>VZRO01008008.1:1010-24964 GCA_013397915.1 Daphoenositta chrysoptera | reverse complement strand
CGGAGGGGGGGGTAGGGAGGGCGGGCTGGCGCTCACCGTGTTCTCCTTGTCGCTCAGCGCCAGGCCCTTCATGGGCGACACGCTCTTCATAGGAGACTGGCTCTTCTTGGGCGAAACCCGGGGCTGGTCGTGGCGAGCGGCGAGCGGGGCGCGGGCGGACAGCATGGTTGAAACAGCAGCGGCAGCAGCGGCAGCAGCAAGAGCGGCAGCGGCGGCGGCGGGACGGGCGGCAGGAAATGAGCGCTCCCGCGCCGGCGCTTTATATCCCCTTCGAAGTTGGCGCCAGAACGGCCGGCTGGCCACTCACAGCCCTGGCCGCGCCCACCGCCGCCCGCCCCGCGCTCCCATTGGCTGGAGCCGCGGGCGGGCTCCGCCTCCCTTTGTGGCGGCGGCGGCGGGAGGAAGAGACCCGCCCTTCGCTTTGGCGCCAGCGCGCGCGGACAAGGCGGGAGAGCGCCGCGGGTCCCGCCCCCGCTCCTGCAGGGCCGAGCGCGGGTCCTGCGTCTTCCGCCTGTTTGGGAAAGATTCGGCTGCGATGGAAAAGTCCAAAACTCGTTTCTAGATACGAGAACGTAACCTAGGTTTGGGGTATAGATCTGGAAATGCCACTTTGCCTTGATTTCCCCTTTTCTTTCCCGGTCCCTGCTGCTTACCCATTCATTTTCACTTTCAACACTGATCCCTGAATTTGGATAGAGATTCCACATTCCTGCATTTGGAGGCAGAAATTGGCTTCCTGGAGAAACTGACTCTGTGTGCCACCCGGTTTCATGTGTTTTAAATAAATAGCACAAGAAAAGGAGAACACAGGTATGAAGAAGAGGTGAATATTCAAAATTTTTAAAAGTCAGCATTTATTTTTTATTAATTTAATTACAACATCGTTTTCCTTACCCAGCTCCACAAGGGATCTGCTTCTGTCAGCTAAAATGTTTTCTGTGAAGCAGTTTTAATGAAACCAGGAGCTCCATGGGACTTGGAGGCTCTTCAGTCACACGGGATGCAGAATGGCCTGGACTGGTCTCTGTCACCCGAGCACATTCTCAGGGACAATGAGTTACATGGCCCAGCACTGCATTGTGCTTGGCTGGAAAAGAGGCAGGTAGAGCAGGAGAGCACCACAATTACATAATGGTACTATGTTAAATTTACTGCTGTGATCTGGAAGAAAAACAAAAGTACTTCCCTCCAGCACCACCTCTGACACTGTAAATTCAAATCGATTATTCATTTTAGCAGGTCAATGTCAAAGTCACAAATTTGGCTCTGAGCTCTCCTCAGCTGGGATGTTATCAGAAATGGCCAGCAGAGACATGAGGCTTGTTGGTTTTTCTTGGTCCTGTTTGCGACATCAGACTGTGCAGACACCCACCCAGATGTTCTGTGCAATTTTCTGTGCTAAATAGGCATCCCAATATACAAACCTAAATATATATCTCAATCCCAGGAGAGTGAGCACCACAAAACCCCATGCTAGTAGGCAACCTGGACAAGCCCAAACACACTCCTGCTCTGTCCCAGGAAGCTGGTCCCAGAGGCAGGAGTACCAGGCATCTTTCAAAAGGCTTACAAGTGTCCATGTCACACCCTATTATGTCCTTGCCACCTCTACAGCTGCTGGGAGAGTTGGCAGAGAGCTAGAGCAACACCCTCCCCATCCCACCCAAATTCAGTTACCCTCCCACCCTAATAAAGAACCCCAAAGCCACCACCAGCCCTGGGCCAAGGGCTGTCACAATTCAACAGCTGTGCTATCTGTTCAATCCAGCTCCTGTTCTCAGAAGCCCATGGCAGGGCATCAAAGCCCTGTCCTGAGGATGATGGCTCTGCAAGGAGAGAAAAGCTCCAGGGAGAGCACAGAGAGAGTCTGTGAGGAAGTGTGTTGCAACTCTGTGCTGCTGTACCTGCCACAAAATGGTATTTAGAAATGAGCGTCCATGCTGAATTTTCCTATTACAGCAGTTTAACGCAACTGCATTTGTTCCTCCTTCATGTACATCCTTCTCCACAATGCAACAGCGTTTTGGGACCAGCATTTTCACAGCAGCCTCTTTGGCAGAGCTGGGTTGGAGGCAGTAGGCTACTGCCCTGCTCTGAAGTGCTCAGCATCATACCAGGAATGTCAGCTAGCTCCTGCCCTCTCTTTGGGTGTGTGAAAGAATGCTCTGCCCTGATGCTGATGGCTTCAGGCCACTAGTTCTGAGTACTGCGTGTTTAGAGAAAAAACAGCCCCAGACTTGTGTTGGTTTCTCGCCTTCTTTGTTTGCTGGAATTCAGACACTCAGAAAGGTGGAAGTAAGAGCAGCCTGGGGCATCTGGGTGAGGCGGGTCTGGGGTATTTTGTAACCACCCTGTTCCCCCAGATGCCCTTGAGGTCCCCATGCTGGGGTCCCAGCCCCCAGCTCCACCCAGGCCCTGACATTCTCACCAGCTGCACGTGGAGCTCAGCAGCAGCCTCTGTCCCAGCCACTGCTGTTGTGGCACCCTCAGTGCCAGCATGGCAGAGCCCCGTCCCACCAGGCACAGCTTACAGCCCCCAGGCCTCACATCCCCATCACACGTCTGCTTCCTCGGGATGGCTATTGCCATGGCTCTCAGCTCACCGACCTGTCTGGTAACGCTCGGGCCAGGGTTCTCCTTACTCAGAGGATTGGTTTTCTTACATTTTAATGCAGATTGCCTACAGGACAGATAGACTCCAAGTTGCTGACTGCCTCCCAGCACTGCAGCAACTGGTCTGATGAAAGTCAGTGAGGAGGACTGACTCATCACTAGCTGAGGACTCACTGTTTGCTGATGGTTTTCTCCTGGTTTGTTTGCATGGTCTCATCCAGCCACATTAATCCATGCCAAATCCTGAAATCCTAGCCCACTGCTCAGTCTGGTAGGGTTGATATTTGTATAGAGCACAATGCTTGAGGGCCCCTGCTTCAGTCCCCATTCCACGTGCAGCACAAAGGACTCCAAGACCTCTAAATATAAGCTGAGGCAGGGTAGGTGAGCAAGAGAGGCCATCAGCCAACACGTCCAAGATGGTAAGTGGTGGTCTCAATGGCCCCCATTTTCTCCAGCAGGTTTGGAGGTAGGCCTCAGCATTTCCTCACCCAGCTGTGCTGAGGAGAAGAATACTCCACATTCCTCCAGAACCGATCTGAACCATAAGGACTCAGACCAAAACCTCAAAAGTTTGAATGATTTCCCCAATAGTGGTCTACCTGTTTAGAGGTGGTCCCCCTCCACTTACTCCAGGATTTACAACTGCAGAAACTGAACTGCAGGGCCAAGGCACTTCAACAGGCTGTTTTACTGAGAAATGTAGAGCAGAACAAAACAAGTCTTCATTAGCATGATTCTGGCTGGGTATCACATTTGCCAATGCAGCCCATTCATTTGTAGCACCATCATTAGCCACCTGCTTATCTGACAATCAGCCTCTTTGAAGATAAAAAGCTGTTGGAAAGCAAAGCCCTCACAGGGTTAACATCCCCAGTGTCTTGAATTTTTTTAAAACTGTAGTTCTTGCCTATTCAAGGTCCTTACTCAACATTTACAACTCTCAGGACAAAGTCTGCAGATAATATATGACCACATATGGTGTTTTAATGGTGTAATTGGACATGTTGTTTCTTTGCTGTTCATGAAACTGGGCACAGTGCTGCATTCATAGTCCCACAAGTGCCAGGTAGATGATGCAGCATTAAACGACTTTCCAAGAGCTGAAAAAATGAAGTTTTCCAAGCAGCTGCACTTGCTGGCCATCAGCAGTCAGTAATACACAAGAGCAGCACTGATTCTGGTGCCTTCTCAGGATCTCTGAGCACACTGTGGAGCTGGAGCAGCAAGGCCCAACACTGCATTCATACCTGTGCTCAAGAAGGTTGTCACATTTCCGGGCCCGTAGCACCTCCTTGTTTCCTGCAGCAGCAGAAGGCAATGGCTCCAGCCTTTTGGCCCACCACTGACTTGCCCCAAGCAGGTTTTGGTCTCAGTTCCTGTGCTCTGGTCATGGAGACAGTGGCTGATCTCTTGCCACACATGGACAACTACAAGTCCCACTCTAGCAGCCTGTCAGTTACCACGGAGCAGGGAACTTTCCTGAGGGTCACATTCCGCAGCACTTACTCATCCAAAACTGCCTGTTGGAGGATGCAGCCCCAGGTCCTTCATTTCTGGGCAGGGCGTGTTGTTTATGTTGAGCAGGGCTGTTGCACAGCATCATTTCTGGGACATCTCCTCATTGCTACCATACACACACAGTGGTCTGAGCGACCCTTGGTCCCAAAGACAGCCTTGCCATCTTAGCAAGGCAGCCAGGAGACCCCCTGTACTTCCAAAGAAAACCAGCCTCAAACCATGAAAGTCAATAACTGAGGAGACAAAGGGACTTCAAACCAAGTTTCTTAACTGGGTAAGCGGCAGTGGGCAGTTTGGTTATCACCCAAACCTTACTCATCTGAAGGGAACTCCTCTGTATTCCCCATCCCTGCTCTCTCTTCTTCCAATGACCTTTTCTTCCTCAGCAGAGACTTTTTTCCCCCCCTGGAAAATGCAGATTATCTTCAACAAAATGGATACCTTCTACTACCAGACTTCTGGTGTACGTTGGCATTCCTATGCTAAGAAACCACCTAGGCAAGACTGTAATGAAAAGACTGAGAAAGGATGCTGCCTCCCACCTTTGGGACACTGCAATATTTTAGCCCTGTTCTGCTCCAGATACCCATGATATTTGCACTCATCCAGCAGGGCAGAGAAAACAGGGAGATTTTTCATTGCACATTTTTCGGATGGCATCTGCCAGCACTTCCCTGCACAGCATGAAAAGGTTCAATATTTGTCAAGATTCAATTACAATTTTTCCAAAGAAGGGACTGGGAAAAGCCAGCTCCTTCCATGCCCTGTCCTGTTGTTATGCCATGACAATTTCATTGTGGAGTCTATCAGTGACCCCATGGCAATAGGAGAAGGTGCAAGGGACTGTTTACCTGGTCAGTCCCTTTGCACAAACAGGCAGCAGTAGAAAAGGTCCCAAATACATCCCAGTAAGTGAAAGATAAGCTAGGAATATGCCTATATATGAATGCAGAAATTTACCCTGGGAATCGTAACCAGGGGAAAAAAAGAGATAAAATGGAAATTGGAAAACTAGAAAGAGGCGGGTGCCCACAGCACTTAGGCAACCATGATAACACAGAAAAGTGGGTTAATGTTGCACTTCGTTCAAAGGGATAACCACAAGCAGATAAACTGATGCAGGTCTGATATTATATGAGACAGAGGCCTGTATGGGAATGTAATGGGGGGTAAGGAGTGACAAGAAAAAAGATTGTCATATATTATCCTTGTGCCAGTACAGTCAGGCTGATAAAAAAAAAAAATCCCTTGCTTTTTAAGGGTGCATTTGATTCACTGCTTTGTGACACTGAGAGGATTAAAACTGGCTAACTGATAGACTTTAGAAAGTCACTGTAGGGATATGTAATTTACCAGCTCAGTGTCCTGAGGTGCCTGCAAAGTTTTATGTGGTAGATGTGGTGAATGTGTGTAAAAGTAACCTGTCTCACTCTGTCCTTGGTATTAATGAACCTAAATGCAGGATCATGCACTAGGGAAGAAAACTGAAGATCACACTTATGAACTGCTGCACTGGCCCTGCAGAGAGAGGCTCCTGGGTGATGATTCACAGCTGCTCCATCTGCAGCTTCCCAGGCTAACCCATGGTCAAGGGAGCAAACCAGATCCTCTGCCCCATCGGCAGAGAGATTGCAGCTGGGGGCATGACTGCTTCCCTCCTGCACTCTGTGGGACAGGATCCGCGGGGCAGCACCAGCAGGGCTCAGCTCCAGATTCAGCCACCCAAGGGCAGGTATCTGCTCATGGGTGGGGTGTGCAGGCACTGAGGGTACCTGAGACATTCTCCTGCATCCTGCCTGACCTCACTGAGCCCTTGGGGCCTGTCAGATCTCCTGTGCCACTCCTGCCAGCCACACATCTAGGCCTCCTGGAAGCCTCTCAAATGACACAGACATCCATATTTAGGCAATCAAGTCAAGCCATCCAATATGAGTTATCTGGATGTCTAAATGCCTCGTCATTATCTCAAACCAAACCCACTCCCTGTGCCCAGTCCCATCAGCAAAGGGTGGAGAGGGTGTTGACAATGTGGGAGCCGTTCAGAAGACAGCTCCAGGGCACACCAGAGGATTACAAACCTGCCCTGGAGCAGGATGCTGGAGGAAGCTGTCCTGTTCACTGCTGTGAGAGCGAGCTGGGGAGCAGCCAGGTAACCACCCCAACCAAGCATGGCTGTAATCAGCCAGTGGGGAAAAAAGGCATAAGATCTTACAGCTTTGAACAGTCACCAGAATGTGGGGTTCAGAGAGAAGGTATTTCCCACTAGGGGTAATTATGCATCGAACAGCCTTCCTGGGCATGTGGCAGATTCCTCAATTCCCAGTCATGATTTCAAGATTTCACATGACAGTTTTATTCAGGCACATTATGTTTTAGTCAGCAGTTACTGTCAAGTTTTGCTGAGCATAAAAGGATTAGGATATATTATTTTATTAGTCCTTTTGTCTGGCATGCATCAAGATGCTCTTTCATTGCACAGTAAGCTCAAGGGCATGCCAGGAGCTTCTCCCCAGCTGTGCCTGTTGGCACACACAGCTGAAGAAAGGGGGGAAAAAGAGTCTTCAAGATAATGTTTTAACACTGAATAAATCAATAAATAAATCAATCACTGATTTTCTGTTACAGCAAAACACTCTGGTCTCATGTAACTCCAGCAGGAAAAAAAACCCGCTATAAAACAGGAGACAACAGGTCTCTTACCAACAGACCCCCACCTTACCTGCTCCACCACATATTGCCACATCTCCCTCTTAGGGCTTCAATGACCTCTAGCATTTTCAGTGAAGCTGAGACACAAATAATTCCTTTAAAGGATATAGCATTTTCCATACTCCCTTCCTTTAAAAACCCTTAAGCAGATCCACTCCCTCCTCCTTTCCCACACCAGCCCTTGGAAAAAAAGAGGGATTATTTTATTTTTTAACATACACATTTCTGCAGCTGAATTACTGCTGGTGTTTCCTTCCTAGCAGAAATTGGGAACACTTCCATTTTGTAAGCATCCTAGATCAATCACAGATGGAGACAGCAAGGCATTATATGACCATTCTTTGCCTACACTGCACAGCAGAACTGCATATCCATATACAATTTTCGACAATAGTTGCCTTCCCTGTGGCTGTCCCCATCTCTTCTTTATTTTTTCGTGCTAGGTTTAAGTTCCCATCTAGTCCCTCTTCTCCAGTGCTGCTACATTAATTGCTCAGAACAAGGAATTTTGTACCCTCTTTCCGCTGGGATCCTGCTCCCTCCCCACCTTAGCCCTGAAGCTCATGTCTGAGCTTTCAGTACCAGCTTTCTTCAGCCACTTCCATTCTCATTTTCCACAACTGCCCCAGATCCAGACCCCAGTTGTCCCAGCTCAGCACAGATCCCAGCTCAAAGCAGCTTTGGAAAGCAACATGTACCCCATGCATGACACATCCCTTCCCTGGCCTCAGTCCTGACACCCCAGCTGCACATCCCTTGCGATGAGACCTGATGTCTCCAGCTCCATGCAGGGAGAACACAGGCACATGATAACCCGGGCATGAAGTATTTCCTAAGGTCATCATCCAGAAAAGGGATGAGACTGCTACACAGCTGCTGTCCTATCATCTCCTCTCTGCAGAGCTCATGGGTCCTTGTCTGCAAAGTTAATGAGCACAGGCACAGAGCTCAGAACAGCAAGGCTGCACAGGGGAGAGGAGAGAGGGCGCAGAGGAGCTGCGCTGTTTGGACTTTGTAAGCCAGTCCAACAAAGCCATAATCCTTTTTGGCATTCTCTGGGCACTGCCTGAAGGGTGACGNAAAAAAAAAAATCCCTTGCTTTTTAAGGGTGCATTTGATTCACTGCTTTGTGACACTGAGAGGATTAAAACTGGCTAACTGATAGACTTTAGAAAGTCACTGTAGGGATATGTAATTTACCAGCTCAGTGTCCTGAGGTGCCTGCAAAGTTTTATGTGGTAGATGTGGTGAATGTGTGTAAAAGTAACCTGTCTCACTCTGTCCTTGGTATTAATGAACCTAAATGCAGGATCATGCACTAGGGAAGAAAACTGAAGATCACACTTATGAACTGCTGCACTGGCCCTGCAGAGAGAGGCTCCTGGGTGATGATTCACAGCTGCTCCATCTGCAGCTTCCCAGGCTAACCCATGGTCAAGGGAGCAAACCAGATCCTCTGCCCCATCGGCAGAGAGATTGCAGCTGGGGGCATGACTGCTTCCCTCCTGCACTCTGTGGGACAGGATCCGCGGGGCAGCACCAGCAGGGCTCAGCTCCAGATTCAGCCACCCAAGGGCAGGTATCTGCTCATGGGTGGGGTGTGCAGGCACTGAGGGTACCTGAGACATTCTCCTGCATCCTGCCTGACCTCACTGAGCCCTTGGGGCCTTTCAGATCTCCTGTGCCACTCCTGCCAGCCACACATCTAGGCCTCCTGGAAGCCTCTCAAATGACACAGACATCCATATTTAGGCAATCAAGTCAAGCCATCCAATATGAGTTATCTGGATGTCTAAATGCCTCGTCATTATCTCAAACCAAACCCACTCCCTGTGCCCAGTCCCATCAGCAAAGGNTGCTGTGATGACATAGCCACATTAAACATAATTTACTGTATAAATACACCACTGCACTTGACAAAGGTGGGTGAGCTAGGAGGAAAAATCCCCGTCATCACCAGCGCTGAAATAAACAAATACCTGCTCTGTAGACATCGGTCTATGGGGATTTATTTCCAGGCTATCTTTCGGGCATCAAGGGGAACGAGACTTCACACAGATTAGCAGACCAGACACACACGAGGTGGGGAGCAGGAGTAGAAGAGACCAGAGCTCCTTCTTCCTTCTGGTTTTCCTGAAATTCATGCATTCTGGTGCCTGTATTTGGAAATAACATTAGAATGGCCCAAGCTCCTGCTCCAGCAGCTGCCCTGCCCTCAGCAGAATACACTCTCCCTATCTTGTGCTGGCAGTTACCAAAACACTTTGCAAAGGAAATACCAGAGGTGGAGATAAGCCCTGGGTTAAATTCACCACCCACTACATTCAGGTTTCCATTCTCCGTATGACCTCCTCCTCTTTCCCCAGCTGATGGGCCAATAATCTTAAAACCAAGAGAAAGTTGTGCCACTGGAAGAAAGCAGCTTGCTAGCCAAGCTGAGCAGACTTCAGCCACACCACCTGGAAACAGGCACTACAGTGCTGCTTCCATCACACTGCTCCTACAGAACACCACTCAATACCCTGTAAATAATCTGTAGCAATAACCTTAGAATCAGAGAAAGTTGTGCCATGGGAAGAAATCAGAAGGAATTAAGGTCATCACTGTTTTCCTAGGTGCCTGTCATCACCAGGAATTACTTAACCACCAAAAAAATATTATTCACACAGACATTTAAATGCTGAGAGGAATGATCATCAGATGAGAGCCATGAGCAGGCCCTTGACTCCCACAGTAGATCAGGGAAAATACACTTTAACTTCTGGCCAAGCATTTCCTGCTCCCACCGTTGCCAGGAGGAAAATGTGCCTTTTCCCAATGCCTTTTCCTAATGTGCTCACACTGGTTTCATATGGAAGCACTAATAAAAGGGGAAGATGTCAGGGATTGTGAGGAACACAGAACCACAACTGCTTCATTTTTCAAATCAGTCCAACTGAGTGCAGCCACAAATCATGCAAAGTTTTGTTAAATAGAGAAGAAAGCTGTATTGAGCTTGCCTGGCAAGCACAGGAGGAGCAACCACGACGGCTCAGATGTTTATTACCTCTCAGTGGGACTAAGCTGGCTCTGCTCCCACTGACTGTGGAGAGAGGTGAGCAGCTATCATCTGCTCTGATGAGGCTGAACAGAAATAGAGCAAAACCCCACATAGTTAGCAACAGGGCATTTATACAAGTACCTGATGATGTAAAGAGTAACCACCACTCTGCTGACAAACCCAAAAAAGCATTTGGCTACCTGCCTTGACCAAGGTCCAGGCCTCAAGGGGCACAGCGCAGACATTGACACCTCCCTCCACAGCTCTTACTCAGCCTCCAGAGTCAGCTGGGCCTTTTGATTCTAATTCCATGGTGTGAGCCTAGATTCAGTGGGTGAAGTGCAGTCCCTCTGCAATCTACAGCTTGGCAAGTGGAGGTGAGAGCTGAGAACAAAGCATTGCTAGCTTCCAGAGGTGGTGAGGTGAGATGTGAGAAAATGCAGCAGCACCAGCCCTCTGGCTATTAACTCCTCTGAGCCAGCTAAATTTAGGGCAGGGGCTAAAAGCAGCCCTGCCTGTTGCTGCTGAGGCAGGAGGAGGCGCATCCCCGCTGCACCAGGCACACAGTGATGCTCTGCTTGCACACAGCCTGTGCGTGCAACTCACCAAAACCCACGCTGGGAGCAGCAGGCAGGCTGCAAACCTCTGAGCTCCTTCTGAAGTGCCAGGCAAAGGCATGTCCCGTGGGCTGGGAATTCTGAACCCAGCACAGAAGCAGCAGCTGCCCCCTCAGGGGCTCTGGCACAGCTCTCCAGTTGGCAAGGCTGAGGAGCAACCTTGCAAACTGAGTCTCATTCTCCATCTCCTGCCACTTCCCAGGCTGCAACCACAGCATTCTCAGGGGTTACAAGTAGCAGAGAGGGGAACCGCCTTCAAAACTGGGTGGCCACAGCCAAATCACCCAACAAAGCAGTCAGCAGTGGTGTTAAGTCCCAGGGGACCAGGACCTAGCTGGAAGGATACAGTCATGCAAAAGGAAATGCTGCTGAACTGGTCAGCCCTCTCCATCCCCTCTTCTGAGCTCCTGGATGTAATCCAGGCTGTGTGTCAGGGACAGTGCTGGGCAAGAGACATCCTGGGTACCATAATTCCTGGTGGTAAACAGTGGGTTTCCCAGACATGCACCACAGTCACTGTCAGGTTTTCATCCTCCCTCAGTGCCTGATACTGACTGAAGCAGTAGCACATTTCCACATCCATCTGTTTTGAACTGTGTAGTGTCAGAGATGAAAGCACTGCTGGCTGCACCCCTGGGGTCTGCTCATAACTCCAAAAGGTGACACATTAGATGCTCATGTTTGAGAGGTGCTCATAAAAATCACCATCTACTGAGGTAACAAAAAGCAGTGACTTCTGTCACCAAATTGTACAAACATTTCCCTGCTCTGTGTTATCTCCTTTTCACAGGCTCCCTTCAGCGACATTTTATGAGCATATTTTCAGACAGCTTCTCACTGTTAGCTCGAGCCAGTTCAATTTCTTAAAATATTGTACAACCAGTTAGGGTTGTTTTACATTTAACATTGTAAGACAGACTCCTGACAGCTTGGGTTTAGCAAAAGAAAAAAACATGGTGAAGTTGGGGGGTTTTGTTTGGTGTCTTGGACCTAAAGCCAAATTAGCCTCTAGGCAATGAGCTAGAAAAAATCCCCATGTTTCTAATCCAGAAAAGCTTCCTGGTCTCTATTAAGCATTAAATGGCTGATTTACTTACCAGAGGGATGGTGGAGGGTTTTTCACTCACAGTCCTTTCAAGATGATTATTATTCTACTTAAAATACCTTCCAATGTCTGCTTTTGAGTCTAATCCATGTTAAACAAGAGCTGAGAGAAAGCTTTCTCTGGTGCGCTAACAGAACCTTCGTTTCAAACTCAAATAACCTCTTTATGGTTTCGTCTTCTGGAAACAGTATACAACAAACATTGGTGGGAAAAAAGGGAAAGAGAAGAAGAAATCATATCTTCCTTCTCAAATCAGACCTTTACTGCTACAGTTACCCTCCACATTGTGAAGAGTCCTTCTTTGTGATCCCCCTTAGCTCAGACCATGTGCAAATCCCAATCATATGTGAATTTATTAGCAGGCTCAGGTATTTAAGGGTTAAAAGGCTCACTTATGATAAGATGAAAACTAAGTTCATTGAGATTGCAAGAGAGCAAAAGCTTGTTTACCAATGCCTGTAATCAGTAGTCAAAATTAACAGGAATAAGCCATCATTACAACTATTTTAAAAGACCAGACTTTCCTTTTTTCCCAATTGTTTAAATGAAACTAGATGAAAAGCAATCTAAATATTCAGTAAGATGCCTATCATTGCTAATTGTGTTTGTAATATAATGTAGATTCCTAAGATGTTGGTTCGGTGTGGTTAATAGTATTTAAAATAAAGTCTATGAAATAGCCACATCAGAAATTCATATCGAAATCTGAATATTACCAAAAAAGCTTTCTAAATAAAAAATCAGAGGACTAAGAGTTTCTCATGTTCCACCAGGTGATATAAATTTAGCTCTCCTTTATAAAAAGTTATTGAATCCAACTTTAAAAAGGTCTTTGTTCCCCTTATGTCTTACATGACAATTTAAGGATACATCTGTAAAAGCAGCACACTCTAGAAGTCATTGCATTACTCTTGTAGCTAATAAAACCAAGGTAACTTTGGTAGAATATTAAAGCAGCCAGTGTTAATGGATTACAGGGTTTTAAGCAATCCCACTGCAGAGGCATCCAAAGCACTGCAGGAATGTGGTGGTGTTCCCCTGCACCGACCTGCGGGTTTCGCTCCAGGACTTCTCCATCTCAGTAGGTGGCAGATCATTCAGATTATGGCCTGTTTGGTTTGCTCTTCCCATGGAGAGCTAGAAACACGGCAAAAAGCAGGCAAAGACAGTGACCGAGGCTGCTTCTCTTAGCCCCAGTGTCCAGCTGCGATGCTGGGGGAGGGGACTCCATGCCAGTCACACCAGAGAGTGACCCAGGGGTGAGAAAGTTCCTCTCAGAGGGGTGCAGGAGGCATCACCACTCGGACACAGAGGGATGGACACAAGTGTACACGAGGGCCTGGTGCTTGGCATGTTCTGCCTGTACTTTGTGTGTGGTCCAGCATGTGGGTGCATCCCCTGAACACCAGCGTCAGAGCGTGGCCATTTCTCAGACCACTGAGTGGCCAGGAGCTGCACAACTTAAACCCTGTCTTCAGTGGGCACAGCAGCACTCCCTCTGCTGTGTGCCGAGTCTAGGTACCAGGAGCACATACCTGAAAAAAAGAAAGATAAATTCAGTCACAGAGCAGGTTAACAGCAGGATGAAGAATAAAATCTGATCTTCCCGCTCCAAGGCAGAGACCCACTGCCAATGGTTCCCACTGTGTGTTTTCCACAGACCCCAAGAGCCTTCCCACTACTTCAATAGATCTGCAGAAATCAACTAAACCTATTGTCACAACAGGCTGAGGCTCAGACCTCTACGATAAGCATCCTTTGGGGACACCTCACTTGAGAAGGGAACATGGAGATCTGCTGCATCCAACCCAACAGCTTCTGAGTCACTGCCAACTGTTGAGTAAAGGCTCTTTCTGACGCTGTGGACTGACTCAGCTAAAGGCAGTATGGCATTGCTCTGTCTTATGGGAAATGAGCCACCGTCAGCACAAAGGGAGTCCAGCACAAGGTTTTACAGCACAGAATTGATTATTTCCATCCTTACTACACCAAGGTGTCAAACAAGATCCTGAAGATGCAACAGCAGCAGTTAGCATGCTAATGGCTACACTCATTTTCAGCACCCTACAAATCACTCAGGCTGGGAAAAAAATTGCAGCCTGCCTTGGTGTTAGCACTTTGCAATTAAATCCTCACCGTTCCATCTCTTGTTTGGAGCACTGTCTTGCTAGAAATAGTGCAGCTATGCCTGGCATTCCACGTTTCTCACATCTTTATTATTCCAACAGGCTGGGGCCACTTGGTTTGTGAGGGCCAGCAATTCATAAACCCTTGCCTTGCTCTGTGGAAAGCCATTTCATGATAGCACAAAACCCACACTGACACTGCTCTGTTATATACAGGCTTTGGAAGCTTTGCAGTTAAATCCATTAACCATGTGCATTTAGAGGAGACACAATTACTCTGCCAGTAACTGCACCTCAGTGAGTGATCCCGCAGCAACACCATGGAAATTCACTAACAGTCACCACTCTGGGCCTCCACAAAGCACAGTCTGATGTCTCTTCAGTCAGTTTTATAGCACATTGCCACAAAAGAAGTGAAGGCAGCCTCTTCCACAGCCTTTGTAACTGCAGTTGTAACAGAAAAAAAAAAATACAAACCCACACAAACCTTTTAATTAAAAAAGTTACTTCAAAACCAAGACCTACCCACATTAGCAGGAGATTTAGCATTAAGTTCTCCTGGGCATGACGGAAGTGTTTATACCAGCCACCAAAGCAATTCTGCGCTCTCTGCTTTGCCCTTACAGAGAGGAGGTAACCACATCCACCCCAAGAGGGGCAGGGAAGCTTCATTAACTGATGGTTACACAGGTTACACAACACTTTCGCAGGGAAGCCATATGTTTACAGTTTCATTTTGTTATAATTCGGGTCACATACTACAGCAGTGTCTCCAGGGCTTTAACACCCAATTTGTGTTAGGGGCATTTCACAAAACTCAGCAAAAAAGTTCTTTGATATTAAGCAATCTGTTATTCCCACATAAGTACACTCGTGTCTTACAGATGCCCTGACATGTCTCAGAAGAAGCAGGTACTAGGCAAAAGTTTTACTTGCTCAAGACTCAATGACGTTAAACCAACTTGCTTTAACTAGCTGTCTCTGATGCAGGGAGCACTATCTACCCCACTGATAAAAAAAAAAAAAAATAGCAAAAAAGATGTTTTGCCTTCATTTAAAACAAGCCTGCTTCAGGTGGCTGTCTGAACACAAGAGTGGAGGAAAGGCAGATGAACTGGTGTCCTCTGGGCTAAACCAAATGTATTTTTCAGGACAGGTCAACAGAGCTGCCAAAGCTGAGCTGTTCTTTGTGAGACCTGAGCTGTGACTTCGCTGCAATGTGTGACTGACCCCAGGGCGAGGCACTGGTCTCTCTTGGGCCCAAGGCACCTGAGCAGATGTGACAATGAGCTTCCATATGGTCTGTTAATGAAGGCCACTGAAGGCCCTCAGCAGATACATGTTTTGACATCTCCTGGACAAAACCATGTTTCCGTTTGATCACTGCCAGATCTGCTAATATCCAGAAATACCTGAGGCACTTGACCACCTTCTTCTGGGAATTTCACCCTGTGTTTTGAAAACATGCCCTGCTGAAGTGTTGCTGACATTTCATGACATCCTGGAGCTGGCTAAACAGGGACAAGAGTCCTAGAGGAAGAAAAGGAAAGATTTCTGCAGAGATAATGTCCCGGTGGTATTGTACATGGATATTTAAAATCAAGGGCATAAAGGGTTATTTAAGGTCAGTACTGGGGTCATGGTAATAAACAGTTCAGGCCTACAGAAAATCAGAGTAATAGCAGTAGAAACTCACATGTGAGATTAAAGGTAGTGACTACATCATGTGACAGATCCCATCCTTTTGTTTTAAATTATTTTTCTATGCAGAGCATCTCTGCTCCCTGGGGTCTGCCCCCATAAAATACCCCCCTCTCCCCAGTTCTGCTTGGGTTTTCAATCTTCCGCCACACATAGGTGACAAATCTGCTAAGTCTGTAATTTACACACATGTATATCTACCTCCAGCTTTCCATCAGTTCCAGAGAAGATTCAGAGGGTCCATCCGTGGGTGTAAATAAGGCTGGGCACGGCTTCTCTACGGCCTGGCCACCTCTCTACAGCTCCATTCTCTTCACACCAGTCTCCAATCTGAGAGCTGAGGGTGTAAAGCTGACCTTCCCAGCACCTGTGGAGGCCAAGGAAAGGATGGACATTTTGAGAGAACACTAACTGATGGATCTGGTCACACAAATGAGCATTGGGAGTAATCCTGAGCAAAGAACCTGAGCATTTCAATAGCCTCTGTGGGAAAGGTGAAGAAGGCAGCATCACCATTGAGCTCAGTTGTTTCTGCTCATCAGGAGTGGGGCCGTGTGCTGTTTTCCCCCTGTGCAGACAGGCTGCATGCACATTAGCAAAAATACACCCTCCTCTCCAGGTGGAATTTGACTGCCCAAACAATCCCAGAGTTTGATTCGGTGATCCTCATTGGTCCCTTCCAGTTCGGGAGGATTTTATGATTTATTCTATGATTCTTATTCCAGTCATGGGCTTGTGTCAGTGCTCTACTCAGCCAAAACATTCATGACTCTTCTCAGAGGAGCTCAGCGACAGGACAAGAGGCAACAGCCACACACTGGAACAAGGGAAATGAGTTTTTACTGTGAATGTGGTCAGGCACAGAGCAAGCTTCCCAGAGAGGACGTGGAGTCTCCATCTTTGGAGATACTTACAAGTGGACAAGACCCTGAGCAGCCCTATCTGGCTGGCCCTGCATTGAGCAGAGGGTTGGACTAGAGACCTTCCAGGGGTGACATGTCTAGGACATCTCAAATGGTTCTCTTTTCCCATGTGGATATTCAGATTGCTGGAGTCTCTGCTCCTGCATGAGCAGGAAAAGAAAAAAATCTTCTTTGACAGCAGCACCAATTTGCCCATCTCCACTCCTAGTGAAGCTACTCTGTGTTTGCAGTTTGCCTCTCAAAAGAGATACAGTCACTGAGTTTACAGTACCCAAACCCTTGGATCTGTGACCCATATTTCTGGGGAGTTCAAGGGAATAATCCTGTGTCTCCTCCTTCCTCTTTGTAATTCCCAGCAGCACAAAGGTGAAAACAATGCCAATTCCTGGGCTCCCACACCTCAGGCCTGCCTTCTGAAAAAGCACAGCTTGACATTTTTAAATACAAAGTCAAAGGTACATTGTACATTAGCTACATGCTATACAGGTGGACTTTTTCATAAAGGAAATGCTTTTAAAAACTTCCTTGCCATTAATCCCTTCAGAAGTGAAATACCAAAAACTGTGTAAGTTCTTTCAACGAGAAGAACGCAAAGGCTTCCTCTAAGGTAAAAGCACACATTTTTGCACATTAAAGATGGGGTAGATGAAAGGAAAGTCTCTTCACAAGTGATCTGATCCTGTTGACTCTACCCTTTGCAGATAAATCCTGGGAAGTCCTGCCTTGCCTCTCCCTCAGGCCACCCAGCTCTGGTCCCACCTCCACGTCATCCAGGAGATGGATATGCTCTATCACACGCCAGCTTCAGAGATCTTTGTAACAAACCTGCCTTGTCTCTGGGGCTGGTTAGAAGACACAGGTTTGCTAGCACAAGGATAGGATAGGTCATGCATACCATGGAGGCACTGGGCAGGATCCCAGTACAGCCATCAGGAAGTTATTCCATGGCCTGTGCCATAAAACCCAACATTACCCAAATGCATGTCTATCCCAGGTCATCTGTGAGGCATGGATGTAGCTCAAGCCTGAAGTGGGCTAGCGGCAGAGGGACTGCCAGCACAGCCCAGCTGTCAGGGGACAACCCTGCCAGCTCCCATAATTCAGATATGTGTCTGAATACCAGGTCAATTTTATTACTTGCTGGTGAGGCATTAACCTCATCTATCTTCTTCTTCTGTGCAAGTTAACAAGTTAACCAGTTTGATTGCATCTGTATTTGGTGGTCCCTCTCTGTCAGGCTTCCCAGCACAACCACGGCTTGGTCCTGGCTCCACAGAGCAGAATATTTATTTAATAACAGGAGTCCCAGTTTGGTGGTGATGAAGGGTGCAGAGCTGGAGGTCAACCAACCTAACAGTGTCTCAAGTCACAATAGTTTACATTTGCCCTTGATCCCCTGTTGCCTCTCTTGCAAGGCTCCAGGCTCTCAGGCTGGAACAGAAAGCAAAGAGAAGAGGTTCTCTTTGAAAGAGAAGAGGTTCAGAGAAGAGGTGTCCCTGGTCAGGGACATCTGCAATAGCTCAGCTTGGCAAAGGGGACCAACAGCAATGCCAGATGTCACGGCTGCCTTTTGCTCTGCGGACAAAGCATCACCAGGCTGCAGCACGTCTGTGCTGGGCAGGCAGCCGGGGAAGTGCTGATGTAGCCCCTTGCCTTCCTCCAGGCTGGGACAGCACAAAAGCCATCGGAGAATTGGGTGCTGTCCAGGCAGCAAAGCAGTTTCTGCCATACAAAGCCAGTCCTGTCACCTGCCTGCTTCCCTACACCCTGCCTGGTGCCACCCCAGGCTTGTGCAGGTCTGCTGAGGTCCAAGCCCAGCAGCACTTGTAACTCTGCTGAAGTCTGGGATTTAGTGCCGTGGCTGAAATCCTCCAGCCCACCAAACACTGGGAACGTCAGCCTGTCTGAGGTCAGCTAGTATTCAGAAACTTCAACCGTGTCCTCACTGAGGATGAGAAACAATCTTCACGAAACTGGAACAAGAACAAAGTTTCTGCAGGAGGGGGAGGTTCATCTCTTGTTGATTAGCTTCACACACCCACAGGATGTCTGCAGAGCTCTCCTGCTTCCCTACGCTCTTGTGTTTACCCAACAGAGTTAGAGGCAGCCATTTCTAAGGGCCACCCACAAAGTCCCACCGTGAATACCAGGACAAAGAGAGGGGAAGGACGTGGCTGGGGAGCCTCAGCAGGACGCACAGCAGGGCTCTCTGCAGCAGAGTGGCCCCCTGGGGATGGAGCAGGGGTGTGGAGTCCACGCATATCCCTGTTTGGAGATATGCTGCGGTTGGGAGTCACAGTGGGAAAGGCTGGGGGAGAAGTCAGAATTGAAACAAGCAAGCTGGGACAAACTCAAAGGGACTGAGGGGAGCCAGGCGTGGCATTTATGCTACTGATGATGTGAGAACAGCACGCAGACTGCTTGAGTTGTCCCCATTTTGGTAACTGCATCCATACTGTGGTCCCTGACTGGAATTTGCAGCTTGAGTTGTGAGTCACTGGTGGGAACACAGCACTACCAGGTGGACACCAGTTCATCTGCACGGTGCTGTGTCTCACCTGCTGTGGAGATTCCCCCCTGCTGCTGCAGGTGACAGTGATTTTGGCTTTTTCCTCATCTGGCCACCGTTTGAGACGCACAGAGGGACTCAAAGAAAGGGCTGTCTCGTGAGCAGGCAAGCTGGTGGCACGGGACGTACCGTCACACTCCAGCTGTGGCACAGCTGCCTCTCCCACGCTCGGGCAGGAGCCGGCTGCAGCTGCCGCTGGTGGAAGCGCTCCCACGGCCTGAGCCCTCCGTGCTCCCAAAGGAAACCTGCAGGAAGACAGCGTGGTGAGAGACACGAAAGGCAACTCTTGGCTGGGTCTTTATTCCTGTGTTTTTGAACAAAGTAGAGCCCTTCCCTTGAAATGTGGGACGCAGGGAGAAAAGAAGTGTTTACTGGCAATGCTTAGGTTGCAGTAAAATCCAAGATGTGTTGAAAGGACACTCCTAAAAAGTATGCTTTTATATTTAAACATCTGTTCTCAGCAAGTTTTTTGTGAATTAGATGAGTCAAATTCCAGCCTTGGCCAAAGCCTAGCTCCATTAATTACACTGGGGCAACCTCCCTCCCTCCTCCAGCTGTGGTTTCCCCACGGCATCCCAGTCCCAAGCTGCTGAAGGATGGTTCTTCAGTCAGGGAATTGGCCTCCCCTGCTGTGAAGCACCCACCTTTCCAGCTCACCTCAGATGTATGTATGTATGTATGTATGTTCAGCATGAGGCAGCACCTTGAGGAGCAGCAGAGATGAAGCAGGTTTAGGAACATTAACTCCTAACCATCCCATTAACTCAGCCTCTTGGGCCTTTCTTCTCTGCATCTCAGGGACCTCTCTTGCACTTATTTTTCTCTGGAGAACTTGTGGAGGCAAAGCCAATTTCCTCCTCCCACTCCCCCTTTGGGTCCCCAGGCAGACAACGCTGGCTCTATGCTCTTTCTCAAGCCCAGCTTTTCCCATCCACGGAATTTCACAGCACATCAGGTCAGGACATGGCTCAGACCCACCAGACATAAGGTCTCTGCATCAAAGCAAATAGCTGAAGAACTGTCAACATTAGAAATAAATTTTGCAGAAGGTTTTTGGTCAGAACTGTAGAAAACCCCAAGTGAAGATGATATCCGGGAAAACGTTTGGAAAGCCAAGTGATGGATGCTGGCTCTCTTTGAGCAAGGTACATATTGCCTTTGCTACACACAGGTTAATGTTAGAAAGGCAGATTAATATATAAACTTGTTCACTGAAGGGTAACACTAATCCAGCAATTTGCAGTGGGGAAGATGAAGGTTTTCCCGCTTGTTCCATGGAGACCATATCTTACTGTTTTCTAGAGTGAGGCAAAAGCTGTCTAAGCTAGTTTGAAATCTAAACAACCTTTTGATGGACATTCACTGGGCTGCTTCTAACAAATCCACAGTAAAAATCTGTACTGAGATCTCCAGGCTCTCTTCAAGTGTGCCATGGTGTCTTCATGGTGCAAGGCAGAAGTGTCCAGGTCCTGGCAGTGGTCAGCTAGCATCTGTGCCGTTGTGGAGGACAGCCAGGAAGAGGCAGCATCTCCCCATGATACATTCCAGGGGAGTGGATACCCTGTGAGGGACGCCTGGGAAGCATGGGAGAAAACACCCTTTCAGTCAGCAAGCAAGAGGAAGAGATGCATTCTGATATTATGTACTTTAACTTTGAATTTTAATCCTTTTTCTGCTTAATATGGGTGACCACAAAAAATCCCTCAGAGTTTTCCAGAACAGTTATGACAAGGGACTGTATCTATCTCTGTTGAAGACTTCCTGAAAACACACCAAGTATTAGGAAAGAAACCAAAATCTAAACACATGTGCTGTGATATTTATTGTTATAAGATCAGCTTCTTCAGTGAACTGACTGCAAATAGCCTAGAAAATTTCTGGTGGGAACAAAAGCCTGGAAAAACACAGCTCCCCAGGTTCTGTTTTGATTATTGTATCAGAGGGAGCCTGTTATTCTACCCAGCAAGGAAACTCCTCATGTGTTTGGCTCTCTGGTGCTCCCATCATGACTCCTGGTGGTGCTGCAGCTGCCCATCACACCTCACCAGGGTGAACACCAACACAGCCCAGCACAACACCCCTCCCAAATGCTGGTGCTGGGACCTTCTTGGGGTGTTTTCCCTGCCAGGGGAACGTGTCTGTGGGACACAGGGTATGTTCTTCCATCCTCCCCATCCCCACCTTGCACCAGCGCTGCCCAGTGCAAGAGCCAGGTTGGGCTGGACTGGTCCTTGCACTGGCTACAGCCATGGAAATCTGTCCTGTGGCCAGAGGGTTGCTCCAGGGGTTGAAGACAGAGAGCAAAGACCTGAGGAAGCAAAAAGCTCAGGCTCTGCATCACAGAACAACAATTCCTTGGCTTTAACAGAGGACAAGTCTGAACTATGGGGTCTCACTCTGAGGTTACGGTGAGGTGGAGGATAGGGTCTGTGAGATCGCCCCGCAGCAACCATGGACTGGGGAGAAGGCAGGGAACAAAAAATGTCACTGGGGCTGGCTGCAATTTTTCACATGCCCTTTCTCCTCACAGATGAAAGATTGTTATGAGAAAGAGAGTGACAGTTCTGCCTGTAGTCTGTGTATAAGGTGAGACATGGCATGAGGTAGAGTCAGGTATGAGGTAACAGTATGGTTTAGTCTCATACTTGGGGAGTGAGCAATCTGAAGATAAGATCTGAAAGTCACATTATGTCCTGGCAATTGCATGCCTCAGCTTCACTTTGGCCTTTGCTCACAGAAGTCTAGTCAAATTGTACAGCAGGGTAACTCAGTGCTAGTCGCTTCAATAGATAATGGTAATCTTAAAATAATCCCACTACTTCAAATAAATGTGATGCTTTAGAAAGACTCAGGTATTAATATGTACAAGTATAAACGTGTGTGTATATGCATGCATGCATTTATCTCTCTGTAATTAAATATTTTGTTAGAAGGCATGATTGAAGAGTGCTGTCTAACAGAGGGCATCCACAGCATACATCCTTTTCTCTCCCAAAGCAGAGGCTGAGGGTGCCAGCATAGCAGGAGTCAGAAGAGGCCATCGACCATGTAATTCCAGCATCATCATCCAGAAGAGGTCCTGGGCTCCCACAAGATTTGGGAGAAGCTAGGAGCCAGCACCACTGGCTCCCTAACGCTGTGCTTTTGATGTGAAGGCTTCTGGCTCCTTGCTGGTCTGGCTGGGTGCCATGCAGAATTGATCCACATACCATGTTTTGCACTTGAACTACACACTTCCACCCTTGCTCTTGAAGATCAGCCAACATATTATCCACTGGCCCTGCTGGGAAATGGTCTTTAACAGCCATCAGGCCATCATAAAGAGGAGTTTGCCAATTTTCACAGATTTTTCTGAGGAGTCATGTACTTATCAGGCCTTTAGCTTTTGGAAATTTTTCTCTTTAATTCTCAGCAGTCCCTTAGGAGCAGGGAAATATCACTGAATGGCCTCAGAGTCCTTCAGTGTCACTGCTAAACCACAGCAGCATTTGAGGTCACTGCTGCTCAAACACTTTCCTGGCTCCAGCACTAATCTGCTTCAAAACACAGGGTGTTTGGCTCATTTTGACAGCTGGTTTATGGAGCCAGCATTGCTTCCAAGTGAGTCTGAGGAACTGTCCTGGAATGAACTGTTTCCATGGGGGCAGCCAGGAAACTTTCCAGGAGGCTCCACTCCTTCAGAGACAGCCTGCAGGGATGGAGAAGGAGGAGGAATTTGCTCACTTCTTGTTGAGAACAATTTTTATCTCTGATGCTTGCAGAGCCTGTTCCCTTGGGACATTTTGTTTGGGACTATTTAATCCCATATTCAGCTCCACCATCTCCTCCTCAGCAACCAGGCGTCACCACTTCTCGTTTCTCCAAAACCTGCCTCAGATCCAAAACAACTTCTTTGTGACTGCCCTGGCTCTGGACCCAGGGCTCTGCATGTGACACCACACCCCCACACTCCCAGATGATCTACTCTTCCAACAGAACATCCTTCTCAGTCACAGTTTGTGTGGGAACGAACCTCTAAAGGTCATCTAGTTCAACCCCCTGCCATTCCACTAGATCCAGTCAGTCAGAGCCCCATCTGTCTGACCTTGAATGTTTCCAGGGATGAGGTATCTACCACCTCTCTGGGCAACCTGTGCCAGTGCTTCACCACCCTCATTGTTAAAAACCTCTTCTTTACCTCTAGCCTGAATCTGCCCTCTTTTAGTTTAAAACCTTACTCCTTGTCCTATCAATTCAAGCTCTGGTAAAAAGTCTGTCCCCATCTTTCTTACATGCCCCCATTGCTATGAGCTCATCTTCCTGGCAATGATGTAACCACTCGTTGCCTTCTCTCCTCCAGCCCCTCCACTACAAACTCTTGGGCTTTAGCTCAGTGGTTTGGGAAGAACCAGCAGAATGAGTGTCTGGTAGATGCAGTCATTGCAGCCAGCGCTGAGGAGCAGCAAGAGGAATGAGACCTCTGCGCCTTCTGCCGTTATCAGCCTCTGGTTTGGAAGGAAAGGGGGCAGAAGGGGCTGGACACCAAGCAGACACTGTACTCCCCTGCTCTCCCTCCCTGGCGGGAATGACAGCCTTGCCTTTAATATCTATAATCGTCCACTGTCCAAATATTGTACTGCTGGAAGCAAAGAGCAGTCGAGGAGGGCTGGGGGATCATCTCCAGAGGCTCGACAGGCTGTCGGGAAGCAGAGTGACTCCGTCTGTGGGCATGGGCTAAGGGGGTGCCCGGCCGGCTCATCCTTTGCACGGAGGCTTCCCTGAAACGCCAGGAACATGGCCAGAACCGCCACTCAGTGCCGCAAACCTGCCCCACAGGACATCCCCGGGCTGGAGTGTTCTCCAAAGGTCTGCAAGACCCGTCTGCGAGAGGCTTGCTTGCGTTCAGAATCCCAGGAGTGCTGCTCCTGCTGCACGGTCTCCGAGGATGCCAATGTCCTCCCCCAGCTCCGGGAGATGTACGTAAGGATCTGGTGCTGGGGAGGCCCGAGCTAACGGGCTGGGCTGGAAAGTTTTGGAAGGAAGAGGGGAGC
>VZRO01008007.1:163238-205832 GCA_013397915.1 Daphoenositta chrysoptera | reverse complement strand
CCTTCCCTAACCTTCCCTAACCTTCCCTAACCTTCCCTTCCCTAACCTTCCCTTCCCAAACCTTCCCAAACCTTCCCATCCCTTCCCATCCCTTCCCAAACCTTCCCAACCCTTCCCAAACCTTCCTTTTCCAAACCTTCCCTAATCCATTCAGGCTCAACATTCCTGGAGCAGCCTTTGGAATTGGGTGAATTCCCTTCATCAGGAGAGCTTCCATGGGTTGCTGAGCACACCAAGGCAGATTTTTCGGATTTCTCTGCCTTCACCTGTGCAGGCACCACTTTAACCCTTTTTTTCCAGCTGCCTGGACCTCTTTTAAAATCCCTTTATCCCCACATTCCCACCTTCATTGGCATGGAAAACAGGTTTTGTTCTCTGGGAATGGAAATCACCAGTCTGGTT
Source organism: Daphoenositta chrysoptera (assembly GCA_013397915.1). NCBI lineage: Eukaryota > Metazoa > Chordata > Aves > Passeriformes > Daphoenositta > Daphoenositta chrysoptera. Next base: position 205,430 of record VZRO01008007.1, on the reverse strand, counting down.
GTCATGGACTAAATAGGGTTTAAAAATTTTGGGATCACAGAATGGTTTGGGTTGAAAGGGATCTTAAAAACCATACAGCTCCAACCCGTGCCATGTCCAGGGACACCTCCCACTATCCCAGGTTGCTCCAGCCTGGCCTGGAAAACTTCCAGGGATGCAGGGGCAGCCACAACTTCTCTGGGAATTCCAGCCCCGCCTCTCCCCATCCTCCCAGCCAGAAATTCCTTCCCAATATCCCTGTATCAGTTTGAATCCATTCCCTGTGTCCTGTCCCTCCATCCCTTGTCCCAAGTCCCTCTCCAGCCTGGAGAGAGGTTAAAATCCTGCCTAAATCTTGGATAATCCCTCTGGAGCTAGATAAAAAAATTGGAAATCAGGAATCAAGTAATTTCTTTGTTTTCCTGGGAGTTCTAAAACCAAAAGAAGCAAAACCAGAGAGAAGATTGTTCTTTCCTTGTCTCCAAACCTCTTAAAAACCCCATCCTTCTCCAACTTCTTATTAAACCCTGAAATTCCATGGAATCAGCTCCAGCACTGTTTCTTCTCTCAACGTTTTTCCTGAGGACACAGGAGCTGATCCAGCATCGCTCTGGCCCTGCTGGAGATGTTTGGGACACTCTGTCCCCACCCCAGGTCCCTGCAGTGCCACCAGAACAAAACTTGATGTGTTTTTTTTGCAGCTCAAGGCTTTTGCCCGAGCCAAGGAAGCTGCTGGATACAGCCAGGAGGAGCTCCAGGAGACCTTTGCCTTCCTGCTGTTTGATAAGGAGGAAGAGGTAACCAGGAATGTTTGTTCAGCTCGAATTTGGGGCCAAATCCCTGTTTTCTATCCCATCAAAGCCCAGGAGATCTGGTGGCTGAGTTACTAGAGGAATTCCTGCTGGAAATAGCTCTGGAAGCAGCTCCTGGGAGGTTTTAGGGATGGAATGATTGTGTTGAAGGGAGAAAAAAGGAGTTTCCCTTTGTCCCAGTAGATTTATCATGGAATTATTTGGGTTGGACATGAAAATCCATCCAATTCCACCCCTGCCATGGGCAAGGACACTTCCCACTATCCCAGAGTGCTCCAAGCTGGCCTGGAAAACTTCCAGGGATGGGGCAGCCACAGCTTTTCTGGGAATTCCAGCCCAGCCTCTTCGCACCCTCCCAGCCAGGAATTCCTTCCCAATATCCCTGGTGGGGAAAGCTGTCACATGCTCTTGGAAAAGAAAATCACTTTTATGACAGGAGACAGGTGTTGGTCAGGTGGTTTTGGGGTAAATTCCTTGGATTTTGGCAGCTGGGCAGGGAGAGAGCCTGCCACAAAATTATTCCTGCTCACTTCTCACAAGGACACTTTGGATTCTGTGAAAATCAGGGAATCTACTGGGAATTCACTTCTAACATGATTTAATGATGGCTTTGAGGATAAGAGTGGCCCAAATTGTGCTTAATTCTGTTCATTTTGGGTTAAATTACAACAAAATAATCCACTTTTCTCTCCATTGATTTTTCCTGTTGATATTGCATTTATTTTTCTTCATACCCCGATTTTTTTGGGATTGTAAGGATCAATAATCGACTTACACCACATTCCAGTGTTTTTCCAGCTGTTGTGGGATAGATTTTGATCTCTGTGTCCCTGATCCTGGAAAAAAGGTGGAAAAAAGGTGGCAAAAGTGGCTGTTTGTGTTCTCTTGAAGGCAAAGGAGGTGTGTCAGACTGGCCTTCGTGTCAACAGCAGCTCCATTTCCACTCTGGGTGACCCAGCCAAAGGTAAAATTCCCATTTGGAAAACCAGGATTCCTGTCCTGGGAATACCAACTCCTTAAAAAGCCAAGGCAAAAAGGCAAAACTCCTGGTACTGCCTGGTTTTTTCTGCAGAGATCCATGGAAAATCCTCTTTTTTCCTGCTCCTTTGACCAGATGAGGATGGGAATTTCCCTAGGGAATGTCACCATCCCTTCACCTCTCCATTCCAGGCTTTTTGCCTCTTATTGATAACAACATTTGTCACCAGAATAACTGCTTTCTGGGAATCTTTCTGATTTTCTGGGAATCTTTCTGATTTTCTGGGAATCTTTCTGATTCTCTGGGAATGTTTCTCATTTTTGGGGAATCTTTCTGATTTTCTGGGAATCTTTCTGATTTTCTGGAAATCTTTCTGAGTCTCTGGGAATATTTCTGATTTTCTGGGAATATTTCTGATTTTCCGGGATTATTTCTGATTTTCTGGGACTATTTCTCATTTTTGGGGAATATTTCTCATTTTTGGGGACTATTTCTGATTTTCTGGGATTATTTCTCATTTTTTGGGACTATTTCTCATTTTTTGGGAATATTTCTCATTTTCTGGTAATCTTTCTGAGTCTCTGGGAATATTTCTGATTGTATGGGAATATTTCTGATTTTCTAGGACTATTTCTCTTTTTTTTGGACTATTTCTCATTATTTGGGAATATTTCTCATTTTCTGGTAATCTTTCTGAGTCTCTGGGAGTATTTCTGATTTCAGGGAATATTTCTCATTTTCCGGGAACATTTCTGATTTTTCTAGGACTATTTCTCATTTTTTGGGAATATTTCTGATTTTCCGAGAATATTTCTCATTTTCTGGTAATCTTTCTGGTTTTCTGGGAATATTTTTCCTTTTTTGGGAATATTTCTCATTTTCTGGGACTATTTCTCATTTTCTGGGAATATTTCTGATTTTCCGGGAATGTTTCTGATTTTCTGGGTCTATTTCTGATTTGCTGGGAATATTTCTGATTTTTGGGGAATTTTTCTGATTTTCTGGGACTATTTCTCATTTTTTGGGAATATTTCTGATTTTCTAGGACTATTTCTCATTTTTTGGGACTACTTCTCATTTTCTGAGAATATTTCTCATTTTCTGGTAATCTTTCTGAGTCTCTGGGAATATTTCTGATTTTATGGGAATATTTCTGATTTTCTAGGACTATTTCTCATTTTTTGGGAATATTTCTCATTTTCTGGTAATCTTTCTGAGTCTCTGGGAATATTTCTGATTGTATGGGAATATTTCTGATTTTCTAGGACTATTTCTCATTTTTTGGGAATATTTCTCATTTTTTGGGACTATTTCTCATTTTCTGGGACTATTTCTCATTTTTTGGGAATATTTCTGATTTTCTAGGAATATTTCTGATTTTCTGGGATTATTTCTTATTTTCTGGTAATCTTTCTGAGTCTCTGGGAATATTTCTGATTTTCTGAGAATATTTCTCATTTTCTGGTAATCGTTCTCATTTTCTGGGACTATTTCTCATTTTCTGGGACTATTTCTCATTTTCTGGGAATATTTCTGATTTTCTGGGAATATTTCTGATTTTCCCGGAATGTTTCTGATTTTCTGGGACTATTTCTCAGTTTTTGGGAATATTTCTCATTTTCTGGTAATCTTTCTGAGTCTCTGGGAATATTTCTGATTGTCTGGGAATATTTCTCATTTTTTGGGAATGTTTGTGATTTTCTGGGAATATTTCTAATTTTTGGGGAATATTTCTGATTTTCTGAGAATATTTCTCATTTTCTGGGAATATTTCTCATGGAATGAGCTGAATATTTTGGTGTCTCTTTGCATCCTATTCCCCATTTCCCCCATGCACTTCCCTACAAATATAAACCAAGAGCGAAGAACCAAAAATAAAAAAGTAAAAAGTCGGAATTCCACACTTTTTCCTGCAGAAATTCCCATTTCCATGAGGAGACTCCTCTTAGAGAGTTTTTTTTGGGAACAGCTTGATTGGGTGACAGATAATTTACATTCTCCTGCTCTGCTTTGTTTTCCCAGGGGTTTATATCTCCAAATATGCAGATTGCCTCCATCCCAGGCCCTGGCACCATGGAAAATCGGGATATATTGTCATTTGTAAGCTGATTAAGGTAAAACCCAGTGTCTTTTATGGGAAATGGTTTTCAGGAGCCACCAAACAGCTTTTGAGGAGACTTTGCTGCCCTTGGCTGTGGTGGGTGTAAAATCAGACTCCAAGAAAGTAATTTTTTCCTTGGATTCTCAGGAATTTTTTTGGATTTTAGGGTTTTTTTCCCCCTTCTGCTGTCTGGAGCTGGTTCCAAAACCCCTCTCCTGAGACTGGAGATTTCTCTTTGAAGGAGACTTTGCTACCCTTAGCTGTGGTGGTGTGTAAAGTCAGACTCTAGAAAGTCACTTTTTCCTTGGATTTTCAGGAATGTTTTGGTGTTTGAGGGTTTTTTTCCTCTTTTTACTCACTCCTGCTGTCTGGAGATGATTCTGAAACCATTCTGTTCCCATTTACTCTCCTGAGGTTGGAGATTTCTCTTTGAAGGAGACCTTGGTACCCATAGCTGTGGTGGGTGTAAAATCAGACTCCAGAAAGTCACTTTTTCCATGGATTTTCAGGAATTTTGGGGGCTTTGAGGCTTTTTTCCCCCCTTTCTTACTGATTTCTGCTTTCTGGAGCCAATTCCAAAACCCCACTGCTGAGATTGAAGATTCCTCTCCCATCCCAAACCTGGCTGAATTTTTGGGACGCCACAACCACAACCCCCTCCCTGCAATGAACACAGAGCTTCCAGCACCCACAGCTTTGGGGAGAAGGCAGATTTCTACCTGCAACAACACATTTCTGGGAATAACTCCATGGATTTTTGGAATTTTCTGCTGCAGGGGAAGGTCAGAGTGATCGCTGAGAACTCCACCACCACCTCCACCTGCCCCTCCCCGGGCTACGACTGCCACGTGTCCAACCACGGCCCCACCAAGAGCAGCCCCTGCCAGGCCTTTGAGCAGAGCCAGGTACCTGGGGCAGGCCTGGGAGCGGGGAGCACCTGTGGCTCCCTCATTCCCCCCTCAGCATTCCGGGTGTTTTCCATGTTTCCCAGTACTACGTGTACGAGGTGAGCGGCGGCAGCACGGCCGAGCGGCCCAGGCAGGTGTGTCCCTACATCTTCCTGGCCTGCCAGTACAGGGACCCCAAGGACATGCCTGTGCTGGCCATACAGAACCCGTAAGCATCCCAAACCTCCTTCTCATCCCAAAATTATCCCCTTTGTTGCCTGCTTTTCTCATCTCTAAATATCCCTTTTTTTTATTTATCTCCTTTTCTCCAGGGCGGTGCATAACCACAAAGGTAAGAGCTTTTTGGGTGATTTTTGGGTGGTTTTTGGGGTTGGGGTTGGGTTGATCAATGGATTTTTATCTCTTTGCTCTCCTCTCCTGGTTTTTTTCCCCCTGAGCTGTTGTCCCTTTTCCCTGTAGCCCTGTACTGCCCATGGAGGGGCCAGCTCTCCATCCGGGGCCAGCTGCTGTGCACCATCGCCCTGAGGACGCCCTACAGCTCCACAATCCCAGCCCAGCTGTAAGTTTGCCCTTTCCGTGCAATTTTTGGGTGTCTCCGTGGCAGTTTTGTCTCTCCTGCCCCATCCCTTTGCTGCTGAAATGTTGGGACAATCAGGAAGGTGGTGTTGGGTCACAGCAGGGTGGGGATGTAAAATCCTGGAATGGTTTTGGTTGGAAGGAACCTTTAAAATTACTTAGTTCTGACTTTTCACTAGAGCAGGTTGCTCCAAACCTGGTCCTAACCCCATCCAGCCTGGCTTTAAACACCTCCAGGATGTGTGATTTGTGGATTTTCAGGAATTGAGGATCCTGGTTGCAAACAGGATCCTTAAATTATCCAAGCTGCACCTTTTCCAGAGCTCCTTTCCCTGGTTCCACAGGACTCCCAGCTCTCCTTAATCCCGAAATCCTTTGTGCTGTATCCCCACATGCCTCTCAGCCTGGACATCAACCACATCATGGGATTGTCTGACTTGAAGAAAAAGCTGCCAGAAGCTGCATTTGGGGGAAAAAATCCTGGAATGGTTTGGGTTGGAAGGGACTTTTAAAATAATTTAGTTCTCACACCTTCCACTAGAGCAGATTGCTCCAAACCTGGTCCAAACCCCATCCAACCTGGCTTTAAACACCTCCAGGATCTGTGATTTGAGAATTTTTGGGATTTGAGCTCAAATTATCCAAGTTGCACCTTTTCCAGAGCTCCTTTCCCTGGTTCCACAGGACTCCCAGCTCTCCTTAATCCTGAAATCTTTTGGTCCCCACAGGCCTCCCAACCTGGATATCAAACACGTCATGGGATTGTCTGACTTGAAGAAAAAACTGCCAGAAGCTGCATTTGGGAAAAAAAACTACACTGGGAAGGAAGGTAGGTGTGAAATATTCCCATGGGATGAGTAACTCATCCTCATGCTGTGCCCTTGGATTTGCCACAAGGAGTCACATCAGGTCCAAGTGGGATTCCAGATGATAAAATGCCAAGGAATGCCAAGGGAATAGGAGGAAAAACACCCAGGATGTTTTCCTGCCACATTCCATGGGCTCTCCTGGTGTGAGGAGGCCATTCCTGGGATAGGACAAAGGTGGGAGATGCTGGCTGAGAAAGGAGAGGAATCCTGAGGAGTTCTTTTAAAATCCCAGTGCTTCCAGCACTTTCAGCCCCATTCTTCTGGGACAGCAGCACTTTTTGGTTTAAAATCCATGGAAAAAGCACCATTCCAACACCAAATCCTTTCTTTTCTCCCCAGTCTGCTTTCAGGGGGTTTACTCCAGTCTCTACGAGGTGGAAATATCCAATAAGGATCAACAGAAAATGGATCAGCTGGTGGAAAACCTAAAGGAAAAGGACTTGGTAAGTGTTTTTCTGGGAGAAAAAGTGGCCTTTAAATGGAATTTTGGTGACATTATCCAGAACTGATGCAAAATGGAATTAATCTCTGTGCTTTCAAGGTTATTTTCCTACTTTATTGCCCTCAAAAATTTATTCTTTCTGTTTATCACCTGAAGATGAACCCCCACGAGCTGGGAATCATTTCTGGAGAATTTTCCTTGGGATATATTTTTATTTTATATTTTTTCCACCACATTTGAGCCTTTCTATTCCCACTGATTATCCTGTCACCTGGTATTTCCAGGGATAAAACCACATCCATTTCTGCTGGGTTTGGAATTTGGCTTTGCTGTTCCTGCTTTTGTCTCCCATTTGATGCCTCCTGTAGATCCAGGGTTGTAAATCCAGAGCTGGGCACAACCTCCCCTCACTCCGAGCTGCCTGGAAGTGCAGCTTCCCACTTGGAATGTGCCACGAGAAGTGTCTGTGGATCCCTGAAGGAAAAGCACTTGGATTCCCTGAATTATGGATTAATGAGTTGGTGAAAACAGGAGAAAAAGGGGATTTAGCAAAGATCTCTCCTTGCTGAGCTCACTGGAGGGGTTGGGGATTAAATCCATCCAGGAGCATCCTTTCTCCATGGAATTGCTCCAAGGGCTGGAGCCCCTCTGCTCTGGAGCCAGGCTGGGAGAGCTGGGAATGTTCCCCTGGAGAAGGGAAGGATCCAGGGAGAGCTTCCAGCACATTCCAGAGCCTAAAGGAACTCTAAGAGAGCTGGAGAAGGACTGGGGACAAGGCATGGAGGGACAGGACACAGGGAATGGCTTCCCACTGCCAGAGGGCAGGGATGGATGGGATCTTGGGAAGGAATTCCTGGCTGGGAGGGGCTGGGCTGGAATTGCCAGAGAAGCTGTGTCTGCCCCTGGATCCCTGGAAGTGTCCAAGGCCAAGTTGGATGGGACTTGGAGCCCCCTGGGACAGGGGAAGGTGTCCCTGCCTGTGGGGACTGGACCTTAAGGTCCCTTCCCACCCAACCATTCCATGATTCCATGATACACCAACCTGGATTAATCCATATCCCTCATCCCAGCGAGTCACAGCCCCTTTGGGATGTGCTCCCTCCCTCCCCTTGCTCTGCTGTTGAGGTCCGTGGGTGAATCCACTTCGGCAGCAGCTCCCAAAAGTGGGAAGGCAAAATTCCCTGGATTTCCTTTCCCTTCCCATGCAGCAGGGCCTGGAATAAAATGAAAGGGTGGCTCTTCCCTCCTCATGTCCCTGAAAATCATCCTGGCACTGAGAATTCCCAGCTATCCCACTGAGCTGGATCTATCCAGCAGAATTCCTGGCTCTTATTCCTTCTCCTCTCTGGCTTGAGAGAATTCCAGTGGAGGAGCTCCCATCCTGAATCCCCAATATTACACTGGGATTGGGCAGCATTTCCAAAGTTGTTGTGTTTTCCTGGAGGAGCGAGGGCAGGGATCCAATCCCGTTGTGTCTGAATGCACGGAATGGGATCAGTGAACTTCCACTGGAAGCCTGAGGGTTGTTCCATTCCTGGAAGATTCCTGAAAAGGTGGAAGAAGGAGATCCAAGTGTGGAGAAGGAGAGGCAATCCAAGCCAAGCTCAACACCCAAACACGAGGAAAAGCTGATAGGAGCCCTTATCTCTTTATCCATGAGCTCCTCCAGCTGTGGCACAGAATTCCAGCCCTTCCTTACCCTCAGCCAATTTTTTTCCCCACAGATCCATTGATATCAATGCTGCCAAAATCCAGCCAGGCCATGGCTGGGATGTTGTGTTTTCCAGATACTGGGAATAACTTCCCTTGGGAATTCCTGGCAGGGACAGATGACGAATCTCCATTAATTACACCCAGCTTGACTAAGCTTAGCTTTATTTTAAGGAACAGCGGGGAGGAATTTGAGGCCTGAAAAGGAACACTCCTGATCCCAAATCCCAAGTGGGATGAAAGGAGCTGTGTCCTGCTCCCCAGGAAGGAGCTGGGGGTGCTGGCACGGCTCCTCCAGCGCCCTGGGCTCGGTGCCAGGAGGGCACAGGAGCTGAGCTCTGACCCTTCCACGTTTGTTCCAGGCGATCATCAAATACTTACGGGAGCAGGGAGTGCTCATCCTGCTCACATCCTCGGCCTTGGCGCGGGAGGAGGGTAAGGCCGGGCTGGGGCTGGGGCTGGGCTTTAGCTCCTGCGGGGTTCTGGAGGGGAGGCACCTAAACTAAAGCTGGTTTTTAAACTAAACCTGGGTTCTTAAAATAAACCTAGGTTCTGAAACTGAACCTGGGTTCTTAAAATAAACCTGTGTTCTGAAACCTGGTTTTTTAAACCGAGCCTGGTTCCTTAGCCAAAACCTGGTTTCTTAAACCTGTTTCCTTAAACTGAACCTGGTGTCTTAAGCCAAACCTGATTTCTTAAATAAAACCAGGCTTCTTAAACTAAACCCGGTTTCTTAAACCAAACTTCCTTCCTTAAACTAAACCTGTTTTTTTAACCAAACCTGGTTTCTTAACCAAAACCTGGTTTCTTAAACTAACCCTGGTTCCTTAAACTAAACCTGTTTTTTTAACCAAACCTGGTTTCTTAACCAAAACCTGTTTTTTTAAACTAACCCTGTTTTCTTAAATAAAACCAGGTTTCTTAAACTAAACCTGATTCCTTAAACTAAACCTGATTCCTTAAACTGAACCTCGTGTCTTAAATAAAACCTGGTTTCTTAAACTAAACCTGGTTCCTTAAACTAAAACTGGTTTCTTAAACTAAACCTGGTTTCTTGAACTGAACCTTGTGTCTTAAAACCTGGTTTCTTAACCTAAATGTGGTTCCTAAACTAAACCTGGTTTCTTAAACGAAACCAGGTTCCTTAACCTACGCCTGGTTTCCTTTACAGGGCTGGAGCCCAAGGAGCCTGTCAGCCTCCTGGCCCTGTTCCTGTTCCCCTCACCCCAGGCCCTGGGCCCCACAGGTAGGACCTTCCCTTTGTTACCCTCAGCTTCTGTTTTGGGGTGAAATCCTCGCTAAAAGGTCAAATTTCTCTCAAAAACTGCTTTTTCTGCTCACAACCAGCACAGTTTAGCACAAAGCGATGAAAGAGGAGGGAAAATCCCCGTTTCTCTTGCATTTTGAGCTGGTTTAAGTCCAGTTCTGTGCTTTGCTGGCTCCCTGCACCTGATGGGAGTGACAAAAACTGAATTTCCAGGCAGTTTTCAGCCCCATCTGCTCCCGGAGCTGTCTGGGATGTGCTCCGGGAGCCCAGATCCTGCCCAGCCTGGCTCCCATCCCAAAAAATGACACGTGGCACTTGCTGGACACGGCTCCAGAGGGGAAAAAAAAAATCCAGGAATTGTTCTCTGCTGAGATAACAAGGGGGACGTCACAGCCTGGGGAAGGTGAGGAGAGCTGGGAAGAGGTGGGGAAAGGGCTCTGATCCCAAAAAAGCAACGAGGGTTTGGAATTCTCCCTGGGATCCAGAAATCTGGGGTGTGAGGGGAAGGAGAGAATGGGGCTGAGCAGAGCTTTGCTGCCGTCAGGGTGAGCTCTGGGAGCTGGGAAGGGAATCCCAGCATTCCCAAATGTGCTCCTTTTCCTGCGGGACAAACACAGGGAGCCAAAATAAAATACGGAGAGAGACTTTTTACAAGGGGGTGAAGTGACAGCACACAGGGAATGGCTTCAAACTGCCGGGAAGCAGGGAAAGGGGGGATATCGGGAAGGAATTCCTGGCTGGGAGGGGCTGGAATGGAATTCTCAGAGAAGCTGTGGCTGTCCCTGGATCCCTGGAAGTGTCCAAGGCCAGGTTGGAGAGGTTTGGAGCAGCCTGGGATAGTAGAAGATTCCCTGCCCATGGGATTGGAACTGAATGGGTTCTAAGGTCCCTTTCCAGCCCAAACCATTCTAGGATTTTATGGAATAAGAGGAAATAATGAGAAAATTCTGGCTGGGTTTTTGGGGGATCATCCCAGGGATGAGCCAGGAGCGTTCCTGCCAGTACACTCCGGTGTTCCAGTCCTTACAGGAGTGGAGGCTGGCACTGCCCATGGAAGTGTCCAGGACACACCCCCAGCTCCCTTCCCTGGGAAAAGCTTCCCTTTCCAGAAGGGAAAACCGACAGCACATCCGAGCACAGACTGCTTGGTCTTTTTTGGGGTTAACTTCCAGCTATAAACCTTTTCCTGCAGGATTTGGGCTTGGAATTCTGATGAAGGCAGTGCAGGTTTCTTAACCAGAACTTGGTTCCTTAAACTAAACCTTGTTCCTTAAACTAAACCTGGTCCCTTAAACTAAACCTGGGTTCTTAACCAAAACCTGGTTTCTTAAATAAAAACTAGATTCTTAACCAAACCTGGTAAATTTGCAGGATGCAAATGACTGAATTCAGCCACCTGAAATTCCAGGATGTGCTGGCTGGGGATCTTTCCTGGTTTCTTTCTGGAATATCCTCAGCTGGAAGGGACCCCCAAGGATCAAATCCAACTCCAGACCCTGCACAGACACCCCAAAAATCCCACCCTGTCCCTGGGAGCGGTGCCCAAACGCTCCTGGAGGTTTGGGAATGTGCCCATTCCCTGGGGAGCCTGCTCAGTGCCCCAGCACCCTCTGGATAAAGAGCTTTTCCCCATATCCAACCTAAACCTCCCTGGCACAGCTCCAGCATTCCCATGGATCCTGTCCCTGTCACCAGAGAGCAGAGATGGTGTCGGGGACATTGGGACTTCTCCTGAGGCAGAAGATCCCAAGTGCCAGGTCAATCCCGGGATCAGGTCACTGCTGCGATGCCTGGAGGAGCAGAGGGATTTATTCCTGAAATCCTGGGAGCTGGGAGAGAGGAGAACAGGGAGATCCTTATCTTTTAGCGGGATCTTGTGGGAGAAGCTGATGAAGACTAGAGAGGGCACCAGGTACAAGGAGCATCCCAGAGGGATGGGAAGGTTTGGAGCAGCAAAATAAAGGTGGGAAGAGGGATAACCCTGAGTGAACATTCCTGGATAATTCCTGGTTATTCCCTGGATCCAAACATTGATGGATCTCAGGTGTTTTCCCTTTGGAGCAGCAGGATTTTCCTGCATGTGCTGTCCCGTTCTGCCCACACGGCGTCACCCAACCAATCCTGACCCTCTCCTGCCTCCCACACGTCTTTTCCTGGGATTACAAACCAAAGGCTTCTCCTTTCCATGGAGAAAGAAATCCCCTGTGCAGGGACTTGGGGTGGAAAGGGAGGATCAGCCCCGCTGTGGGGCGCAGGGGAGGCGAGGAACACGTGGGAATCGCTCTTGGCAGACCCAAAGGATGAATAATATTCCCCATTTCCCGTTTCCAAACAAGCCCTGGATCTGTTCCTTCCTGTCCAGACACCGTCAGAAGGAATGTGGGCAGGCATTCCCTGGGCAGCCATTCCCAAGCCAGCAGCACAGGCAGCAAAGTGGGAATTGGCTCCCAGGGATGCCCGAGCTTGCTGGGAAGAGGGAGCAGGACTGCCAGTGCAGGGTGAGAAAAATCCCATGGCTGGGAGGGAACAAGGAATTCCTCTGCCTTTTGCTGGGAAGAGGTGACAGGGAAGGGCTCTGGAATTGTCTCGTAGCCAAAAGAAACCTTGGAATGGGATCATAACACTCAGCTGGGCCAAGCCTGTGGGTGCAGGGCGCTGGCTCCAAACCCTTGGATTGCAGAGGGAAAAGCTGGATGAGCCTGGTTTGTGTGGGAAAGGAGCTGGATGAGCTTTCCCGGTGGGAAGGGATTTCTGGGACACGGCTGTGCTGGACAGAGCTGGATCCCACAGTGCCACCTGCCAGGGTGGCACCTCAGGGGTTGGGACCTGGTCACATGGATCCCTCTGGAGAGGTAGGGATGTGTGGTGGGATCCATCTGGAGCAGGTTTGGGAGCTCTGGGTGGGAGTCTGGGATAAGAGGCTGTGAAATTCCAAACTTCGGGATCACCAAGGACATGGAGACAGGGTCACCATCCAGCTGGATGGACACTGGGAGGATCCAGGAACTGCCAGTCTTTGGGATCACCAAGGACACAGAGAAAGGGTGGGTGGACACTGGAGACAGCAGGATCCAGGATCTCCCAGTCTTTGGGATAACCAAGTGCCTCCCACGCTGGCAGCAGGTGGAGATGGAGATGCTGGAATTTCCATCTGGACAGGGACACAACACAGGGAATCTGTGCCCAGACAACCCTAAATGTAAACAGATTTAAAGTATAAAAGTGACAAATCCAGTCTATTCCCAGAGCTCTGACTGTGCTAAATGTTGGATTTAGTGGGAATTGCTGGAGTGAAGGATCTGGGACCTGGAATTTCCTTCAGGATAGGGCTGATTGATACAACACCAGTATTTCTTTTTAGTTCAATTCACTTTTTTGACTCCCACATGGAATTCCCACATGGAATTCTTTGTTCCCTTCAGCATCTTCCCTGAGGCCAAGCTGATTCTTGGAGCTTTTTACTTCTGTGCTCTCCTTGTGTGGAACAGGGAGATGATTGAGGGAATTTCCTAATGGGATTAAAATTATTTTTGTCCTTTCCCAGCAGAAAAGCAGGATCCAAAGGATGGAAAGGGAGGCAGCGACAGGAGCCACCTCTCCTTAAAAATTGCCTCCGTTTTGCCTGGCCTTCGCTATGCCTTACGGAAAGCCACCGATTCCTCGTGGAATTCCTCATGGAATTCCTCAGGCAGCACCAGCACCTGGATCAAGGAGCACCTCCAGGAATATGCAAAACTCCAGGAAAACTCTCAGCCCACCCCTGGCCAGAACAGCGACGTTCCCGTTCCTTCTCCGCTCTCTCCATCCGAGGATGAAGCTGCTCATCCTTCCCAAAAAGTCTCGGAGCGATCCCTGGCCCAGCTGCAGCGTTACCTCTCTGATCCCAGCAGCTTCACCCTGGGAATGTCGGCAGCCTTGGAATGTCTGAGTGGTGCCAGCAAAAATCTGGGAGTCCATCCTGGGAATTCCTCCTCAGCCATGCTCCTGGATCCCGCTTCTCCCAACGGGAGAGACAAGAGCGAGGCTCCAAATTCCGAGCTGGAGCAAGGTGGGGAGGGATTCCCAAAAAATGTCAGCTCTTCCAGCAAGCTCTGGGGCCAGCAGAACAGGAGGAAATCCAGCCGGATCCTTGGGAAGAATCTGTCACCCTTCAAGACAAATCCCATGGAAGACGACAGCAGGAACAGGGAAGCAGCCAAGAAAAAAATCAACAATGCTTCCTCTTTTCCCAAAAAATCTGGATCCGCAGCCAATTCCAGCGAGCCCATGCTGAAATTGGCCAATTTGCAGCTTCCACATGGAAGGAAAAGAGGTGAGTGCTGGAAAAATGGGATAGAGTTCCTCCTGCTCGAAGGTTTGCTAGGAACCATCTCCTCACCTTTTCAAGTGCCTGGAGCACATCTGGCATCCAAATAAACCTCCACGGTCTCTCCTCCTGGGAATTATCCCAGAGAATGTGTCTGGGATAATTATCCCAGGGTGCAGTGGCCTGTGCTGTTCCCTTCCTTCGCTTCCAGGTCAGATCATGGATTTATTCCCAGTTAAATCAGGATAACGAGAAGTAATTCCTAAAAACACCTTCCCTCTTCCCTATCCCTTTGAAATCCAAATAATTCCCAAATAAAAATAAAACCCCCTCCTTTTCCATGTCCCAAATAAAAATAAAACCTCCTCCTTTTCCCTGTCCCAGGTGCAGAGGTCCTGGCTGCAGAAATTGTCCACAAACCCCAGTGTGAAGCTGCTGAGAAGGAATCCTCAGCTCCCGATGGTCCTGGCATGGAAGCAAAGAGGCCGAAAACTCTGGAAAACCCGGACACGAGGAAGGTTCCGGTTGCTGAGAGCAGCACGAAGCCAGGGAAAAGTAAAACGCTGAAAAGTTGGGAAAACAGAGCAGCAAAACCTCCAGAGAACACCCAGGCAGAGAGTGGTAAGAGAGCTGTTCCCTTGGGAAAAAATTCCTTGGAAAGCTGAGCCATTCCAATGGCACAACCGGATAATGGCAGAGATGAGAGAAGGGGAAATGGCTTTGGGTTGGAACAGGGAAAATGTCAAATATTGGGAAGGAATTCCTGTCTGGGAGGGTGGGGACACCCTGGAATAGAATTCCCAGAGAAGTTCTGGCTGCTTCTGGATCCCTGAAAGTGTCCAAGGCCAGAGCTTGGATCAGCCTGGGATCATGGGAGGTGTCCCTGCCCTTGGCATTGGAACTGTATGGGCTTTAAGGTCCCTTCCCACCCAAACCATTCCAGGATTCCATGATCAAACTTTGGAGTTTCCAGAGTGGATCCAGCCAGTCTCTACCATGGGATGGCTCCTGCTAAATTCCAATAAATTCCAAAAAAAGAGTGTTTGGCTGTAAGAAACCCCCAATTTCTGTGTCTCGCTTTGCCCTTCCCAAGGGAATTAAAAGTCCTTGAGCCCAGCTGGGATTTCAGGAGTTTTTACTGGAAAGGAGATTTTGGGATTGGGTTTTCCATGGCTTCATCCTGGATTTATGACCATGGGCCTGGAGGCGTGGTGTGGGGGATTTTGAACACCAAAAAATGAAATATTTCTGAATTATTTGTGATGTTCTAGCTGCCTGTGGGAGCCCCCAGGTTCCTGTGGGTGCTCTTCGAAGATCAGGGGGTTTTGTCTCTGATTTAGGGGGGTTTATCTCTGTTTTAGGGGTTTTTATCTCTGTTTTAGGGCGTTTTATCTCTGTTTTAGGGGTTTTTATCTCTGTTTTAGGGCGTTTTATCTCTGTTTTAGGGGTTTTGATCCCAGTTTCAAGGGTTATATCTCTGTTTTAAGGGGTTTTATCTCTGGTTTAGGGCGTTTTAATCTCTGTTTGAGGGGTTTTATCTCTGTTTTAGGTGTTTTAATCTCTGTTTTAGAGGGTTTTATCTCTGTTTTAGGGGTTTTATCTCTGTTTTGGGGGTTTTATCTCTGTTTTGGGGGTTTTATCTCTGTTTTGGGGGTTTTATCTCTGTTTTAGGGGTTTTATCTCTGTTTTAGGGGGTTTTATCTTGGTTTTAGGGATTTTATCTCTGTTTTAAGGGTTATATCTTTGTTTTAGGGGGTTTTATCTCTGGTTTAGGGTTTTTTGGGGTTTTTTTTGTACCTAAATTATCACAAGGATTACACAGAATTCATCTGTGAAAATCCCAACTACTCAAACTTCAAGAAAAATCAAAATAAAATAAAATAATTTTTAATAAAATAAAAAGGATTATTATCAAAATAAAAATAAAAATGATTAAGGAAAATTAAAAATCTTTGGGTTGTGTTTAAGGGGGATTTTGTTCCCATTGGATCCTGTGCCTTTTATTCGTGATAAAAACCCTTCCTGAATAATTCCCAGCTCTGGATCATTTCCTGCTATCCATAACCATGGAGATGTTTTTAAAAGTTTGGAAAATTCCTCTTGGAAAGACTTTTTTCCCTGAGAACCTTCCTGGAACCCCTCCTTGAGGCAGAATCGTGGCTTTTATTTATTTTCTTGCTTCTTAAATTAACTTTTTTCCCTCTTTTTCCGTCCCTCAGAGCCGAAGGAGTTGCTCTCCGACCTCCCTGGCGAAGCCTCTTCCCTATCCCATGGATCAGAAATCCAAAGGAATGAGGTTTATCCCATTGGAATTCCCAATGCTGGCTTTGCTCTGCGAGGGGACAACAGCGAATCCCACGCCTTGAACCTGCTGGCTGACCTTGCCCTGGGCTCTTGTATCCCTCCCTTCATTCCCAAGGATTCTGGGATCGTCCCGGCATCCCACAGCGTTCCCGGTGATTCCGAGGAGCAGCAGAGCCCTTCCAAGCCCAAATCCCTGCGCATGGCTTCCGACCACAAATACCACAAAGCGGATAAACATGGGAAAAAAGCCACCTCAACCAGCAGAGCATCCCCGAACCAGCCACTTCCTGAAAAACCAGATCCCGATGATTTGGCCTCTCCTCCCATGGAGAAAACCTCTGGAATTTTCGGTAGGAACAGCGTGAATCCCATCCCTTCCAGGCTCCAGGTGTTGCCTCCCCGGGAAGCTCCAGAAGCCGCCGAGGTGAACAAGCACTCCATCATCTCAGCCGAGCACTCCTACGCCTCCCCCATGCCCGAGCATCCCAGGAAACACCCAAATCCCAAAGGGAATCCCAACCCCGGGCCAGCTCCCTCCAAAAACGGCACCAGGAATGCTCCAGCAGGTCCCTTGGTCGGGAAGGTGCTGCCATTCTGGCACCAGCAGAGCAGCACCTTGGAGCCCAGCAGGAGCAGGAGCATTCCCAGGAAAAAGGAGGATTTTGCCAAGAGCCACACGGTGAATGTCTGCGGGAATTCCGTGACGGTGACGTGCCGGTGGGAAGAGGACTATCTCTTCCACTTGGACAGCAGGTACACCAACAATTCCCTGGAAAAAACCGTCATCCGTGCCCTGCATGGGTAAGTCAGCCTGGAATGTCTGGAGGGATTTGGAAAAGAGACTTGATTTGGTTTTTCCCTGTTTTCCGTAATAATGGATTTTATTCATGTTTGCCAAGTTACAGCTGCTGTGTTTTTCCTGGAGAAAAGGAAGGATTTGGGAGTGGGGGGAGGGAAAAAGTGGATGTGACCCAGCCACGTGTGCTGGATCCAAAAATCTGTCCTGTCCTGGGCTGATCCCACTGTTTGGGCAGCAGGAAAAGGGGGAATTCTGGCTCTCTGCTCCACTCACGTGATCCCACACAGAATCCAGCTCTGGGATCCCAGTGTAAGGATATGGAGCTGCTGGGGAGAGTCTAGAGGAATCCATGGAGCTGCTCTCAGGGCTGGAGCCAGACTGGGAGAGCTGGGAATGTACACCTGGAGAAGGGAAGGATCCAGGGAGAGCTTCCAGCACATTCCAGCCCCTCCTAAAGGGGCTCCAGGAGAGCTGGAGAGGGACTGGGGACAAGGCATGGAGGGACAGGACACAGGGAATGGCTTCCCAGTGCCAGAGGGCAGGGATGGATGGGATCTTGGGAAGGAATTCCTGGCTGGGATGGAATTCCCAGAGAAGCTGTGGTTGCCCCTGGATCCCTGGAAGTGTCCAAGGCCAGGTTGGCCGGGGCTTGGAGCACCCTGGGATGGGGGAAGATTCCCTGCCCATGGCAGGTGTGGTACTGGATGGGCTTTAAGATCCCTTCCCACCCAACCCATTCCATGCAATTCCCATGGCTCTGCAGCTGGAATTGGTACCTAAAGCCGGGAGCCAAGTCCTCCATCCCTCCTTTGGAGCTCGGAGTTCCTCTTTTTTTCCCTTTTTTTCCCAAAAAAAGCTGGAATCTGCGTCAAGCAGGGATCTGTGCCCTCCTTCCTTGGGGCTGAGCCTTGCAGGGATGAATTCCCTGGAGCTGAGGCAGGGAGGATGCAGATGGTTCAGACTCCCTTTTCTTCCCTTCCCAGGCCCTGGGATCCCAATCTTCCCGATGACGTGGAAGGGATGAAGCTGATCCTGCACATGTGGGTGGCTCTGTTCTACAGGAAGCCCAGCAAGCTCCTGAGCAGCTCCCGGAAGGTGGTGGAGCACAGCAATCCCACCAAATTCGTCTCCATCAACAGCTCCGGAGACTTCCTGGAGCTCAGCGACGACAGCCAGGACTGCTTCGGCTTCGAGACGTGTCCCGCAGACTCCGGCTCCGATCCCGACCAGACCCCCAGCAGCTCCCTGGATCCCAGCACCCCTTCCCAGGGCCTTTCCCAGCTGGAAAAAAGCCCCGCGGATTCCCAGACGGACGCGGATGGAATTCCTGGGGCCGTGGATAGCACGGTGTCCTCCTCCTCAGGAGAGCTGCCCTGCGGGGGGGAGGAGGAGGAGCCTTCATCTACCAGCTGTCCCGAGAGCCTTTCCCTGCGGGATGATGCTGGGGAAAGCCTGGATGTGGGAGACAGGGAGCTGGAGTTCAGGGAAAACCTGGATGTGGGAGACAGGGAGCTGGAGGCCGTTCCCGAGGAGGGCATTCCCGAGGAGGAAGTGCGCGACGTCTCGAGCGTCACCGTGGTGAGTTCGGGCTTGGGGGGAGTCCGAGGCTCTTGGAGGAGCAGGATTTTCCAAGAGGAATGGAGCAGATGTGCTCGTGGGGTATCCAGGGAAGCAGCGGGGAGGGATTCCTACTTCCAAGGGGGATGAATCCCAAATTAAAGCAATTAAAGTGTTGATTTCTGATTTAAAGTCCGAGTTTGTGTCAGGGCTGAGTCCTCAACTTGAGGGATCAGGGGATCTCCCAGCATTCCAGAGCAGAATTCCAGGTCCAGGAGAGACACCACTGGCAGCCCAGTTGTGCTGAGGGACACAGCACAGCCATTCCTATGTGGGTTTGGAGAGCTGGGATTTGTTGCCTTGGAAGTATTTTCCCCACACAAGTGGCAGTGCAGTGCTTGGCATCATTTCCCTCATCCCCATGGTGAAATCCATGAAAATTCCATTCTGGATAGAGTTTGAAATGAATTTTCCCACTATCTCCACATGCACATGGTCAGGAGTGGAGGTTCTTGGGGTGAACATAAAACCTGAGGCTCTGCTGAGATTTTTCCAAGCCTGAATTCCTGAATTAAAAGAATTCCATTAAAACTTCCACTCCTGAACAGAGAAGCAGCTTCCATAGGGAACTGCGCGAAGCAAGAAATTCCAGTGGTGTTTTCCTGCGCGGGTGTCTCATCTCCTGCTTTTTCCCATGAGGATTAACTTCTGGATTGTGTTGTTCCAGGAGGAGCCGGACAAGGAGACCCCGCTGGATTCCAGGATCACCCCCAGCCCTTCCCAGGAGCTTGGCTGTTCCAGCAAATCCCTGGCTGAGTTGGGCACGGAAAACCCTGGCAGCCAAACCCCAAATTCCAGCTCAGCTCCATGGACAGACGCACCCTGTGTGCTGCAGGAAAACCGGGAGCAGCAGGAAAACCAGTGGGAAGCAGGCTCAGGGAGCGGCCCCGGCCCTCCCGAGGATGGGGAGGGAATGGGAGACGCTGGACACCCTCTGGAAGTTGAGGATGGCAGCTGGGCTGCCGGCGCTGATCCAGAGCCTGCCTGTGATTCCATGCCCTCGGAAGCAAATCCTGGAAGTGCAGAGCCTGGCGGGGGAGCCACTGAGGAAGGGGAGGAATCCCAGGAGCCCTTGGAGCATTTGGGAAAAGAGGAGAGAGAGGTGGAGGAGGAAAAGGAGGAGAACGAGGAGTTTGAGGATGAAAGCTCCTTCCTGGGAGCCGTGGACTTGGTGTTGTCCGAGAGCAGCGATACCGAGATGGAATGTGAACACAGCAAGCAGAATCCAGGGAATTCGGTGTCTCCAGAGGAGTTTGGTGTTCCTGAAGAGGACCCCGTGCCCAGCCCCACCTCCCTGGCATCCCCCTGCCCCGACAGAGCCACGCCAGCGCTGTCAGACGGGACTGGGACCGACCCCGGAGGCTTTCCCGAGGAGATGTCACCAAACCGGGATGAGCTCCCGGATCCCTGGGATGCTCCAGCCACCCCGGATTCAGAGACAGAAGGGGTCGGTGTGGCCAGCCTGGCCGAGGTGGCGTCACCCCACAGTGACAGTGGGGAGCCGCTGTCCCCTCCTGATCCCAGCCCTGTCCACGGGGCGCAGCCCGACAGCGTTACGGGAAACCCAGGAGCTGCTGGAGACACGCTTGGGAATGGCTCGGAGCAGGAAAACCGGGATCGTGCGCCCTCTGCAGAAAGGTGGGAGCCTGCCGAGAGCATGGCTGGCCTGGAGTCCCCCTGCGGCCAGGGAATGACCCTGACCCTGTCCCCCGACTCCAGCTCCGTCTGCCTGACCTCTCCCAACGGATTCGTTGATCCATGGGCTGCTCCGGAGGATCCGCCCATGGAGAGCATCCAGTCGCCGTCCCAGAGCGACCTGGGAAGGAGCAGCTGCTGTTCCCAGCTGGGTGGGGACGATGCTGATCCTGAGCTGAATTCCCTGGACACTGAGGAATCAAACCAAGGAGGGAGCAGGGTTTTGGTGGAAGAACAGCAGGGAAGCGCCGCTGCCGATGGCATGGAGGAGGTGGATGATCCCATGGGAGCAGGAGACTCCCCCTTGGACTATGCAGACATAGGAGATGATTCCAGAGCTGAGGAGAGGGAGGATGAGTTCCCTGAGGCAGAGAATTCCCCTGGGAATGATACAACGAGCATGGAAACGGCGGCTGACGCTCCGCAGGAGCCGGAGATCCCTCTCCACCATCACCTCCTGGAATCAGAGCCCTCCTCCTCCATCCGGGAGGGGATCTCAGCCATCAAGGAGCTGCCCAGGCAGCAGCAGAACTTCCCAGATACCCACGGAGACCCTGCTCCTGCCGGAGACTCAAATCCCCCTGTTCCCATGGCACCGAGCCGGCGGGAGTCGGTGCTGTGCCGCCTCTGGAAGCCGTGCCGGGAAGGAGGAGCTGCCCAGGTGAGTGTGGCTGCCTGGAGCCTGGATGGCTCCTTAAATCCCAGCTGTTCCCAGGAGGAGCTGGAAGCTCCCCGCTCCCCTGCGGATGAGTTTGTGCCAGCTGAGCCGGGATCTGCTCCTCCTTCTCCATGTGATCCATGGGACGATCCCGAGGGTGCTGAGCCGGGCTCGCCCCTCCCTGAGGCGCTCCCTGGGATGCTCCCTCCTTCTCCAGACGGTGCCCGGTGGTCCGGGAGCTGCGGCAGCCCCGGGAGCCAGGCAGGGGATGCCGGAGGGAGCCCCGGGGAGGAGCCCATCCTACCCGAGGATCTGGAAGGAGGCGACATTCCCAGTCCTGCTCCATTCCCAGCCCGGGAGTGCCTCCTGTGCGAGCCCTGGGCTGGGTGTGAACACAACCCCGAGGGATCCGAGGCCTTCCCTGATCCCGACTGTGCCAGCACCGAGGTGGGAGAGGGAGAAATCCCCGCTTCTCCCATCCCGGCGTCGCCGTTGGACGAGCACGGGGATCCCTGTGGGGAAAGCCCGGAGCTCAGCGATGCCGAGGATATTTTGGATGAGCTCCCAAGGCAAGAGCAGCTTCCAAGCCAGGATGAACACGAGGGCTCAGCCTTTGAAGATCCATTGGAGAATTCCTTTGGTGACTCGGACCAGGAATATTTTGAGGGGAATTCACACTCCCCACTTCAAACCAGGAATTACTGTATCATGAGCTCCATGGATGCTGCAGGAGCAAGGACTAACTGGGACAGTTCCTCCAGGAGCTCCATGCACACAGAGGAGCATGGAGAGGACTGGGATTGGGGGATCCCCAGGGATTATGGGAGCTTTGTGGTCACCAGGCAGTGCCGGGAGAGGGTGGAAAATTTTCAGCTTCCTAAGAGGCGCTGCCACCGTTCCCGGGAATCTCATTTGTTCCAGTCCCTGATGGGGAGCTGGAGGGGCTGTGAGGAAATCACCCAGAACACTTTGGACATGGAATGTCTCCGCTTCCATTATAAGCTAAAACAAATCCTAAGGAATGGCAAACCTCGCTTTTCTACCTCCAAAAGCATCTTCCCAAAAGACTTCTCCGCCCCCATCCCGCTGTCCCCACGCAGCAGGAGCCCCTTGCAGGTGACAATTCCACCCTCGGACACGTGGCCGGGCGGGCTCCGCTCCCACCGGCACAGGGATAACTGGGATACCGGGAGAGCCAGATCCCGGGCCAGGAGCCAGGATCGCAGAGCTCCTTTCCACCTCAGGAAGCTCCGGTACGACCGCGCCCCGCCGGACCCGCGGGGGGACGTGGCCGTCATCCTGGACGAGTATTCCGAGTTCCAGAGGGTGGTGCTGAGCAGGGCCGAGGCCGGGAGCGAGGGCCCGGCGCGGGGAGAGGCCGGGAATGCGCGGCTCGGGCCGGCCCAGCCCGGCAGGACGGGAGCGTTCCGGGGGATGATCGCGGAGCTGCGCGGGGCCCTGCGCTCCCACCTGCGCCGCGTGGCCGACGGACAGCCCGGAATGTTCTACCTGCTGGAGACGGGGCAGGAGCCGTTCTTCGACAGGGTGAAGGTGGGAGCCCTTCCTGGATTGGGATGGGTTGGGGTGGGTGGTTCCAGGGGAGCACTGAGGGTGGCAGGAACAGGGATGGTTTGGTTCCCTAAACCCGGGAGCCACCTCGGCTCCCAGCACCAGGAATTGGAATCAGGAGCCTTGGGATTGGGTCATCACAGAATCATGGAATGGTTTGGGTGGGAAGGGGTCTTAAGGATCATCCAATTCCAACCCCATGGGCAGGGACACCTCCCACAATCCCAGGGTGTTCCACCTGGCCTTGGACATTTCCAGGGATCCAGGGGCAGCCACATCTTCTCTGGAAATTCTATCCCAGCCAGGAATTCCTTCCCAATATCCCATCTAAAACTACTCTGGTTTAGTTTGAAGCCCAACCACCCCCAGCACTGCCAAGGCCACCACTCCCCACTTTGAAATTCCTCCAGGCCTGGGGACTCCACCCCTGCCCTGGGCAGTCCATTCTCCTTCCTCTCCCCTTGTTCCCAGAGAATATTCCCAATCCAAACCTCGCCTGGTTTCTGTTCCAGGCCTTGCTGAGGGACGAGGGGTTTGTGAGGACAGAGCCCCTGAGCTTCTGCGGGGCCCAGCGCTGGGACAGCAAGCGGCTGCTGGTCATCGTCAGGAACGAGGACATCTCCTCCCACATCCACAGCGTGAGCCCCAATCCCTCCTTTTTTAACCCTCTCAGCAGTATTTTCTAATCCCATCATCCATTAAAAAAGTTGGAGCAGCCCAGCTCAGAGCAGTGAGGTTGGGCTTCTCTTGTCCAGCCACCCCTTGGATGAAATTCCCGATTCCAGGGAATATTCCATCTCTGTGACCATACAGCTTTGGGGTTGGGATGTGGAGGCAGGAATGTTGGGATGATGGGATGGGATGGGATGGGATGGGATGGGATGGGATGGGAGGGGATGGGATGGGATGGGATGGGATGGGTTTGGGGTGGCACCAACCCGCTGTGGCCACGCAGGTGCCGTGCCTGCTGGAGCTGAAGCGCTGTCCCGGCGTGGTGTTTGCTGGAGTGGACGATCCCGAGGATGTGACAGGTGACACATTCCAGGAGCTGTTCCAGGCCGGAGGCTTTGTGGTGTCCGATGAGGAGCTGTTGGAAAGGGTGACCCTGGGTGAGTCTCGGCGCCTTTGCTGACACATTCCCAAATCTTTCCCTTGGTTCTGTTTCCAGTGGGGAATTCTTGCCCTCTCTCTGACATGGGATCCCGTTGGGATAAAGGGTCCGGCTCAGGGGTCCCCAAAACATCTGAGGACAGTGGAGGATTGTGCCAGAATATTCACTGAACCTGGAGAATCATGGAGTGGTTTGGGTGGAAAGGGACCTTAAGGATCATCCCATTCCATGGGCAGGGACACCTCTCACTATCCCAGGCTGCTCCAAGCCCCGTCCAACCTGGCCTTGGACACTTCCAGGCATCCAGAGACAGCCACAGCTTCTCTGGGAATTCCAGCCCAGCCCCTCTCCACCCTCCCAGCCAGGAATTCCTTCCCAAAATCCAATGGAAAAGGGAAGACAAAGGAGGGGACTTGTTGCTGCCTTCAGCTCCTTCATGGGAATAGAAGGAGTGAACTGAGCCAGCTCCTCTGGGAGATGGGACACGAGGTGACAGGGACAGGCTGCACTTGTCCCTCCAGCTATCAGGGAAGAATTCCCACCAGGACATGATCCTAATTCGCCATCCTGTGAAGTTCCAGTCTCCATCCTTGGAGACACTCAAAGCTCCCCTGGACAAAGCCCTGAGCACCCTCAGGTGGCCCAAGGCTTGGCCCAGTGACCTCCAGGTCCCCTTCCCACTTATCCCTGGCTCCGGTGTCCCCTCAGGCCAGCTGAAGGAGGTGGTGAAGGTGCTGGAGAAGCTGAACAGGAACGGGAGCTGGAAGTGGCTCCTGCACCACAGGGAGAGCAAGAAGCTCCGAGGAGACCTCAGGTAACGGCTCTGCCTGGGAATTGGGGATTTTCGGGATGGAGCAGCAGGACTTGGGACCTGGAGAGCATCAGATGGCCTGGAACGTTGTCCTGGATGTGATCCTGGATGAGGCAGAGCTCTGGCAGCTCTCCCTGCTCCCTGCTGAGCTTCCATAAGGCCCTTCCCTCTCTCCCTGGCAGGGATTCCCTCAGGGGGAGCTGCAGGTTCAAGGAAAGGCCCAGATTTCCTTGGAGGAGCTGCACATTCCCAAAACTCTGAAAGCAAACTTCCCTCCCTTCCCACCAGCTCATCCCAACTCCTGACTCACCCCTGGGAGCTCAGGGCACCTTCCTGGGGCTCTGCCCCCTCTGCTGTTTCTTTTTCTGTCCCATCACGTTTGGGATTTGGGATGGGATGGCATGGCATGGCATGGCATGGCATGGCATGGCATGGCATGGCATGGCATGGCATGGCATGGCATGGCATGGCATGGCATGGGATGGCATGGCATGGCATGGCATGGGATGGGATGGGATGGGATGGGATGGGATGGGATGGGATGGGATGGGATGGGATGAGGAGCCCTGAGCTGGCGATTTAGAGAAGGAATTGCCACTCCAGTTCCACCACGGATGATTGGAGATGGAGCTGCTCTGGCCTGGGCTCATCCACAGCTCTCCCTGGGATGGGTGAAGTGAGAAAACTCCTGGGTTGGGATAAAGGAAGTTTAACAGGGAAAGGAGAAGCTGGGCATGCAGGGAAAAACCAAGGAATCCATTCCCCATTTCCCATCACAGGCCAGCCCTAGGAAATCCAAGCTCTGTCATGACTTGGGAACACCAACACCACCTCTCCAACGTCCTCTCTTATTTCCCCTTCCAACTTCATATCCAGAGCATGATTCCAGGGTCTGGAATATCCCTTGGGACAGTGGCTATTCTGGCCAGGCCCAGGCGGGGTGGGTGAGGAGCAGCCTTGGCTCTGCCAAACCCTGCTCAGCAACAACAAAACATCCCAGAATTATCCACAGCTCCCAGCACAAATCCCAAACAGCACAAATCCCAAACAGCCCCACAGCAGCTGCTGAGATGAAAATAAACCAAATCCCAGGAAAAACCTGGGAGATGCCTGGAGCAAGGGGATATTTGTCACTTTTGATCCATATGGAGCAGCAAAAATCACTCATGAGGCTGGAAAAAAACACCTTGGAAGGGCAGATCCCACCCTCCCTGCTCATCCCCTGGGAAGGGGTGGAGAGGGATGAAGCCCCTGACCCCTCCCCGTGCCCCTCTCTCAGCAGGGACGATGCCAACGCCCAGAAGAAGCAGCTGCTGCTGAAGTGGTGCCAGGGAGAGGAGCTGGTGGAGCTGCTGCACTTCCACGGCTGCGATTCCACGGCGGCTCCCGAATCCCGGCACATCCAGTGCCTGCTGGAGCTGCAGGTGCGGCACATCCGCGCCAGGTTCGCCGTGTATCTCACAGGTAAAGGCATCTCAAACCCCTGCAGGTCTGAAATTGCCCTGGAAATAGATGGAGGAGGGAGAAAAAAATCCCTGTTTTCCTGCCGTTCCTGTGGGAATTGCTTGTTGGAGGTGTGGGTCAGGTGTGAGTGGCGGAAAGCAAACGGATTTTTGGAGGTTGCTGAATTCCAGCAGTTTTGGAGCCTCCGGGCTCCAGTTCTGGCCTTGCTGGCAAAGCACCAGAGCAACCACAGTGGGATTTAGGGATGTTTCCCACAGGTTTAGGAACAACCTCGTTTGTTTGAATTAATGGTCCTGCTGCTCCTCCCCTTGCAGAAAATCCCGGCAGCAGCAGCAGGGAGATCCTGGAAAGCAGCGGGATTCTTGTGGCTGACATCAACACCTTCCTCGGGACGGTGCAGAAAGTGGCTGCTCCGTTCAGAAGAAGCTACTGGTAAGGGGGGAAAGCTTGGGACTGATCCCAAAAAGCTGGGAGCGGCTCCGGGGTTGTCTGTGGAATGGCCAGCAGGGAGCTCTGCTCCTGCAGCAGAGCAGGGATCGTCCCAAAGTGCTGGATGTGGGATCTGCCAGCAGTCAGGGCTGACTCCTGAGCTGTATCCAGGAGAGCCACGCTTGGCACTGCTGGAAAATGGGGAACACTCCAGGCCTGGCCCTGGGGAAGCTCTGCAGGAGGCTGGCACTGCCCAGGGGGAGCTGGGCACTGACCTGGGCCACGTCTCTGTGTTGCAGGTGACAAAGCAAAGCCCAGGCCCTGTGGCACCAGTTTGGGCATCCCAGTCCTGTGGGGGACATCCCCACCATCCATCCCAGTGGATCCCCACCATCCCAGTGGATCCCGGACACTGCTGGGGGCGGGTGAGGGTCCGTTTTAGCTCTGTACATAAATCTTATTTAAAGGTGGGAAATGCAAATCCTCGGGGGATTCATTCCCTGCCATCCAGTCCCACATAGGAAAGATTCTTTTAACGGTACAGGTAAATTATTGGAATATTTTCAAGTCTTTAGTGCAGCTGCCATTGGAGCATTTGGAAGAGGAATTTCCCAAAGTTTACTTGAAGGTTAGGAATGAGAAGAAATTCCGTTTTCCACGTGGCAGTTGCTGTTCAGGCCCTGCCCAGGCCCACACTACATTTCAGCTCACCCCTGTTGCCTCCTGGTACCAGTTCCCTGCTGGGACTCGGCACATTCCAGCACGTGGAATTCTTGTAAATAGCAGGAAGCCAAGATGCAGGAATAGAATAAGCTCTTATTTATGGGGGAAACGCCGCGTCCGAGCCCTGTTCCCGACCCAGCTCTGCGGGGCAGGGGCATCCTTTTAGTTTGTTTTTAAATCCAAGACTGCGAGGCCGTTCTGTACAGGATGACTTTGTAAAGAGTTTGATTAATAAAACCTCCAAAAAAATGAACTTTCACCCAGCTCTGCTTTCTGGAGAGGGGATCCTGCTCAGCATCCAGCTTTTCCCAGCATTGGAAAGGGAGGGCAGGGGTTCTTCCAGCTGGGACAGAGATGGGGAATCAGCAAGGAGTGAGCAAGAGCATGGTGTGCTCCTGGATGATGGATCCCATCCTGGTTCCCAGCAGGAAGGATGGAATAAGCAGAGGAGTAAGCAGAGGAATAACCAGGTTCCAGCAGGTAGGGACAATGGAATCATTTAAGGATTTATGTTCCACCCTC
This sequence comes from Daphoenositta chrysoptera, assembly GCA_013397915.1. Taxonomy (NCBI): domain Eukaryota; kingdom Metazoa; phylum Chordata; class Aves; order Passeriformes; genus Daphoenositta; species Daphoenositta chrysoptera. The sequence goes on along the minus strand of VZRO01008007.1, from coordinate 177,779 downwards.
ACTGGGCCTGTCCTGGTTTGTGGGCACTGCTCCTGGCAGCTCAGGGTGGGAAGTGTTCCTGGAAGTGGCACCTCGGGAGGGGGAAGTGCCAAAAGCCCCAGCTGGGAGGAGGGAAAGGGGAAGCTCCAGGTGGGTTCAGCTCAGCTTTGGGACTGTGATAGGATCAAACCCCAGATCCTGTGTGGGAACAGCACTGGCTGAGGGAAGCCCCTGCTGCTGACCCACCCTGGAAAGCTGCTCCAAGGCTTTTCCTCCGTTTTCCTGGCACTTGGCATCGCTGTGTCTGCCCAATCCCAGCCAGGGAATCGGGAAGGATCACGCTGGATTGGAACATCTCGTGTTCAGGATGGAGAGCAGCCCGAAGCAGGAATTATTTCTTGCTGCTGCCATTCCCAGCTGTGGCACTGGGGTGGCTGCAGGGAACAGGGACTGTGCACAGCCTGAGCCACAGCTGCCCTGCCACAAACAGCCCAGCCAGGGAAGAACAACCACAGAACCAGGAAATGTTTTCCAGCAGGAAACCTTTTCCAGCAGGAAATGCTCCCATCTCACCCCCGGCAGGCAGAGATCCCGTGGGATCCCGGCCCGGAGCTCCCAGCGCTGAAGTGAATCAGACCAGAGCCCAGGACTGGTTTCCAGAATTTGGCTTTACTTCGCAGTACAGAAATCATTTGGAGCCTTCAGGAGACACGAGAAGCACAGGCTCTGTCATGCCGATACCGCAGCGCCGTTTGGTCCATCCGAGAAGCCACCAGGGGACAGAAAATACTTCCACATCTTGCCTGCTCTGTAATTTGTTCTCTCAATTTTATTAAGATTAAAACACAAAGGAGCCTTAGGCACAGCTGTGTCCCAACCGATGTAAACAGGTTTAGAAGCTTAAGTGGAGGTTAAGTTCTGTGCCCAGAACGAAGCCAACATTTGCTGCTACAATAGGTGTGGGCTTTGTCCATGATACAACTTTGCCACAGAGTTAAGATTGATGGGAGAGACTTTAGGGATGCTGTCCACAATAATGGAGTGCTCAGTTTCTATTTTCCTTGATATCAGGTTTGAGTGACATCAGCGTCACATCTACGAGCTCACCAGAAGCACAGGATTGTGAAGGATGTTTTACAAATGATTAAAAAGACAAGGTAAGACACAGCTGTCAATGAGTTATTTCAAATCTGCACCCACTGCTGCGTCTGCAAAAATAATAATAATAAGTTCAGTCTGCCTTTTGCTTACGAGGTTAGTCAGGAAATCAGTCAGGAATTTGCCAGATTCTGGACAGCAGCCCTACTAGAATGAAATAATTAACACATGATATCCAAAAAGGGAACATTACCAGTGCAGTACTCTTCAATCTCTCAGAGATGGGATTACAAAAGCAGGCCTTACAATATTGAATTTCGTACAGTGTTCATTAAGTTCCTTATATATTCATATTAGCCGATTTAAATTTCTCCTAATTAGAGACTCTCATTACTGCTGCTCCTCCTCCCCATAGATGTCGTTTTTCTTGCGTTTCATCTCCTCGAAGTCGAACTCTGATCCCATCATCCTCTTATAAATATCTTTGATGTCGTCGCACGTCGTCTCGAAGTGGGTGGTGGCGTCGTAGGTGCGCGAGATGAAGATCTGGAAGCAGAAGCAGCGTTGGAGCCCCGAGCCGGAGCCCGGCCCCTCCCAGCCCGGCTCAGCCCTCACTCACCTGGCTCTCGGTTCCCAGGTCGGTCGGTGCAAACAGGTCACTGATGCTCACAAACCTGGAAAAGGCAGAAAAAGGTTCAGGATGGTTTTAGAGCAGGAACGGTTCGATCCGAGGGCGTCGCTCGGCCCAGCACGAAGTGCTCGAGGTGCTGAGCAAACTCAACAGCTCTTGGCAGCCAAATGGCTCCAGCTCTGCCAGCAGAGCAGGGAGCAGGGCTCGCTGGGGACTCACTTCTGCTCAATGGGCTCCAAGAGGTCCAAGGCAGGCTTGATCTCCTTCTCCGGGTCCGCGGTCTCCACGGTGGTGCTGGCGATGGCGATGTACTTGCCCTGCGCCGCCACGTTGTGAGCAGAGGAGATCATGCACACGTAGATATCTGGGGGGGACAGGGCACAGCTGCGTCCCAAAACCTCCTCCAGCCTCGTCCCAAAACCTCTTCCCACTGCCCTGACACTCAGCACCCCCTGGATTCTTTAGAGAACCTGGAGTGAGTCCTAGCCTTGCCCTACGTGCTCTCATCTCCTGGTTGAGGGGCCTGGACATGGGAGATCTCCAAAGTTCTGTTTCCCATGGCTCTGATGGTTCCTGAAATCCAATGGGATTCCCAGTGCTCTGTTTCAGGTGGAGGCAGCACCTCCCCTCTGCACACAGCCCTCACCCCCTTCCAGCCACCCAACCCCCCCCTCCAGTCTGGGGCACTTCCTGCAGCAGGTTCCTGACAAGGTTTTCCAACCACAGGCTCCTCCCACCTCCCCCAACGCTGCTCTGAACTGAAGCTCAGCTTTGCTGGGACCTGAACATTCCTGGACAAGGCCATGAGGTGTCCATTTCCCCGTCTGATCAACACCTCACCTGCAGAGCTTGAGAGCTTGAGCCCAGGCTTGAGAGCTGCTCTGCACACACCTGATTTCCGGTTGACCTGGTTCTGTGGAATGATGATCTGGCACGAGTTGGCATCGTTTGTGTTCTTGATGGGGTGGCTCAGGATGCAGATTACCCGGATCACCTGGCCCACCTTGGTCACACGGTCTGACACGTAGCTGGGGTCGCAGATGAGCTGTTTGCAGCGAGCCACCTGAGCACGAACACACAAACAGCACCCAGTTCAAATCAAAAATCGTTTTTCTGGTAATAATATTTGATCAATCTGAGGCCTCCAGGCTGCACACACTGTGGTCTCTAGCATGGATTGGCACCTCTGCTCCCAGCCAGGACCCATCACTCCCACCCCAGCAAGTGCTGAACTGTCCCATGAGTGCCTGCTCCAGTCAGGAGCACATTCAGAGCTTCCAGGCAGCCTGCAGCATTCCCAGTTTTATCCAGCCAGGTGGAAGAGAAGCTGTGGGAAGGCCACGTGCCAGCTGTCAGAGCAGCTAAAAATGCCAAGGGCAGAGCTGGTTCCAGGTTAGACACAAGGAACATCTCCCTTCCAGCTCAACCAGCCTGATTTATTCACTGCCAGCCCATGGAGACTTCATCCCAGCTCCTGGAGCAGGGATGCTGGAATGAACTCCAGCCATCAGGACATTGTGTCTTCAGCGAGCGGCACAGGGACAACAGCCCCAGCCCAGCAGGTTTGGTCCCTGGGCTTAAAAAAGTGTTTTCTCTCTATTTGTTGCGATCAAACCCAAAAATTCCAAGTTGTGAGGGGCAGGATGTGGGGTGGGGAGCAGGGAAGGATGGGAAGGTTCCGTACCTCCCCCTCGGACTTGACCCCGACCACTTTGCCGTTCTCTATGACGATCTCCTCGATGGGCTTGTTGAGCATGTAGGTGCCTCCATAGATCGCACTGAGCCTGCAACAGGAAAATCCCTTCAGCACCTCTGGGCTGGGGGGACTGTAGGATACGGTATTCCCTCTCGTCTGCCCTGTGCCAGACACGAATCCTGTGCCTTCCTGCGTCTTTAAGGTGTTTCTCAGGAGAGGGGGGAGAGAAGGCAGGTGAATTTTTCAGAGCAGTTTGTGCTCAAGGACGTGCTCCCCTGCATTGCTGCTGCTGCAGAGCTGAGGAAAGCACCTTCCTGCTTTTTCCCAGCTCTCCTTTTCTCGGGAGAGGGACAGAGAGGAAAAACTCTTTGCTTTTTACCTAGCCTGCTAGCTGAGGCAAGAACTTTTCTTGGGACTGTTCTGCTCCAGTCCGGAATAACATCACCCACACTGTGGCCCGGAGGGGCCCACGCTGAACCCCAGCTCCAGAGAGGGCAGAGCCACACCCACAGAAAGGGCTCTGAGATCTACCCAGGTTTCTTCTCCACAGCAAGAGGTTTTATTGTTTAACATTATTCATTCTTTTTTCTGTGTTTGCATGCACTTTGCTTGTTAAATAAATAGGTTTTTTGCACTCTCCTCCGAGGAATTTCTTTCCGAACCTGGTGGGGAAGGGGCTGCTGAAATCTGCCTTCTATTAGAGGATACGTTCATTTTGGATGTTTCCCCCAGATTTGTCTCAAACCAAGACAACCTCCCACTGCTCCATGGCTGGATTGTAACAGCCCTTCCAGCCCCTGTTCCTCTTGGAAAAACCCCACCTCAGACTTTAACCTCCTCAAAATCCTCTGCTTAAACACAAGGGGTAAATACTCTGCAGTAAGGATCTCTGAGCAAATCCAGGGGTAAACAAGCCCAGAAATAAGGAATCTCACATAGAAGAATCACTTAATTAATCAGGGAGAGAACCATTAAGTAAAACAGTATTTTAATGCAGCATCACATTCTGAAAGCTCAAGCACTGACTCCATGCATCCAACTCCACACATCCAACATCCACCCATCCAATTACACGCATCCAACTCCACGCATCCAACATCCATATCCCCTGGAGGAAAGCCAGAGTCAAAGCCAAGTGCTCACCTTGCAAATCCCTGGGGCAGCTCTCCAAGGCCATAGAGGGGGTACAGGTAGGGGCTTTTACCGTATCGAGCCAGTGACTCGCTGTACAACTTAATCCTGTTGATTGTTTCTTGGCAGGGTTGATCTAGATAGCTGGGAAGGACAGTTACACCATTTGGGATGTTTCCCAAACCAGCGCTTCCAGCAGAATGCTCTGGAAAGCCAAACACTGACTTCCCGTGAGGTTTCCTTCCCCACCCTCCAGCTGCTCCTGGCAGTGCTTCCCTGGGAGTTCCCTTTCAGGAGCACTTGGTGTCACAAGTTTTACGCAGGAACCCTCAAAGTTTAAAATAATCAATCAATCCCATCATGACCCCAAATCCTGGGATTTGGGGAGCAACTGATTCCCCACTTACTCGTCAGTCCTGTAGAGAGCGAGGGCATGGCCTGTGAAGTCAATGACATCTTGGCCCAGGTCAAACTTCTTGTACACATCCCTCATGGTGGTTTTCTTGGGATCCACGCCCTCCAAGGTCCGCGGATCGTTCTCGTCGAAGTTGGCCACGTACACCAGGAATTTCCTGAACCGGCGCTTCTCGAACAAACCCATTAAGCCTAAAACCAAGGTTTGGTCAGAATTCAGCAGGACCAAGGTTTGGTCAGAATTCAGCAGATCCTCGGTGGCTTTTGTGGCTTTTCCATTGTCACAGAGTATCAGCAGTGGGTAAGAACTGCTGAGTGTTCAAATATGGGATGGTTTGGAAGGGATCTTAAAGGTCANGTCCAGCCTGGCCTTGGACGCTTCCAGGGATCCAGGGGCAGCCACAGCTTCTCTGGGAAATCTATCCCAGGGCCTCCCCATCCTCCCAGCCAGGAACTCCTTACCAATATCCCATCTAACCTTCTTTAGCTTAAGGCCATTCCCCCTTGTCCTGTCCCTCAAACCCCAAACACGAGGCTGGACAAGGCACCATTTATGCACCTGAATTCTCCACAAATTGCAGAAGCAAGACTGGACCTGCTAAAATGTGAGGGCAGAGGCAGCACCTCCACTCCTGCCAGGGTGAGTCTCTTGGAGACCACACAGGACCAAACTGAAGGAATTCCTGATTCCTTCAGCAAACAGGAATATCTGCCGTGAGGAAGGCTGAGACCTACAGATCTGGGGCCTTAACTGCGGGAGTCACTTTATCAGAAGACTTTTTGGAGGTGCTGCTGAACACATCCCACGTCTGGAGCTACTGGAATGCCCTCTAGATCCTAATGGATTTTCACCACACTGTTATTAAGTTTTATTTGAAGAGTGACATTTAAGTAGGCAATAATTAAGGTTTGAGGTGTCAGAATTAGTCATTCCAATCTGCCTGCAATGTTTTTCACACACACAATTCCAACAAGGACCCGCCATCAAATATTTACGGCAGTGCTGGGAGCACGAGCCCCAAATGGAAGCTCTTGAGGAAGGAAAATCCTGCCAGGTTCTCACCAGCATCTCACAAAACAGGCAGCTTGGAAGCTCCAAGAAAACAGGGCTCAGGAAGCCCAAGGCTGCAACACTGCAAGTGGTGTTTGAAGTCAAAGAGGTGCAGGAGAACCCTGAGGATGCTCCTTAACATAAGGAGCATCATGAATATCCCAAGAGATGGGTTTTGCCTCTGTTTAGGGGATTCAGAGGGAACAAATAAGGTGCAGCTACTCACTGGAGGCCAAAGCTTCTGCCTCAGTGGAAGGAACTTTGTAGATCTTTCCTCCCTTGTAGACGAAGCTCCCCTCGATCACCTTGAAGTCCAAGTAACGAGTGACTTCTGTGTAGAGCAGCATCTTTACCAACTGACCTGGAAGGGGGTTTAGCACAGTCAAACAAGGACACAGCAGCTCCCAAGGCAGCTCTTCCAACACAACAAACCCTTCCCCAGCAGCACCACGTTCAACTCCCGGATAAGCTGGGACTAAAGCAACCAAGCCTTGGCAGGGATCTATCAATTCTTCTACTGCAGCAGCCCTGAGCCAGGCACTGCACAATCCAACCATCCCCTCGTGCTCCAGGATGAGATTCCAGCAGGCACTGGTTGCTTTTAGGCAAAGGGAGCTGCCCCTTCACTGATGGTGGCTTTGGTCTAGACCAGTCCCAGTACTGGAATACACGGATTCAAGGATAAGCATTTGTAAGGAATGACAGTGCCTGTCCCATTCCAGGACCCAGCACTGGCCCAGGCTGAGCTTACAAGGAATATTTGGGAGCTCAGGATCACTCACCGTTAGCCATAAGGAATTTTGGAATGAGGTCCACGTTCCAGTCTCTTCCCCGCCCCATAGATTCTGGTGGAGTTCCCGGGAGATTAAACCTTTTGTAGAGCTTTGGAGAGAGAATACAGAACTTATTATAGCCCAGGAAATCTGTCTGGGTGTCATTTCTCCCACACATGTACACACTTTCCACCCCCACAGCTCCAGGCTGAACACAAGCTCTTCAGAGCCAGCTTTTGGCTGGAGTTTGAGCTCCAAGCTGAGTTTGGAACACACAAAGACATCCAGTGAATTGTTACAGTAAGAAGCAGGCAGTGCAATTCTGCTCATCCAGCTTTCTCCATCCAAGGCTAAAGGATTTGGGAATTTATGAACCTGATGAACTGTTTAACAGGACGTTTCTTAGTCTAATTTACAATTTAGCTGAAGAGTTTTAACATCCAGCTGTTACAGCTCTGGAATGCTCCGTGCTCGGATCCCAGCTGGGAATTACAGCAAACAAGTGCTCTCTACCAACTACAAACACCCACAGTGGTGTCCCCCCCACTCTATCTGGTGAGGAAGTGCCATAAAACTTCCTTACTCAAAGGAAACTCTTGGAGTAATTAATTTGAACCCACCCCAAGGCTAACTGGGAATAAATCCCCTTGATGTGCCCGGGAAGGACACAGTGGATGGGGTCTCTCCCTACTTACATCTTCCAGGGGTGTAATGGATGCACTTTCCCCTCCATAGTACGAGTTACGATCCATGTGAAGGACTTTCTTTCCATTCACTGACATGATCCCGGAGAGGATGCATTCCTGCAGGAAGGAAAGGATGCAAGGGACAGGTCAGCTGCACTGGAGCCTCCTCCTTCCCATTTTTCCTAAGGAAGAGCATGTTCAGACAGCTCCATTTGCAGGTAGCTGCACAGACCTCTGAAAACAAGCACAGCAGTTGCCTCATTCCAGAATTCAGGCACCTCTTTGGAGGCAGATTAACCCCTTAATAAATTTACTGTCTGCTCTGGGAAAGCTACACAACCACCACCTATCAGGGCTTCCCAGAGGAATTTTTTGGGAATTCCATGCATTTGAGCTAGACTAGGAAAATCTGTTCTCCAAAGTCACCAGCTACTGGTTTAAGGATGTCCACAGAAAGGCAGCAGGAGCATGAAATCTTACCTGGACTTCAATTAGCCTCCTGAAAACCTCAATTATTAATATTTGCCACACTGGGACACTCAAGAGAATCAACAGCTTCTCTTAGAGAGCAGCATAAAGAATAAATGAAGGCATTTGGGTGCTTTTCAGCTTTTCTCTCCTTGCTCTGTCCCCACTGAGACTCCCTGGAGCAGCAGATCAGCTTCTGTGTCTGACTGCAGCACCAAGAGGCTGAGCCTCACCACAGAGCACACACAGCCTGCAGAACCAGCTCAGGGCTTGCACAACTAAATCCCCATTAAAACACGACTTTGCACCGGCTCTGGCATTCCCCAGCCAAAGAGCTTAACAAAAACTTGAATGTTTGCGTGCTTAGGACAGCTTATCTTGGAGGTTTTACTGATCTTGCTCTGCCTCAGCTCCCTCCAGCAGCAGAATTATGTCTGCACTGAGCTCTCATTCACCTCACAATCTCACTGGTAGGTCCTGGCCACATCTCACATTATGGGTGGCGTTTGGAGCGACCCGGGGTAGTGGAAGGTGTCCCAACCATGGCAGGATGGTTTTTGAGGTCCCTTCCAACCCAAGCCATTCCATGATTCTATCACCTTTCATTTTGTAAACCCCCATCCAGCTGCTGACAGATGCCACCACTGCACATCTGCTCATCCAGGCGGCCTGGCCCTCCTGCCGAGATCTGTGTCTCCATGAGATCCTTCCTGTTTACTCCACAACCACCTCAGTCAGGACTCTCCTCCTGTGTCACTTCCCCCTCCCGTGGAGTGCAGGAGGTTTATTTCCAACTCCAAACTGACCGATGCAGGTGTCAGTCAGGAAAACCACAAACACCAGGAGTTTCCCACTGTGTGTTGTTTGTGTAAATCCTAACTCCAGTCAATCCTCGGTGTAAAGGAAGCTGTAAAATCAACTTCCCCAGCCAAGGCAGCTTTCAGGGGGTTGTTTTGTGCTGAAGGTCAGACATCTGTAGCTGCAGGGATTGCTGGCTGAGGATTTGCTGTTCTGGTGCTTCCAGGTGGCAGTGGAAAAACCTTCTCCATTGGGATAGCAAGGCACTGCTGGCCAGTCTGTCACCCACCAGGATGTCACCGAAATCCAGCCAAGGAGCTGAAGAGCAAAGCTGGAGCTGCCTCATGCACAGCAAGGACACTCTGAATTCAATCCCTGAAGTCATGGAAGATTTCCAGCACAGTGCACACAAGGCTTCATGATCACCACGTGGATCCTGAATAGGGAGCCACAGTGATTCCCACAAAAGCTCTCCATGATCCATCAGCTGCTCCTTCCAGCACTGTACCATGCTTCCAAGGATCCTACAAGGTCCCTCCTCTTCCAACCACATGCTGGAGCAAGCAGAGACCCTCAGAGACCCTCACAGCAGACACGGCTGCACCAAACCCTGCGTGAAGTCACTACTCAAGGCCTACAATGCTGAGTAACCACAGGAGTGAAAGTGGCTGCAGGGTGTCAGCTAGAGCGTTAATGATTAACCACACCCAAAGTGGGACTGTCACACCAAGGGCACCATCACCGACCAGTTAAATTCACAGAGCTCTGTGGTTGGACTCCTTGCTCTACCCTGTGATTTATCCCCGCTGGAACAAAAGCCTGGCTCACCAGCTCTGCCAGATGGTGGCACAGGACTGCAAGTGTCCACGCTGGAGCTGAGCCGCATGGAAGCCAACCACGATTTCACAACTAAGTATCAAAAGGAGGGATGGAGCTACAGTAAAAGCAGCACAAGTTACATCCACTGGTCTGGATGTCAGCTGATTTCAGTCTCCCATTTAACTTCAGAGCATTCCTTGCTCTGTATTCCCAGGTGACCTGCCCAAACTACCAGCATCCCTTGGAGTGAATTTGGGCACCAGAAGAAGACATAAGAGGCTTTAAGTACCTCTTCAATCTTCTTTCACACCCATTAAACACTGCTACGGGGACTGAGGTGGAGCTATCACACCGCTATTTAATCCAAGGCTCATTGAACACATCCCTGGCTCCTGCCAGGCCCCGGAGCGCTGAAATCCTGCACAGGCCTTTCAGGCCACTTCCCTCTGCAGCCATGATGGCCATAAAGCACATGGAATGCACAATGGATTTATCCTCCCAGCTCAGCAATTCCTTTGGATGCCGTGCTGGCTGCATCCGCTGGGCCACGACCGGGAACCGCTTGATGTGTGACGGTGTCATTTGGGTCAGGGAGCGAGGAAAACAAACAGCCTGTGCTGATAAGGGGAGGGCTGGGAAGAGTTTAGAGCGCAAATAAAAAAGGGGAAGCGTCAAAGTTCAAATGTGTGCATTTTTTGCTGCTTTATAAACGTCACCACCACCAAACAGGAACGGGGAGCAGCTGCTGACTGCAGCACCAGGACACAGCAGGGAGAGCTCCGGGTATCCAGCCGGGATCCAACAGAGTCCTCATGCAAATTGCAGTCACGCTGCTACTACAATCCACTGCCTCAGCCAGTTCAGGTTACGAGGCTCCCAGGAGCTCATTGTGCTGCTGAATGAATGACAGAGCAAGTCTGAGCGTGATCGATGTCGTCTGCAGCCGCTGCAAATGGCCGGAGAACCAGGGAGGAACCAGCACTGGGAATGTGGAGACAGCATGTCCAGTGTGAATCCATGAAAAAAAAATGAGGAGGAACTTGGAGGTATTGGTGCTTCCTTAAGACCATCAGCTCTTCCCTGGCGTGCAGGAGCTGGTCATGACTAGACCTTGAGCATGCAGAAGCCTTGAGGAATGGAGGGAAGCAAGGAGGTTTCCATGGACTTTCTCCAAGTAGGGCGGCAGTTCAGAAAGGCTCAGACAGCCCGATGGAAACTCGAGCCAGCGCTGGTCCTGTAACGGCGCCGAGGGGAGGATTGGGCACTAAGCATTGAGCAAAATCCTTTCGGCTTCGGGAACGGGCTCTGGCACCACCAGGCTCTTTCTTGGAAAGGCAGGGCCGGGCTGTGGCCAGCGAGAGTCACTGAAGGGCTGGGCTTGGAAGGGACCTCTGGAGATCCTTGGTCCAACGCCCTGCCTAGGTAGGGTCACCTGGAGCAGGTGACACAGGCAATTCCACCTCTCACCGCCTGCTCCAAAGCTCTGCTCATCCTACAAACTGCAAAAACAACTCCTCACAGCACTGGAAGAATCCCCTCTGCTACCAGGGGATGATGCAAAGGACAGTGACCTGGCTCCACTTGGTCCTCACAGTCATTCTGAGGCTCTTTAGGCAACGAGGCCTGGGTCAATGCGACCAAATATATCCTGAACCAATGAGTTTGGCTCCTCTGCTCCTACAGAAAGTGAATCTGTAACTTTGTGATGGATTTAAATAGCCTTAACACGGGCAGGCAGCTGGCAGGTAAGAGGCTTAGCTCAGCCTGCAAAGAGTGAAACCTCAGCAGAAACAGAGCATTCACCTACTGGGGCTGAACTGGAGGGTTTAATTACCCCCAAAATTCATGGAAAATAACTTTGTAGAAGCACAGAAGGCAGATAACAGAGCCTGTCACCGTGCACAACACCCCACTCCTGAATAACCCAGTGAGGAAGTACGGAGCCACTTCCACACCAGAGAAGTAGAAATTACAGTGAACTGAAAAGAGAGGTGTGAAAATACAGCCACGAGGAGTTCTCCAGCCTGTGATCACTGAACCAGATTAAAAACGAGTTTGTGCAGTAGGTCTGCAGAAGATGATCCCTAATCTGCAACACACAACGCACACAGCAGGCCTAAGCCCAGGACCTTAAAGCTATGAAGGCTCCAGCTACCTGGAGAAGTCATTCCCACCAGGAATAAGGCAGCTAGAAGATCTACCAGCTCTCATGCAGCCAGACCCACCAGGGCCTTGCAAACACTGGCACTTCACAGTGACCCATGCAGGAGGGAGCAGGAGGAGCCAATGGAGTTCATTACACCTGGTGGAAGTTTCAGGGGTTGTAGCAGGAGTAATTCAGGATTTTTCCCCACAGAGCTGACACATCTCTATGAGCTGGCACCGCAAGGGGGTCTCTGATTAGCACACAGAAGGGAAAAGCTGAAATAGTTTGAGTGCCAGTAATCCCAGTCCTAAAGCTGCCTTAGTCCTTCATTACTGGTTGAGGAAGAGATTAACACCTGAAATATTCGTGTTGCACTTCCAGATCCATCCCAGTGGAATTTACACGTGCACTCACGGAGCGGTGGCCCCACAGACCCAATCAGAAGGACCACTACAATGGATGTATTTGTGCTCTTTTACAAAGCCTCCAACAACTCATTCTTCCTCTTTAAACTAACAACTGAACTTTTCCTTTGGGAAGAGAAAAAAACCCTCCAGATCAGCAGCAGAGACACAACCTCAGAGCTACAACAGGAGCCTGATGGGGCTCCAGCAGCAGAATCCACTCGTGCCAGGACCAGCCTGGAGGAAGGGGTGGTTGCAAACATCACCACAACTTCCATGACAGCTCCTTTGGAAAAGGAAAGGAACAACTGGATGTGCTTCCAGTTCCTTTTCCTCAGGAAGCCTGACTGTGCCAGCACTGGTACTAAAGCTGGAGGAGCAACCTTCAAGCTTCACCTGACTGCAGAGGAGTCCTTTAGCCCAGCCTGATCCAGCTCTGCTCCAACACCACTCGCCAGCCACAACGGTTGAGCCAACACCAGGAATTCCAGGATGGCTGCACCAGCACCTCTGGTTTCCATTCTTTTCCACATGAACTGCTCAAGACAAGATGAAGTCCACCCTAATTGGTATTTCAGAGGGAAAGCCAGCATGTCAGAAGCAAAATACGTGCTCCTGGATATTCCCAGGCTCTGGAGTTTGGTCAGCACACCTTAAAATACGGCCATAATTTATTCCTTTCAACTCAACTGCTGCTCATTAGCAGGAGCTTGTCTTAAAAGTGATTTCACAAGAGGCCTTTTGTCAAATTTACACTGGCATTTGTCAGTTTGAGATTAAGCCCCCGTGTTCACCAACTTGATACCCCGATCACACTAAAGCATAAATTAACATTTTAATGGAGCTCAGATCTATTGGAGGCCCCTTCACTACAAGCTCATTATATTTCACCTCCCCAAAAGTCCCCTTCCCTGCTTTGCTGAGCCAAAGGCAGGCTTTAGGACAGACTCCAGCTTTCCCTATCAAAGGGAAGAAGCTTTTTCCTCCTAAGCCATTCCTCCACCTCAAAGGAACTGCCCTGAAAGCAATGAGAGCAACCGGGAAAGTTGGGTGTCCCCTCCAGCAGCAGCTGGGAAGACGCTCCCACACTTTACACATTTCCTTTGTGCCACATTCCAGGTTTGTTACCCTTCGTCCCAGCCCAAAAGAGGGGGATGATAATCCAGCTCTGCCTTCCCTGGGGTCCTGTGTCAGCAGCCACGATGCCTCTGGCAGCCCCGTCAATCACAGCGCCCAAACCACAGGAAGAAACGCGTGGATTTCAATTTAATCACCATCACCAGGGGAAGTGGGGGAAATCCCTCCTGGCCAACCCCAAAGAGATCCCTTTGTCCAGCCACCTTTCCCCACTAGCAGGAGGGAACAAAAGCAGGAAAGGCCGTTTCACAAGGAGGAAAACCTCTCCACCATATTGGATTTTCTTCCCCCCTTCTCCAAACAATGCCTCGTATTTGTAACCTGCAATCCACCCTCCCGTGGCACCTCCCGGCCTCCAGGGATGCAGGAACCGGGAGAAATCCTCCCGCAAACCTCCCGGGCAGCGGCACTGCCATGTTTTTTTCCCCCAGGGCTGCCTGCGGCGCGGGCTGCATCCTCCACAATAGGACAAAGCCCCACCACGGCTCATCCCCCTCCCTCCGCCGCACCCCCATCAGCTGTCAGCTTTCCTTAGGGATCACCGGGATGCAGCGACATCGCAGGAAAGGGGATTTTTTTGGGGGGGGGAATAAGGGAAATTTGACAGGCTCGCCAGCCTCCCATCCCCCTCCTGCTGCAGTCAGGGCTGGATGGAGCCGAAGGCTGCAAAGGCGGAGCGGGAATGGGGATGGAGAGGGGGGGGATAACCACGGCTGCCTCCACCCTGCACGGACCTGCAGCCACGTTAGATCCGTGGTACGGGCGGGGGGACGGGGAAGAGAAGTGCGAAGGGAAAAAATAAACATAATAATGAAAAAAATAAATAAAAGGCAATAAATCCCCGGCGGCATTTTATTGTCCGAGTCTCCCCACGCCCTCCCTCCGCAAAACAACCGCATTTCCTGGGGCCCCCTGGGAGCTGGGGGGGATCGGGGACGGGGATGTATCCAAACACGAGGAGCTGTTATAATCATTTAAAAACCCCACCCGGGGGTCCAGTTAGGGATGGGGGGAAGGATCCAGGGTGGGGATGGGACTGGAGCTGGCGGATGCTGTGAGAATTCAGGGCGGGGAAACGACCATGGGGTCCCCCGAGGGGGTCACACACACCAGACCCCCGGGGGAATGTTGAGGGGCGGAGGAGGGAGGATCCCAGGCTGGGTTGGAGATGAATGGGGAAGGATCCAGGGTGGGGGTGGGACTGAAGCCGGGGGGGTGCTGTGGTAGTTAATGATGGGAGAAAACACCCAGGGGTGCCCAGGAGGGTCACACACACCAGACCCCCGGTAATATGGGGATGGGGACGGGGG
>VZRO01008007.1:145274-162335 GCA_013397915.1 Daphoenositta chrysoptera | reverse complement strand
GTTTTCCTCAATATAGGGGAGGGTCCTCTATTTGGAGGGGTTCTTAATTTTGGGGGTCCTCTATTTGGGTGGGCCCTCTCTTTAGTGGGGGATACAATTTAAAGGGGGCCTCTGTTTGGGGGAGGTCCCCCTATTTGGGGGGATCCTTAATTTAATGGAGTCCTCAATTTGGGGACCTTAAAATAAATAATAATATTTTAGGTTCCTTAATATTGGGGAGGCCCTCAATTTAGGGGGGTCCTCTGGGGAGCATCCCCAATTTGGGGGGGCTCTTCAGTTTGGAGGGGGGGTCGTCAATTTAGGGGCATCCTTAAGTTACGGGGGCCTTAAAATTGGGTGGGGGTGTCAATTTAGTGGGGTCCTTAAATTAGGGGGTTCCTCAAATTAGGGGTGGTTTAATTGCACCCCACACAGGAGGACCCCCCCAATCCCTCCACATCTGCTGCTTTCCCATCCCATCCCAGGCACCCCATGAACCACTTCTAATGGGAAATTTGCTAATTATCCCAACAAACACCCGTAATTAGAGTGCATTCCCACTTCCCAGACTCCACTTGCACTTCTCCCACGTGGCACCTCCCACATTTCCCCCTTTCCACCCCAAAACACGAGGTTTTCCTCTCGTCCAGGTATGGAAAACCACACGTGTTTTCCAGAAGATTTGAGCTTTTCCTTGCGTTTCGGGGGGTTTTTTTTAAATCCTCACCACCAGCCCGTCTCCACTTCCTCGTGGGAGACAGGAATTTCCCGGTGTAGGGCTGGGATAACACCCCATGGATCAGAATCCTGGGAAGGAGCACGTAGGCAGCGGGCACAGCAAAGCCGCTTACGGCTCCCGTGGATTAGGCACCCGTGGGGGCTTAAGACATCTTAATTTGATCCTAGGGCTCTGGATATCCTTGTGGAAACACTGGGAATGATGGAGAAGTTCCCAAAATCCTGCCCGTGGTGGCTCGGAATGGGAGCAAAGCCCTTGCTTGGAAATGATTTGGGTAGTTGGAGGAGGAAAGGTTGGAGAGGTGGATGGTGATCCACAGGGATGGCCCAGTTTTGGTGGTCAAGCAGCAGGTACAGGATTCCAGGAAGGATTCCAGGAAGGGAGGAAGGATTCCAGGAAGGAAGGAAGGAAGGATTCCAGGAAGGAAGAAGGGAAGGAAGGAAGGAAGGATTGATTCCAGGAAGGAAAGAAGGATTGATTCCAGGAAGGAAGGAGGGAAGGATTAAAAGAAACAAGGAAGGAAGGATTGATTCCAGAAGGGAGAGAGGGAGGAAAGAAGGAAGCGAGGGAAGAAGGAAGGAAGGAAAGGAAGGAAGGAGGGATCCCAGGAAGGAAGGAAGGAAGGAAGGAAAGGATTGATTCCAGAAAGGATTCCAGGAAGGATCGCTCTGCATCAGCCACCACCAAGAATTCCCATCGGGGACACACCCAGCTTGGGATGGGACAGGTGGTGGCACCTGCCGAGAGAATCCAGGGAATGTCTGTGTGGAGGTAGCTGGAATGTGGCCTGGATGAGGATGAGAATGAGCAGGAAGGCCTGGCTGTGGAAAACAGGATTGGTGGTGATGCATCGTGAGCAGCAGGTCCTCAAGCTCTTGGATCATGTCCACCAGCAAGATTGGGACATCAGGACTGGAAGAGGACAGCCAGGTGTGAATCCTTGTAATTCCCAAAGGAGTGGGAAGCACTGCCAGCTCCTAAGAGGTGTGGAAAGGCACATCCAAAGGGGATACACGACCACCAAGCCAGGAAAAGCCCAGGAGTCACTGTCCCTGGAGGGATTTCAAAGACATCTGGATGTGGCACTTGGGGACATGGGTTAGTGGGACACAGCTGTGCTGTGGGAATGGCTGGACTCAGCAAGGGTTTTTCCAACCTCAGTGATTCCAGGATTCTATGGAAAAAGCCCAGATGTGATGAGCAGCAATAGGTGCAGTCCCTCACCCTCGGTGTCATCCCAAGGAAACCTTGGGCAGGAGTGTCCTGGTGCTTGGGGGTTTGGGGGAGGTGAGGGTGCAACCACCAGAGAAAATCAATTTTATTTCATTTTGGTGCTCTGGGGTCCCCAACAGCAGGACCTGGAGCTGCTGGAGCAAATCCAGAGGAATCCACGGAGCTGCTCCCAGGGCTGGAGCCCCTCTGCTCTGGAGCCAGGCTGGAAAAGCTGGGAATGTTCACCTGGAGAAGGCTCCAGGGAGAGCTTCCAGCACATTCCAGAGCCTAAAGGGGCTCCAGGAGAGCTGGAGAGGGACTTGGGACAAGGCATGGAGGGACAGGACACAGGCAATGGCTTCCCACTGGGAAGGGGGAGATTGGGGTGGGACATTGGGAAGGAGTTCCTGGCTGGGAGGGTGGGGAGGGGCTGGGCTGGAATTCCCAGAGAAGCTGTGGCTGCCTCTGGATCCCTGGAAGTGTCCAAGGCCAGGTTGGACATTGGGGCTTGGAGCAACCTGGGATATTGGAATGTGGAATCCCTTCCCATGGAATGGGATGATCCTTAAGGTCCCTTCCCACCCAAACCATTCCATGACTCCATGATTCCCTGCAGCTGCCAGACCAGGAATGTTTGCCCCAGTTCCAAGGCCAGAAAAGGTGGAGTAACAATTCCAAAGCTTTGTGCTCCTGGGCTCTGCTCCAGCTCCACGTGGCCCAGAGCCCGGCTCCTGAGCTGCCTCCCTGGGGGCCACGGGAGCCATTCCCATGGGAATGCAATGGGAATGTGGTGGGATTCATTCCCACAGACACAAAAGTGTCCTGACTCCCTGCTCCTTCCTCGGAGTGAGTAACAACAGCAAAACCAGCTGGAAAAATGGGAAGGGCTCTTCCCTGGGTGAATTTTGCAGGAATAAAGCTGAATCCACGTTCCTTTTCCGACCCTCTAAATAAGGCACGTTCCCTTTTGTGTTTTGAAGGTGTTTCCATGTTTTGAAGGAGTTTCCCTTTTGTGTTTCCATGGATATTTGGAAACATTCCTACTGCTTTCTTGCAGACTCATCAGCCATCCAAGCTCCTTAGCTGGGATATTGGGAGGACACAGCTATTCCATGGCTTATTAAAATTAGAAAAAGTGGGAACGAAGCAGCCCCTTGCATTTACTGCTGTAGGGAGGCCAGAGTTGGATTTACGGAAAGATCCAGGATTTTCAAAGGAATAAAACCATTTCCTCACCCATCCAGGGGCTGATCATCTCACCAATTCCTGCTAAGGGTGGGAATTTCCCACTCAAACCTACTCATGGATCAGGCAGAGCACAACTCAACTCACTCCCTTCCTGATTTTTAACGTCTCCCATCCCCAAAAAAGCAGAATTCCGTTTGTTTTTAAGTCTTAGCATTACAAATAGACAAGGCCACGTCACTTTTCTATGGAATTTTTATAATTCCAGCTGCATAAACCCAACAGCTGCAGCTACTCTTACCTTGCTGTGTATTCCAGGATTCCAAGAGCAGATTTTTGGGTTTTAAAGTTCATCAGTGCTGGGAATTGCCCAGCATTCCAGTCAGGAATAACAAACACCTCCTTATTTTAGTCTGATCCAGATGTCCTCACAAGGTTGAAGTTCCAGCAGGTTTTGGGATCAGCTCTGGGCTTGAAGAGTCTTTGTCCTACCCAAAGAGGTGGCAAATTAAAGCAGTTTAAGGGATTAGTGGTGACCAGGTCCATGAAGGGCTAGAAAATCAAAGATCCAGGTGGATTTTCTCCATCAGGATGTTCAGTGTGTGGCAATTCCCAGCAAAAGCCATGAGGATCCCTGGAAGTGGCACTTTCCTTCCTTGGATGGTTCTGTTTCAGGGAGCTGCACCCTCAGAGGTTTGGATGTGGCAGGAGCTGCACGGGAAGAGATGAAGCTCAACCCTGGAATTTGGGAGTTAAAGAAGAAAATCAATTTACAATGATGGATCAGAATAGGAATGGGATAAAAATATGGAACGGTTTGGGTGGGATGGGACCTTAATGATCATCTCATTCCAACCCCTGCCATGGGCAGGAACACCTTCCACTATCCCAGGTTGCTTCAACCTGGCCTTGGACACTTCCAGGCATGGGGCAGCCACAACTTTTTTGGGAAACCTGTGGCAGGGAATATCCCAGACCCATCACCTCCATTAACTTTGGAGATAATCCTGTTTCAAATATTTCTCCTAAATCTACTTCCCAAGTGCCAAGCTTGGCTCCTCTGCTCAATTTTGGCTAAAAATCCCAGCATTTTAATCAGCTGTTTCCCTAAATCTGAACCTCCTGAAGGGATACCCAACCTACCCCGTGGAAAAGGAGCAGGTTCTTCATCTTCAAATGCTGACTTGTGTTCCCTGAAAAACCTGGATGACATCCGGCCTCCTGGCCAGCTGCTGTGCCAGCATTCCTGTGGCATCTGGAGCATCCTGGAGCCCAGCATGGAGCAGGATCCGAGCGGCCTCTGCCCGCTGCCCGGCGCTGGCCACGTGCAGGGCTGGGGGGACACAACGGGAGCTGGGGTCACTCCCTGGGCCTGGCTCATCCTGCTTTGGATGAAAACAGGATTCCCAGTGGGAATAAACACATGGAGGGTGAAAAATGAGTTTTCCCAATACCCAGTGTGGTTGTGGAATTATGGAGTGGTTTGCGTTGAATTGCAGAATTAAATTTGGGATAATGAGTCCAACCTTAAAGATCACCCAGTTCCAACCCCTGGACACCTTTCACTATCCCAGGGTGCTCCAAGCCCCAATGTCCAACCTGGCCTTGGACACTTCCAGGGATCCAGGGGCAGCCACAGCTTCTCTGGGAATTCTATCCCAGGGCCTCCCCAACCTCACTGTAAAAAAACCTTCTTTCCATCTAATCCAAATGATCCCTTTGGATAATCCATGCAGGTGCCTGATGTGGATGAGAAGCTTCCCAAGGACGCAGTGACCCAAACCCAGGAAAGGAGGAGCCACGGGGAGAAAAAACATCCAAGGGCTGGATGAGCTCAGCAGAGCTCGGATTTAGTCACTGAGGGGGCGGAGGGAGCGACGGCACCACTGAAATGTGGCTCTAACCAAACCCCAGGGCTGGGAAATTTGCCAATTTTGGCAATGGCTGAAACCATTTATGCTTTTTTTTAAAAATTTTAATTTTTGGGGGGGGGAGATGCTGATGCAAGAGCTGCCTCAGCCTTTCCCACTGGGAATGCCGACTCTCCGGCATCGCTATAGCAACTCAATTTCCGTGCCAGCTCCCTGGTAGGATTTGCTCATCAGCCATTTCCAGGCTGTTTGCTAAGGAATTGAGGCTGGAGAGCTCAATGCTTGTGTTTGTCCATCCAACCTGCTTCCAACAGGATCATTCCGGCCAAATTTGAGGGAGAGGAGGCAGCATCAGAGCTCCTCAGGTGAAAAAGAAGCAGGAAATTCCCAATTTGCATCTCTGTTCTTCTCCCAAAGGGAAAAGCCCCAACAGAAATTCCTGCAAAATGAAAGGCAGGGAATGCAAAATGCCCAAAAAACCCTGGGATGATCCTGATACTGCTCCCAGAGCAAATGTATCCATGCATTTGGCACCTCTGAGGGTGGGATGTGCTTCTGGAAGCTCTTGGTGTCACATAAAGCTTGGAAAAACAGCTTGGAATCCTCACCAGAACGGCCCTTCCCATCCTTGGCCTGGACATCAGCACCGAGGGCCAGCAGGGTCTGGATGGTGTGTCCATGTCCTTCCTGCAGAACGTGGGATTTGGGATCAGCTCTGCACTCTGAGCCATCCCTGACCTGGAATGGCACAGATTTCCTCTGTCCTGGGCACACCTGGGGGTGCCAGGAGCTCCAGAGGATCTTGGAGCAGATGGAAGTCAGGGTCAGCTGCCTGTGGCAGGGAAGTTTGGATCCATGAGGCAGGAATTGCTCCAGCTGCTGTTATCCCATGGGAATTGGCCAGGAAGGTGCCACCAGGCAGCTTCTTAAAATCCCAGAATGGTTTGGGTTGGAAAAGACCTCAAATCCCATCCCAATCCCATCCCATTCCATGGTCAGGACACCTTCCACTATCCCAGGGTGCTCCAAGCCCCATCCAACCTGGCCTTGGACATTCCCAGAATCCAGGGGCAGCCACAGCTTCTCTGGGAATTCCAGCCCAGCCCCTCCCCACCCTCCCAGCCAGGAATTCCTTCCCAGTCTCCCATCCATCCCTGCCCTCTGGCAGTGGGAAGCCATTCCCTGTGTCCTGTCCCTCCATGCCTTGTCCCCAGTCCCTCTCCAGCTCTCCTGGAGCTCCTTTAGGCCCTGGAAGGGGCTCTGAGGCCTCTCCAACTTTGAGTTTCAAATCCCTCCAAATTCCAGAGGATCTGGAGTTGCTTTTTCCAGGGTTATTCCAGCTCAGGGAGCAGAACCTGTTGCTGGTCTGGGCTGTTGCTCATCTGCCTCCCTCAGGCACCGCAATTTCCCAAAGGATTCCTCCAGGATTTGTGATGCCCTGGGAGAAGACACAGCCAGCCACGATCTACAGTGTCCTCCCTCCTCCCTCTTCCAGGAGCCAATTCCAAATTCCATAGGGAAAAAACACAGCACAGCCCCCACCTCCCTCCCTCTCTGCGTGGGCTTTTCCCTAAATAAATCCTTTCTCCCTAAATAACACGCCTGATTTTGGAATTACACCCTCAATGCCATGAATTAGTCTTTGTCCTGCAGCCTGAGAATGGAAGGATCTTATTTTTATCCCCCCCCACCCCCACTCTTTTTCCCCATTCCCATAGGATTCCACAGCATCTTCCCTGCTCCCAAGGCTCCCATTTCCCTGCAAACCCATTCCCATGGCAAACACACCAAGCCAGGAACTGCTTTTGCTGCCACAGCCTTGGCAGCAAATCGAATTGAAAAAAAAAATTGATTTTCATGTGTTTATAAATGCAAAAGAAGAAGAAAAAAGAGGAGATAAAAACACAACCCAGCAGCCAAACAAATGGGGCTGTAAATACAAAGTGACACCCCCGAGCCCGGGGAAGGGAGAGAATCCCATCCAACCATTCCCAAATCAGCCAAGAGCTGGGATTTTCTCCAAGGCACATTATATTCCCCCCCAAAAGCCTTGCTGTTCAACGTACCCTTGGCAACCAGAAGGGCTTGGAACGTGGTTTCTGGGAGCAGGAGGCCGGGAAAATGGGAGAAAGGGCTCCTTTGTGGGATCCCGCCGGAGCAGAACGCTGCTGCCAGCATTCCCAGGGAGTGGCACGGATGTTTTTCTAGGAGCAGGGCACTGGGATGAGGTTTTATTCCCACTACAAGGCTTGGAGTGCTGTTAAAATCCATGAGGTTTAACATCCCGGGATCAGAGCAGCACATTCCCGTGCTGCCAGCTGGATGCCAGGAGGGATCCCAGTCAACAGGGAAGTTTTGGGATCTGCCCTGCACTCCCAGGAGTGTTGCATGACCCACAGCTCTGCTCCCCACACGGGTGGGAGGAGGAGAAAGCTCCCATGGTTCTCACTGCCTGGAATTCCAAACAACTCCAGTGTGAAGGACAGATAAAAAGCTGGGAGCTGCCCCCGCCTTCCCAGCTCTCCTTTCCCACGTCGGGACCTCTCCTGTCCCTCCCCTGCAGGCAGCTGGACACAGACAATGAATTCCTGGGGTGAGAAGGACCCCAAAGCCCTCCCAGTGCCATCCCTGCCATGGGCGGGGAATCTTCCACTATCCCAGGCTGCTCCAACCCCCAATGTCCAACATGGCCTTGGACACTTCCAGGGATCCAGGGGCAGCCACAGCTTCTCTGAGAATTCCAGCCCAGCCCCTCCCCACCCTCCCAGCCAGGAATTCCTTCCCAATATCCCATCCATCCCTGCCCTCTGGCAGAGGGAAGCCATTCCCTGTGTCCTGTCCCTCCATGCCTTGTCCCCAGTCCCTCTCCAGCTCTCCTGGAGCCCCTTTAGGCCCTGCAAGGGGCTCTGAGCTCTCCCTGGAGCTTCTCCTCTCCAGGTGAGCACCCCCAGCTCTCCCAGCCTGGCTCCAGAGCAGAGGGGCTCCAGCCCTAGGAGCAGCTCTGGGGCTTCCTCTGGACTCTCTCCAGCATTTCCATGTCCTCCTGCTGTTGTCCCCAAGGCTGGGATCTGGTGGGGTGGGATCTCACCAGAGCAGAGGAGAGTGGGAGAATCCCACCCTCACCCTGCTGCCCACGCTTCTTTTGATGCCCAAAAAACCAGGGAATGGGACTGGTCAGGAGCAGATGGACAGTGGCAGATGACAAACCAGGAATACAAATCCTCCATCAGTGGCAAAGACCTGATCCAGCCTGGTTTAGGTGCCGAGGGAATTTGGGAACAGGGACAAACCTTGGCTGCGTAGTGCAGGGCTGGCAGCTGCAGGGACGTCGCTCTCCCGTTGACATCCACACCCAGCTCGGACACCAGGAACTGGATGGATCCATCCTGGGCTGTCACAGCTGCCCTGTGCAGGGCCTGAGCACCCAGAGCATCCACAGCTGTAGGACAGGCCTGGAATTAAGGAATATCATGGAAGTAAAACCCAGTGAACTCATCCCAAAGGAGATCACCGCCCTCTGGAGGTACCGGCACTGCCAGGAAACCTCCCCGACGTTTCCCACCTCTCCCACCTTCAGTGCCTGGAATGTGAGATTAAAGCCATTACAAACTTCCCAGCATCTCTGGGAGGATCAGCCCTGAGGGGGCCCCAACCAGCTGGGATCATCGCAGAGGCAATCAATCAATCAATCAATAATCAATAATCAATAAATTATTGATTGGAGTGGTCTGGTTCCTGCTATGCACAATTGGCTCTAATGGCAGTCCCTGGAGGAAATTAGGGATTATTGGGAGACAGCACAGGAGCAGCAGCTGCCAGGAGGGAGGGAGGGCAGGGAGGAGCTCTGGATAACTCATGGATGGACATCTCCATGTTATCCATGGCCACTGGAGCCTCTCCAAGTCCTGGCATTCCAAGAGCTGCTTTTGGCTCTGACACAGCTGCCCCTGGAGTGCTGGGAATGTCCTGTCCCCTCCTTCCACTGCCTGGTGTCACCACCCCACTTCACCAGCTCTGGGGACATGTTTCCCAGAGAAGCTGTGGAGAAAATCCAGAGGAATCCATGGAGCTGCTCCCAAGGCTGGAGCCCCTCTGCTCTGGAGCCAGGCTGGGAGAGCTGGGAATGTTCACCTGGAAAAGAGAAGGCTCCAGGGAGAGCTTCCGGCACATTCCAGAGCCTAAAGGGGCTCCAGGAGAGCTGGAGAGGGACTGGGGACAAGGCTTGGAGGGACAGGACACAGGGAATGGCTTCC
The DNA here is from genome assembly GCA_013397915.1 of Daphoenositta chrysoptera. Lineage (NCBI taxonomy): Eukaryota > Metazoa > Chordata > Aves > Passeriformes > Daphoenositta > Daphoenositta chrysoptera. Next base: position 153,096 of record VZRO01008007.1, on the reverse strand, counting down.
CTCTGCCAGAGGGCAGGGATGGATGGGATATTGGGAAGGAATTCCTGGCTGGGAGGGTGGAGAGGGACTGGGCTGGAATTCCCAGAGAAGCTGTGGCTGCCCCTGGATCCCTGGAAGTGTCCGAGGCCAGGTTGGACATTGGGGCTTGGAGCAACCTGGGATAGGGGAAGATGTCCCTGCACATGGCAGGGGTGGCACTGGATGGGCTTGAAGGTCTTTCCAACCCAAACCATTCCATGATTCCATGATTCCTGCCCCAGGAGCCGATTCCCAATGACCTCACTCAGCAAAATCTCATCTCCACAGGGAATTTACCTTTTCCCTTCCTTTCCAATTTGGGAATTTGCTTCCTTACACTCCAGCCATGGGGAACACGTGGATGCCCTGTCCTGGCAGCTCTGGCTCAGCTCCTGGAGGAGGCAGTGAGGAATTCTGGCACCCACCTGGTGCTTTTCCAGGAGCAGCCGGGCGATGCCGATGTGCCCATTCTGGAGAGCATCCATGAAGGGAGTGACCCCACAGCTGTCTCTGCTGTCAGGTTTGTACTGGCACCTGGGAGAGGAGGAAAAACCAGGACAGAGCCGTTGGCAGCTCCAAAATCCTCATGGAAGGAGACTCTCAGCAGCTGGGATTGAACATGGAATATATAAAGCCCATCCGTAGACAATGCATAAACCTGTCCTGGTGTTTTAGGGCCTGGGGAATGATTTGGGAGGGTTTTTTGGGATCAGAGATCTGGTTCAGCTCAATTGGGCTCTACAGATCATTTATAATTCCCTTTTTCCCTGACCAGAGGGTCTCCAGAAGGGACAAGGTGTGCACTGGAAGCAGGGAAAAACCAGATCCTTATGGAATGATGTACAAAATCAAGAGCCCACAAATCTCATTCAGGTTAAACTCCAGTGAAATGAGAGAAAACTGAATTTCAACGGAATTTAAATGGAATTTAAAGAGAATTCAAACGGAATTCAAATGGAATTCAAATGGAATTTAAGCTGAATTTAAACTGAAAGCCTGGCTTAAATCCCAGAGCTGTGTATGCTGGGCCAAGTGTGGACAGGTTGGGATGAGCTGCAACTCCCACAGAAAGCTGCTCGAGCTCCAACACTTCGGAAGGGAACAGAGCTGCTCTAAAGCCACTTCCCAGCAATTTCCCAGGAGCCTGAAAAGCAAGGATAAGCCCAGCCTAGGGAAGCTGCTCCCAGCACGGAGCTGCCAGGAATCCCTTTGGTTGTTGTCATCCGGCCTCGGCCACATCGGCAGCACCGGGAATGAATCAGCAAGGAAAAAAAATCCCAGGGCTGACTTACATAACTGGGATTTGTCACAACCAAGAGGGAGCCCATCCCGAGGGAGTCCTTGTCTCCAAGGTTTTCAGCCAGCTGGGAAAAACCTGGAGCACGAGGAGACAGCCTCGGGATAAGGGCAGGGCAGCTGTGCGGCCGCGCTTCCCCAACGGAGCGGCACAAGCATCCTTTGTGTCCGAATCCTGGCAGGGAATGCGAGGTGGGGGAGGAAAAGCTGGAAGGAGCCTGCTTACCGCTCCAGGAGCAGCTCCACGACCTGGGAACAGCCGTGCATCGCTGGGAAAAGACAGGAAAAACACGGATTGTTGGTGTTTGCATGGCGCTGTGGCCTCACAGCGAGGCACGCTCAGGTTTCTGATCCCTTTGGGATAAGGGAAAGGGCTCCAAGGGGTTTGGGATTCAGGGATTTTGACTTCAGTTTTGTGGTGTGATTAAGAAAAGGCTTCCCTTCTCTTGATCCCATAGGGAAATGTGAGGGAAAGCAGGGAGAAGATATGGAATGGGCACTGTCGGGCTCTGTCTGCCTTGTGGGAGAGCGTATACAGAATTCAGCTGAGACAAAAAGGGGTTCTCCCAAGCATTTGTTCATTCCCGAAGTGGAATCTGGGAGAAGCAAAAGGAACACAAAGCAGGGAGCTGGGGAAATGCTGGATAGCATTCCCAGCCCTCCTCAGCCACTCCCATCTCATCATTCTCACCCGGCTCAGAGGGAAAACAACAAACAGAGGGGGAGGATTTGAACCCAGGGCACTGAAATATTCCCTTTTTTCCCCTGATTTTTTAAACATTTCACTTTGCACAACCTTGATCCAATTTTTTTTTTTCCCTGCAGGTCATTTTAGAAAACGAAAGAGAAAAATAATATTAAACCAAGCCTAGAGCTGCTCCATCAGGTGATAGAAAAAGGGTTCCTGGGAAAGGTGTGTTCCCAGGAACAACTTTCAGCTGGAATTCCAGGGAGGGATTCCCATTTTCCCAGATTTTGGCTCTTTGCTCCTGTTCCCTGCCTGTTCTTCACCTGGCAGAGCCATGCTGGGAAAAGGATTTTTGAAAGTCATGGGAAGAAAAATCCCTTCAAGCAACACAATTCCATCCTTTTTCAGGAACAGAGACACGGGAAAGCTGATCCACTGCTGCATTCCACTTCCTCTAATTACCTCTTCCCAGCTTTCTTCCCTCGGGATATGGATAGAGGAAGCAACAAAGCTGAAGGAATCAACCCTTATTAATATAAAAAATAATTGCAGGAGGGAGAAAATGAGGCTTCATCAATCCAGGGATAACGAGCCGGGAAGGCAGCTGGCCTGGGCAGGGGTTAATGTGCTCCCATCCACACCCTTGGGATGGAAATCCATGGAAAAGGCCGTTTGTCCTGACATGATTTCCCCCAGCAGCTCCAGCACCATCTCCGGCCCCTCGCCCCTGCTCCTGCCTCAGGAACTGGGAATATCCACTGGGAGACGTGTGGGGATACCATGGAGCAGCAGTTTGGGTTCAAATTGCACTGGGGGCAGTGGGGGGTTAATTATTCCATAATTCCAGCCCTTCCCAATTCCCAGTCACTCCCACACCAGCTGCTGCTCCAGGGTCTGACTGGATCAGGAAGCTCCAGAAATCCCAAATTGTGGATTGGTGGCTTTGCCAAAGAAAACACAGGTGGAGACACCTCTGCGAGGGCAGGATCCAGGTGCTGGATCCCAACTGTATTCCCATATCCCAAGGCAGGGAGGAAACTTTCAGCTCAAGGTTGAGATCCCCCCTTTTCCACAGGACAATCCCAAATCCCAGAGCTCACCCTGCTCCTGACCCTATCCCAGACCCTCAACTCCCAAATCCCAACCCAACATCCACCTCCTGCTGGGAGAGGAGCTGCCAGCTCCATGGAAACAACACCTGGGATTGAGCAGGAACAGGAGAACAAAAAAAAATCAGGATTGGCCACTTCAGGCAGCCTGCTCCGATCCCACAAACAACTCATTCCCTGGTTTTGTCATTCCCAGGTCGAGCACAAGGACTGAGGTGCAGGTGGTGCCCAAGGGCTGGAATTGTCACCGCTGACGAGCCGAGAGTGACGGAGCAAGGGCTGGAAAAGCCATGGAATGACAGCCCAGGAGCAGCACAGGCACCAACAGGTGAGTGACAGCACAGCAGGGGCTCCTCACAACACCTCGGGTCCTTCCAGAGAGTCAATCCCGATTAAATTCTTTGGGAAAGGGGTTTGGTTACCCAGGCATTGTCTCTCCTGTGGAGACACTGCTGAGACCTGGAATACACAGCTTAATTCCCACTCTGGATGTGGTCTGAGCCCTTCTGCTTCCCAACAATCCTGAGGATGGCTGTGATTCCCAAACCTGCCCATTCCCTTTAAATATCCTTTGAAAGCAAGGAAAAGAGCAGGGAAAGGGAATTGGACGTGCTGGACTCCAACCCTAACAGCTCCTGTGTATTCCCAGCAGGGATTGTCTTTCCCCTTGGCAGAAAGGCCCTCTGGAATTCTCACCATGGGATGAGAGCAAGGGGAGAACACCAAAATCTGGAGTTTATGATTGGAAAAGCCCTTGGAACCCATCAGGTCCAACCATTCCCAGCACTGCCAAGGCCACCATTGCCCATGTCCCCAGGTGCCACATCCACATGGATTTTAAATCCCTCCAGGGATGGGGACTCCATCCCTGCCCTGGGCAGCTCTTTCCAAAGCTTTACAACCTTTTCCAAGAAGGAATTTTCCCAGTATCCAACCTGAGCCTCTCCTGGCAGAGCCGGAGGCTGGGATAAAGAAATCCATCCTCAGGCAGATCCCAAAAGGTTCCTCTCAGCAGCTCTGCTGCTTTCAGGAATTTAAAATGCCACGATGTGCTTGGAGCTCTGGAGGTTTTCCAAGAGAAATTCCCATCTTTACACACCAGGAGGGAAAATCAGATCCATATTCCAAGTCAAGGGAGCTCAGATCCATCTATGCCAGGGAGAGATGGAGATTAACTCCTTGATCCAAGAATCCCAAAGCCAGTGGAGGATCCCAGATGGATCCACCACTCACGGGAGAGATGGAGATGAACCCCTTGATCCAAGGATCCCAAAGCAAGTAGAGGATCCCAGATGGATCCACCACTCCCTGTTTCCCTGACTTTTTCCTTCTCCAAAATAACCAAAGGCCGGAACACGATCCCTTTCCCATTCTCCACTGCTCCCATGTCCCAGATTCCCTGGATCCATCCCTGCTGTACCTGCTGTGTGCAAAGGAGTTCTCCCTGTGGTGCTCTCTGTGTCCCAGCAGCCTGGGGACACATCCAGGAGGTACCGGAGCACCTCGGGATGTCCTTCCCTGCTGGCAATGTGGAAGCAATTCCAGCCATCCTTATTCCTCAGCAATGGGTTGGCTCCATGCTCCACCAGAGTTTTGATCACTTCCAAGTTTTTCCTGGTGCAAGCCATCATGAGGGGAGTCCTAGAAGAAGATCCAGGGAAAAATAGGATAACCTGGGACAACAAATCAGATTTTTGGGATAAATTCCAGCCCTATCGCTGCTTTCCCCTCGTTTCTCCTAGAAGTTGTAAATTACTGTTCCACTCTTCCTTAGGGATCAGGATTTCCCTGGATTCAGGTGCTTTGCCTGAGGATCCAGGAGATTTTACAGCACCATTTTGCCAGGCTGGGAATACTCCAACTCCTTTTCCATGCAGTCCCTCAGAATATCCTGTGCTTTTAAGGCAAATGAGGCTTTTTCCAAAGGTTGGGAAATGCCTTAGGAAGCACAGAGCTCCCTGGTTTTAATCCATGGATGGAAGGGCACTGCCACACAAATCCAGGCTCATGGAATCTCAGCCTCCCTCTGCTCCCCCTGATGTCAGCTCCACGTTGGCACAGCATCAATTCCCAGCTCTGGAATGCTGCTGCCTTTGGATTTGTGTCAGTTCAGCTCGAAAGGACCTTCCCAGGCTTTCATCTGTGGGGTTGGGGAGAACCCTTGGTTTCTTTTTCCAGAAATCCTCATCCCTAAGGGAAGAGTGGAGCAGTAATTTACAGCTTTTAGGAGAAACAAGGGGAAAGAAGTGATAGAATTGATCCCAAAAATCCAACTGGATCCACAGTGTGGGCAGCAGGAAAAGGGGGAATTCACCCACGCAGGTGATCCCACATGGAATCCAACTCTGGGATGCCAATATAAGGACCTGGAGCTGCTGGAGAGAGTCCAGAGGAGGCCCCGGAGCTGCTCCAGGGCTGGAGCCAGGCTGGGAGAGCTGGGAATGTTCACCTGGAGAAGAGAAGGCTCCAGGGAGAGATTCCAGCACATTCCAGGGCCTAAAGGGGCTCCAGGAGAGCTGGAGAGGGACTGGGGACAAGGCCTGGAGGGACAGGACACAGGGAATGGCTTCCCACTGCCAGAGGGCAGGGATGGATGGGATCTTGGGAAGGAATTCCTGGCTGGGAGGGTGGAGAGGGACTAGGCTAGAATTCCCAGAGCAGCTGTGGCTGCCCCTGGATCCCTGGCAGTGCCCAAGGCCAGGCTGGACATCGGGGCTTGGAGCAGCCTGGGACAGTGGAAGTGTCCCTGCCCATGGCAGGGGTGGCACTGGATGATCCTTAACTCCTCCCCAACCCTTCTCCACCCAATCCCAAATCCCAGCACCCACCAATCGGCCTTTTTCAAGCAGTCCACGCTCGCCCCCTGCTCCAGGAGGAAGGACACACATTCCCGGTGCCCCATGGAAGCTGCCTCATGGATCGGCCTCTTGTAATCCCCATTGGTCACCTCCGTGTCCATCCCGATCTCCCGGACCAGGAATTCCAGCACGTCCCGGTGTCCCAGGCGTGCCGCGTGGTGCAGCAGGGAGTCTCCCAAGCGTCCCCAGCGCCAGCTGGGAGCCTCTGGAATGTCACCCAGCCTCAGCTCATCCCGCAGCAGATCCAGCTTTCCCTCCTGGACCAGCCTCAGGAGCCGCCGCGGCCTCTCCCGCTCCGCCATGGACCCGGGCCTGAGGGGAAAGAGGCCAAAAAATCAGGATTTTGAGGATGGGAATGGGTGGATATCGTGGTTGGGAGAAGCAGGAATGAGGTTTTCCCTCAGGAGAAGCAGAGCCTGGTGTGTCCTTCCAGAAAAATGGGAGTTTTTCCCTCAGGAAATCCGCAAAACTGAGGGAGGCCTCTCCCTCGGGATGAGCAGAAATTTCTTTCTCCCTCAGGATAATTAAAAAATTTTCTTCTCCCTCAAGATAATTAAAAATTTCCTTTTCCCTTCAGAAAACCGGGATCTGGCCTCTCCTTCAGGAAAGCCAGGAATTTTCCTCTCCCTCTATGAAATCTGGGAAGCAGCCACCCCTCGGTAAAAGCAGAAATTCCATTTTTCCTTGGGAAAATTAGGATCTGGTCTCTCCCTCCAGAAAATAAGATTTTCTTTTCCTTAGGAAATCCAGGATCTGATCTTTCCTTCAGGAAAAACAAATTCCTTTTCTCCTCAGGAAAAACAGAAGCTTCTTTTTCCATTTGGAAACCCAGGAACCAAATGTTCCCTCTAGGAGAGCAGGAATTCATTTTTCCCTCTGGAAAACCAGAAATCAGCCTGTCCCTCAGGAAAACAGGAAAGTGGCATCTCCTATAGACAAAAAGAAATTCCCTTTTCTCTCAGGAAAACAAGGAGCCAGACGCTCCCTCAGCAAATCCCCAAAATTCCCTTTTTCCTCAGGGAAAAATGGATAATTTCTTTTCAGTCAGGAAAAGCAGGACCCCACCTCTTCCTTCAAAAAACCTGAAATTCCCTTTTCCTTTAGGAAAACCAGGAACTTCCTTTTCTCTCAGGAAAACAAGGAACCAGCCACTCTGTCAGGAAAAACAGAATTTTCCTTTTCCATATGGAAAACCAGGAATCGGCATCTCCCTCGGGAAAAGCAGGAATTCCATTTTCCCTCAGGGAAATTACAAACCAGCCTCTCCCGCTGGTAACAGAGAAATTCTCATTCCCATTGGGAAAACTCGAAAATTCCTGTTCCTCTTAGGAAAGCCAGAAACCAGTTGGAAATCCATAAATTCCCTTTTAATCGGGAAAACCTGAAATTCCCCTTTTTCCTGTGGTAAAGGAATAATTTCCTTTTCCCTGCGGACAACCAGACACCAGCCCCTCCTCCAGGAAAAGCAGCAATTCCCTTTTCCCTCCAAAACGAACGGGAAACTCCCTTTTCCCTCAGGAAAAGCCAGAAATTCCCGTTTCCCTCGGGGCTCCCGGGAAGGGGCCGCTCCCGCAGGCCGAGGATCCCCCCCATATTCCCTCCCCAGCTCATACCAGGCCGCGGGATTCCCGCGGGAACATTCCCGGTTTTTCCAACCCACCCGCGCGCCGCGGAGCGCCCTTGACGTCACGCTGACGTCACCGCAAGGGCTATAAATAAACCCCGCCCAACCCGGAAGTGCCGCGCCATTGGACAGCGCCGGGCACGGTGACGGGTTTTGATTGGTCGACGGGGAGGGGGCGGGGCCGGCAGAGCGCGCGGGGCCGCGAGCGCCGGGATCGGGTGAGGTTGGG
>VZRO01008007.1:128262-139086 GCA_013397915.1 Daphoenositta chrysoptera | reverse complement strand
CCTCTTCCCCCTTTTTTCCTCTTTTATCCCCTCTTCCCCCCTTTTCCCCTCTTCTCCCTATTTCCCTCCCCATTTCCCATTCCCATCCAGCTCCTTTTTGAACTCCAGGACTTTGGGAGTCACCTGGATTGTGACTCTTTGCCACTGGAATCCTGGTTGGGAATGCTGGGAGGTGACAGCTGCTGCTTTGTGCTTCCCATTCCAGTTTATTCCTTGGAAAAAGCTCTACCACCGCTACCTGCTGAGGGAGGACACGGCCCTGCGCAGGCTGGAGCAGATCCTGCAGGAATTTTCCATAACCAAGGAGCAGGAGGAATGTGTCTTGGGGCTCATCAGGTGAGTCCATTTCGTACCTGTAGATCCTCAGATTTTCCTTGCTTTGGGATTTCTTCTGTTGGATCCTGGGGTTTGCTGGGAGAGGGATGGGTTTGTCTTCTAAACAGGTGGGAGATGTGCAGGAAAATGGGGGAGGAGAAGTGATTTTAATAGGAAAAAACCACTAAAAATATGTACAAAAATTTCTTTTTCTTTTTCTCGTTCTGTTTGGACACAAGATCCTGGAATCAGGGAATGATTTAGGTTGGGAAAGGCCTCTAAGGCATTGAGTCCAACCATTCCCAGCACTGGCAAGGCCACCCCTGCTCACGTCCCCAAGTGCCAATTCCACATGGGTTTTAAGTCCCTCCAGGGATGGAGACTCCATCCCTGCCTTGGGCAGCCCATTCCAAGGCTTTACAACCTTTTTCATGAAGAAATTTTCCCAATATCCAACCTGAGCCTCCCCTGGCCCAGCCTGAGGCCGTTCCCTCTCCTCCTGTCCCTGTTCCCTGCGAGCAGATCCCAACTCCCACCTGACTCCAAGATTTCAGGGAGTTGTGCAGAGCCACAAGGTCTCCCCTGAGCCTCCTTTTCTCCAGCCTGAGCCCCTTTCCAGCTCCCTCATCTACTCCTGGGGCTCCAGCCCCTTCCCAGCTCCATTCCCGAGCCCAGAACTGATCCCAGGATTCCAGGGAATGCACAGGTAGAGAATGAAATCTGGGAAGGTGGAAAGGAGCTGTAATTGGTCTTGCCCTGCCTGATGAGGAGCTGTAGAGATCATGATTCCATGATTCTATTTCCAATGAGTTTTCCTCTTTCCCCATTCCTGGAAAGCAGATTTCCTGGTTCTGCACTGATTTACCCCTCACAGCTCCCAACAAGCCCAATCCCAAGACAAATCCGTGATAACCACAAGTGCTTTGCTCAGATCCCTGTAATCCAGAGGACAATTCCATGTGGCAAAGGGAAGGATGGAATATGATTGGGAGCAAGGTGGATCTGGCTTCTGGAATCATTGAATAGTTTGGATTGGAGGGAACCTTAAAATCATCCAGTTCCAACCCCTGGGCATAGAATTCCATTAAAGGAGACTTGGAGACAGCCAGGAGGAACTTCCAGGCTAAGAGCTGGATGCAGGAAGTTATTCCAGGTTCTGTGTGGCACAAAACTGGGAATTACTCATCTAAATGACTCCTGGCACAGGAATGGGCTGGAAATTCATGTTCCAGCTGCTGAAATTCCATGGGAAACACAGTGGGGATGAATGAAACCTACTGCAGCCTCACTGGTGGGGGGTTTTGGAGGAGACACAATTCCCTTGGAAAGTAAATCCCTTGTTATTCCTCCTACACAGGTTGGTGTCATCCACACCCACGGGCCCCAAGGTGGATCCCAGTGCGGTTCTCCGGAGTTTGGGAAGCCATCCCCTCTTCCCAAAGGCTCAAGTCTGTGTCCTCCAGAAATTCCCAGACTTAAAGAGCAAGGCAGGGGTGGGTTTTATTCTTATTTTATATTTAATGTTATATTTTTATTCTTATTTTTATTTTTGTTCTTTATTTTATTTTATTCTTATTGTTAGTTTTTTAACAACTTCCAGCTGCTTTGAGGTCCCATCTCCCCTCCTGCATCCCAGGCTTCTCCCTCTGGGATAACTTAGGCTGACCGAGGAGGATTTAACAGCTCCTCGTGGAATTTTCCAGCATCCGGGGGGGGTTTCCATGCTCCTGAAAACTCCAAACTTTTCCCTCATTCTTCCTTGTCCTTGCTCACCCCAGCCTGAGAAGATGTGGGCCATCCTTGCTGTCATGGTGCTCTTCTCCGACAGCGTCAGCGACATCCAGAGGCTCCTGGAATGTCTGCGGAGCCCCCGCTCGGAGCTGTCCGTGCTGGAGGTGACCGAGGTGCTTTACTGCATGGCCACGCTGCTGTTTGCCATGAGGGACAGGAGCATTCCCATCTCCAACAGGTCAGGAGCTTCCCCTTCCATCCCTGCCACGCCCAGGGATGCTTCCCACCCTCTAAACACTTCCAGGCATGAGGCAGCCACAGCTTCTCTGGGAATTCCATTCCAGCCCCTCCCCACCCTCCCAGCCAGGAATTCCATCCTAGTATCCATCCCTGTCCTCTGGCAGTGGGAATCCATTCCACCTTATCCTGTCACTCCTTTCAGGATATAAAATTCAAAAAAACCCCATTTTTCCCCAAAATAAAAGCAGGATTTAAAGCAACTTCCTACTCAGTTCCAGCAATTTAATGTTTTTATTGCCTCCCCAAAATTGATTTATTTTACTTCATTCCATGTTCTGGGAGCTCCTTCCCTCATGATCCTGTTGTTCCCAAAACCAAAAGGATCTCACCCACAGATTCCTTCAGGATTGCACTGAGGATAAGGATGAAGGAAAATCCTTCTTGGGTGAAAATTGGGAAGGAATTGGCCTGGAAAATGAAAACAACCAGGAATTAGATGGCTCTGGAAACTGGGAGTTCTAACCCAGCCTGTGGGGCATGGAGAGGTTCATCCTCTGCCTCCTCAGGGAATTTGGGATGTTGGTGTGGTCTGTTAATGATTGATAATTGCTGGATAAAGTCATTAACCTGCAGAAAACGTGGCAGGATGGCCCTGGCCAGCAGTGAGAGCTGTGATCAAGGTCAAAGTCCAGGGATTTTAGCATCTCCAGACCAAAAAACCTGGGAATAACTACACTGTTTGCAGCTCCTGCAGTAATCAATGAGTCTGGGGGTCCAAATCATGATGGGAGACACAAAATCTGTCCTGGGGGGTGGAAAAAAGGAACAAAACTGCCCCAAAAGAGGGAAAACCACAGTGGGGAAACCCTGATGGAGAATCCAGGTTAATTTTAAACCAAATCATCTCAAGCAAGACACAAAAACTGTCCTGGGGGGTGGAAAAAAGGAACAAAACTGCCCCAAGAGAGGGAAGACCACAACGGGAAAACCCTGATGGGCAATCCAGGTTAATTTTAAACCAATTGTTGTCAACAGAATTAAAACCCTAGAGTCTCTTTGCTCTTGCCTCTGCAGTAAAAAACCCCCAAGAATTATTTTCAGAGTTAAAAACCTTCCCTAAAACCATCCTAAAACAAGAACTGCTTCACTTTAAAATCCCAAACCAGCCCCAAATTCCCTCTCAGCTCCCCCTCCCCCAGGCTCTGTTGTTAACTGTGGTTCAGGAGAGTAGAATTATCCCGTGGACTCTGATCCCAGCTCGTGTTTGCATGGAAGACCCTGGAAGCCAAAGCTGGCAGGGCTGAGGGCCACACTCAGAGTTGTCCCCATGGTACCTTTGCTGTCACTTTTCCTGGCGGAATTCGAAAAACCCCATTTTTCCCAAAATAAAAGCAGGATTTAAAGGAACTTGCTGCTCAGCTCCAACAATTTCATGTTTTTGTTACCCAAAATGGATTTATTTTACTTCATTGCAAGTCCTGGGAGCTCCTTCACTCATGATCCTGTTGTTCCCAAAGGTTCCTGGTAGTGCAGGTAAATCCCACAAATTCCTTCAGGATTGCAGAGGATGGAGGAAACAGGTAAAAGCATTTTAGAATATCCATAGTATCCTGCAGAGCTTAAAGCTTTTTTTTTCTGGGAATTAGCCAAGATATTGGTGGTGTTGAAGTGGCTGCAGAGTTTTCATTTGTTATTAATGATTTCTCAGTGAGAATTCCTGGTTTATCCTTTTTTTTCCAGGATTCACTACAATATTTTCTACTGTTTGTACCTGATGGAAAATGCCTCTGGAATTGTGCAGCCTCCAGAAGTGGGAAGAGTTGCTTCCAGGTAATCCTTGTCCAGGTGATCCAACAGTGCCCTGAGGGAATTCTGAGCATTCAATGGAGTGGGGAGCAAATGCTGCACAGCAGGAAAAGGTGGATATGGATGAGTGCCACAGCTTATCCTGCTCCTTGCTACCCTCTCCCTGAATTCTCAGAGGAAAATCAGGATCGGGCTTTAAATCTGTAAAAAATGGAATTGCTGAGTTTAAATTCACTGCTGGATCTGTCATAGAATTATGGAATGGTTTGGAATCATCCAGTGCCACCCCTGCCATGGGCAGGGGCACCTCCCACGATCCCAGGGTGCTCCAACCTGGCCTTGGGCACTTCCAGGGATCCAGGGGCAGCCACAGCTTCTCTGGGAATTCCAGCCCAGCCCCTCCCCACCCTCCCAGCCAGGAATTCCTTCCCAAGATCCCATCCCAATCTCCCCTTTCCCAGTGGGAAGCCATTCCCTGTGTCCTGTCCCTCCATGCCTTGTCCCCAGTCCCTCTGCAGCTCTCCTGGAGCCCCTTTAGGCCCTGGAATGTGCTGGAAGCTCTCCCTGGATCCTTCCCTTCTCCAGGTGAACATTCCCAGCTCTCCCAGCCTGGCTCCAGCCAATAAGGAATAAAACCTGGCCTGTGGAGATCCAGGCTTGGTTCCTTTTCTGCTGCACTCACCCTGGATTGAGTCATTGAATTCCTTATCCTTACCTGGAGAAGGGGAATGGGATAAATTCATCCAGCACTGAGGTCTAGCAGAGATAAAACTGGTTTTAATGAGCTTAAGGTGCTAAATTCATTCTTAAAGCACGGCTTAGTCCCTTAAAAAGGTATTTTCTTATGTTTGTGTCTGATATTTTCCTATATTTCCTAAAAAATCTTTCCCAAGATTTTTTATTTTGGCTCCAGTATTTTCTCATCCTGTGCTTTTCTCCTTTTCCTAATAACCAAGTTGCTCCCAAGATGGGATCCTTGGTTTCCCTGTTAACTTGGTTTATGTGGGAGGATTTATTTTAGGGATTTTTTAAAGGTTTCATTCCTTTCCCGCTTTTGATTGGAGTTTTTTCCCTGTTTTTAGTGGATGGCCTGATGTCAGACTGACACATGAGCAGCAGAGGATTTTGAATCACAAAATTGAGCCTGGCCAAACAGTGAAAATTATGGCATTTGCAGGTAAGAGCCCAAAATGGTGTTGGAAAAATCGATGGAAAATTCCCTATTTGCTCCTTCCCTCCCTGATCCCTCTGTCCAAGGGATTGTGAGATCCTAGTGGGATCAGCTTGTGCCTCTGGGATAACAAATTTAAGGTAAAATCCCCCCAAAATGGAGGCAGAATAAAAACAGTGGAGAGAGGAGTGGGAAAATGGGGAACAGCCCTGCAGATCCCAAGGCTGGGAAAAGAAGAAGAGGGAATGTTCCAGGTGCTGGAGCAGAGATTTCCCTGTAACCCCTGGAGGAGCAGGGAATGCCTGAGGGAGGCTGTGATCCCATGGGAATCCCTGCTGGAGCAGGGTCCTGGCAGGAGCTGTGGATCCATGGAGAGAGGAGCCCACGCTGGAGCAGATTCCTGGTGGGATTTGTGATCCCACAGGGAACCAGGCTGGAGCAGTTCCTGAAGGACTGACCCCATGGAAAAGTGACCCACATTCCTGAAGGGCTGACCCCATGGAAAAAGGGATCCATGCTGGAGCAGTTCCTGAAGGGCTGACCCCATGGAAAAAGGGATCCAGGCTGGAGCCTGGATTGATCCCATGGGAAAAAAAAAAGACCCAGGCTGGAGTGGGCAGTTCCTAAAGCTGTGCCAGGGAAGGTTTAGGTTGGATATTATGAAAATTCCTTCCTGGAAAGGCTTATCCAGCCCTGGCACAGCTGCCCAGGGCAGGGATGGAGTCCCCATTCCTGGAAGGATTTAAAAACCCTGTGGATGTGGCACTCGGGGACATGGATGGCCTTGGAAGTGCTGGGGAATGGTTGGGCTTGACCTTAAAGAACTTTTCCAACTGAAATAATCCCATGATTCTCTGAAATCAGGAGTGAAGTGGAATATTGGAGTTTGGTCAGCAGGAGAGGGAGGTTAAAAAAAAAAAAATTATGGAATCATTCATTCCTGACTCTGGATATTTTATTCCTTATTTTCCTCTCCTCTCCAGGCACAGGGAAAACCTCGACCTTGGTCAAATACGCAGAGAAATTCCCGGAGCTGAAATTCCTTTATGTGGCTTTTAACAAAGCTGTGGCAGAGAAGGGGAAAAGGGTTTTTCCAAGGAATGTCACGTGCAAGACATTCCACGCCTTGGCATTTGGAAGCATCGGGAGACAGTGAGTGGGGAATTCAAATTCCTTTGTTGGAAGCAGGGAGAGGACAAGAAAAGGGAAATTGTTTTGAAGGAAACTGCCGGGAGTTGAGGCAGCACAAATAATGGGGGAAATTTGTTATTTATGGTTTCCAAATGGATCCAGTTGGATGCTCCAGGGATTTTAGCATCGATGGAAGCCTGGGGAATCCCTCCTGGCCCTGCTCTTGCTGACACAGACCCTGTTGCTGTTTTGGGTGCAGCTCAAAGCCAAGGAGCTCCTCACAGGGAGGTGGAAATCCAATGGGAATGAGATTTTCCCGCTTCCCTTTCCCACTGGAGTGGCACAACCACTCCAAGTGCTGCTTTTCCCAAGCAGAGGATCAATTTCCTTATCCTGAGTTGTTTTAATGATCCAATTTCTGTCCATTTAAGCTGGGGTTAGGAAGGAAAACGAGCCATGACCTGGAAAAAGAGGGGAATAAAAGAGGGAAATCCCATTCCATGGCTCTGCAAACAGTCTGGAATTCCAGGGATGAGCTCCGTTTTCCATCTCTAAAATGTCTAATATCAACAAATTTCTGCTTCCACCGGGAAAAATCTGTGCAGATTTGAAAGATATTCCGTTATAGGAATAATGAGGATGAATTGGGATATAAATATAAATATAATTAGGATGAATTGGGATATAAATCAGAGCTTTTTCCAGGGATAGTGCACCAAAAAAAAAGGGATTTCTGTGTGATTTAACATCTCTTTTATCTTTTTATCCCCTCTGGCACAGCTACAAAGACAAAGGCAAGCTGAACTTCTCCAAGATGTCCGTTTTCTCCATCAGCTTCCTCCTCCGCTACCGTGAGGGCCAATCCCTCTTTGTAAGAGGGAAAACAGTGTCCCAGACCCTGGAAAACTTCTTTTCCTCCTCAGATGAGGAGATCTGTGAGGAGCACACTCCCTTGTGGTTCAAAAACACTCATGGGCAGATGCAGCTTGTGAGCCAGCAGGAAAAGAAAGTGAGTTTGTGGGATGGAGCCTCTGGAATTGTCCGAGGTTGGATGGGGCTTGGAGCAAGCTGGGATAGTGGAAAATTGCTCATGGCAAGGGGTGGGACTGGATGGGCTTTGAGGTCTCTTCCCACCCAAAGCATTCCGTGATTTTATAAAAGAGTTAATGTTCATCCCTGCTCCCAAAATGTTCCACAGGGATCTTCCCATGTTTCAGTGAAATTTAGGAAGAAGAGCTGGGATTGGGGAAAACTTCAGCCAGAGAAGGGGTTGGGAGAAATCTTGAGCTTTGGAAGAAAGCAGAAGCTGGAAACAACATTCCAAAGGAATTGGGAGGAAGATGATGTTTTTTGGGAAAACAGGGATAATCCCAGTTTTTCCTAAGAGATGCTTCCAGCCAACCTCCTCACCAAATCCTTGTGGACCAGAGGAGCTGCTTGGGATGGGATAAAGTGTCTGGGACTTTTTAGGGAATGGCTTCCCACTGCCAGAGGCAGAGATGGATGGGATATTGGGAAGGAATTCCTGGCTGGGAGGGTGGGGAGGGGCTGGGCTGGAATTCCCAGAGAAGCTGTGGCTGCCCCTGAATCCCTGGAAGTGTCCAAGGCCAGGTTGGATGGGGCTTGGAGCAGCCTGGGATAGTGGGAGGTGTCCCTGCCTATGGCAGGGGTGGCACTGGATGGGTTTTGAGGCCCTTTTCAACCCAAACCATCCCAGTTTATGGATTGATCCCTGATTTATCCCAATGCTTGTGTTTTCCCATTTCAGATCAACGTGGAAGAGGCCAAAGAGATTTGGCACAACATGAAGAAGCTGGATGGAGACGCAGACAAGAAATACAAGATGACTTGTGATGGTAAAAGTGATGGAAAATCCCTTGGGAAAAAGGGCTGTGGTGCAAAAATCAATGGATTTATGCTTCCTGCTTCTGGTTGAGCATCCAGAAGGAGAAAATCCCTTTTTCCTGCCACTGGCTCACCAAGGAATATCCCTCTGGCTCAATTTTTCATCTATAAAATGCATTAAATGAACAAGTTTTGCTACCACTGGGACAAAAATGTGCAGATTTTCAGGATATTCCGTTATTTTAGTGGCTAAAATTCAGGCCCAAAGTTGGAAGTTGCCTCCAGCACATCCTTTTCTCTGGAAGGTGCCAGAGATAACTGGGAAAAACCTTTTTCTTGGAATTTTTGGGGCATTAAGAAGTTTGGAGTCATCAAATCTGGGATTGCCAAAGGAGACAGGGATTTTTTGCAACCCTTCCAAATGTCCTGGAAATTCCAAGCAGGAAGTAGGGCCAGAAATGTTACGAAACAACCAAAAAAAAAAATGGAAAAAAGGGATTTGTTTGAAAGATCCTGGTGGTTTATGCTGAGGGAATTCCCCTCTCCCTCAAATTCCCGATTTTTTCCCTCAGGATATTTGAAGCTTTGGCAGCTCAGCAAGCCCCAGCTCTCAGGATACGATGCCATTTTTGTGGATGAAGCTCAGGATTGCACTCCAGGTGAGTTATTCCAGGAGTTGCAGCTCCAATCCCACTTCCAGAGGGGATTTCCATGTGCTCAGAGATGTGGGAGAAGCATCTTAACTTAAATAGAATTTAAATCAATTTTCCCCTCAGATTTAACATTTTAACTGAGTTTTCCCTTGGGTTTGGAGCCGATTCTTCCCTCACGATCCAGTGTTTTTCCTACAGCCATCGTGGATATTTTGCAGTCCCAGAAATGTGGGAAAATCCTGGTGGGAGACCCTCACCAGCAGATTTACACCTTCCGAGGGGCTGTCAACACCCTTTACTCAGTGCCTCACACCCACGTGTACTACCTGACCCAGGTAAGGGGATCATATCCCATGGATAAATCCCAAATCCAGTGGAAAAGTTTAACAGCCACATCCCTGCAGTTTGGCATCCTGGAGGGTTTGCTTTTCCCTGGATTGCTGGGAAATCCAGCACTTGTGGGCCTTTAGTGGAGTGATCCCATCCCATGGCTGGAAAAGTGGGAACTGGGATAGAGAGACCTTGTTTTAGGGAGATCCTCTCTTTTTTTGACACCTGGAATGCTGGATCCAGCTGTGGGATCCAACAGCAGAAGGATGTGGAGCTGCTGGAGCAAATCCAGAGGAAACCCTGGAGCTGCTCCCAGGGCTGGAATCCCCCAGGGTGGGAGAGCTGGGAATGTTCACCTGGAAAAGAGAAGGCTCCAGGGAGAGCTTTCACCACATTCCAGGGCCTAAAGGGGCTCCAGGAGAGCTGGAGAGGGACTGGGGACAAGGCATGGAGGGACAGGACACAGGGAATGGCTTCCCACTGCCAGAGGGCAGGGATGGATGGGAGATTGAGAAGGAATTCCAGGCTGGGCTGGAATTCCCAGAGAAGCTGTGGCTGCCCCTGGATCCCTGGCAGTGGCCAAGGCCAGGCTGGATGGGGGGGGGAGCAGCCTGGGACAGTGGGAGGTGTCCCTGCCATGGCCAGGATTTCTAGGAATATTTTGAGGGGTTTTGGTGCTCTTTCCAAGAGAAAAATTGTCCTGAAGATTGGTGGGAATCACATAATTTGGGTTTAAGGATGACCAATATTTCCAGGAATATTTGGAGGGATTTTGGTGCTTTTTCCATGAAAAAGATGTCCAAAAGATTGGTGGGAATCCTGTAATTTTACTTGAAGAGTGACCAGGATTTGTAGGAATACTTTTAGGGGAGTTTGTTGCTCTTTTCAAGAGAAAAAATGCCCAGGAGTCTGGAGGGAATGGCGTAATTTGGATTTAAGAATGACCAAGATTTCTAGGAATATTTGGAGGGATTCCAATGCTTTTTCCAAGAGAAAAGTTCTCAAGAAGGTTTTAAGAATGACCAGGATTTTCAGGAATATTTTGAAGGGATTTTGATGCTTTTTCCACGAGAAAAATTGTCCAGAAGATCAATGGGAATCACCTCATTCCATCTAGAGCAATACTTTTATAGGTTACACCAATTCCCTCTCCTTTTCCTGCTGATCCTGGGATTTTTCCATGCAGAGTTTCCGGTTTGGTCCCGAAATCGCCTACGTGGGAGCCACGATCCTGGATGTGTGCAAAGGGATCCGAAATAAAACCTTGGTGGGAGGAAACCAAAAGGGTGAGGTGGGATTGGGAATTATGGAGAGATTCCCGAATAATTGGAGTGGTTTGGGATTAAAATCAGGATTAATTGTTAGTTATTTATTGTTAATTATTTATTCTTATTTATTGTTAATTAATTAACCCTAAGTGATAGTAGAATAAGAAATATTAAATAATAGTTCAATAGATAAAATTTATTTTTAAATTTAAAATTAAATGTAATTCAGTTGATACCATTTAATTTTTAACTTAAAACTAAATGTATGTTTAAAAAGAAATACTTCGTTAATGTTCTAAAATTAAATTGATAATAAAATTGAAATATTGAATTA
>VZRO01008007.1:109519-127467 GCA_013397915.1 Daphoenositta chrysoptera | reverse complement strand
TAAATTCAAAGTGCAATTTAAGTTTAAAATGTCGAAACTTTAAATGTATAAATCTATATCAGTAATATTAGTAAATAATGGTAAATTTAATAAATTAATAAATATTAATAGTTAATTTAATTGAGTAAATAGAATTAAATTATTCCTGGAAATTAAAAATAGGTAGTAAGAATTAAATTAATTAACAAATAAATAAAATTCATAAAATTGAATGAATAATGAATATAAATCATAAAGAATAGATAAATAACTAAATAATCCTGATTTATGGAGGTGTTTGGATTGAATTCCTGCTGGGAATGGCCATGGAGAACCGGGAATTTCTCCCTGCAGGAGCCGTGAGGGGAGGCCTGGCCGGGAAGGTGGCGGTGCTGTCCCGGAGCAACTGGAATGTGTTTGAGGACGCCGTGGAATTCACTGGGAGAGACCCCCCGGCCAAAATCCACGTCATTGGGGTGAGGGGCAGCGGCCAGAGGGGCTTCCCTGTCAAGTTCCAAGGATTTCAATGAGAATTCCAGGAAAAAACAGGACTTTGTTGTGGCCAGGGATGCCGTTATTCTGCATCCTGTGCAGGCCTCATCCTGTTTTTAGGCTTCTTTTTCATGTTTTTGTCAAGGATGAGTGAGGCAGGGAAAGAGGGACGGATGGCTTGGACAAGTCTCTCCAAAGATTTAAATGAATATTCCAGAAAAAAGCAGGAATTTTCAGGAAAAATCAGGAATTTTTTGTGCCCAGGGATGTTGTTTGGAGTGGTTATTCTCTGACCTGACCAGGCCTCATCCCATTTTTAGTCTCCTTTCTCCTGTTTTTATCAAAGGTAGAGCAGGGAAAGAGAGATGGATGGCTGGGACAAGTCTCTCTGAGGATTTAAATGAATATTCCAGGAAAAAGCAGGAATCTCTTGTGCCCAGAGATGTTGTTTGGAGCCGTTACTCTCCAACCTGACCAGGCCTCATCCCATTTTTAGGTTCCTTTGTCCCATTTTTATCAGGAATGGGGCAAGGAGAGAGGGATGGACAGTTGGGACAAGCCAATCCAATGATTTAAATGAATATTCCAGAAAATAAGCAGGAATTTTCAGGAAAAAGCAGGAATTTTCAGGAAAAAGCAGGAATCTCTTGTGCCCAGAGATCTTGTTTGGAGCCGTTACTCTCCACCCTGACCAGGCCTCATCCCATTTTTAGGCTTCTTTCTCCCGTTTTTATCAGGGATGGAGTAGGGAAAGAGGGATTGACAGCTGGCAAAAGCCATTTCAAGGATGGAAATGAATATTCCAGGAAAAAGCAGGAATTTTCAGGAGAAAGCAGGAATTTGTTGTGAGCAGGGATGTTACTTAGAGCTGTTACTCTCCAACCTGACCAGTCCTCATGCAGTTTTTAGGCTTCTTTGTCCCATTTTTATCAGGGATAGGACAGGGAAAGAGAGATGGACAGCTGGGACAAGCCAGTCCAAGGATTTAAATGAATATTCCAGAAAAAAGCAGGAATTTTCAGGAAAAAGCAGGAATTTTTTGTGAGAAGGGTTGATGTTTGGAGCTGTTATTCTCCAACCTGGCCAGGCCTCATCCCATTTTTAGGTTTCTGTGTCCCATTTTTCATCAGGAATGGGGCAGGGAAAGAGGGATGGACAGCTGGGACAAGTCTCTCCAAGGATTTAAATGAATATTCCAGAAAAAAGCAGGAATTTTCAGGAAAAAGCAGGAATATTTTGTGGGCCAGGGATGTTATTTAGAGTTGTTATTCTCCAACCTGACCAGGCCTCATCCAGTTTTGAGGCTTCTTTGTCCCGTTTTTATCAGGGATGGGACAGGGAAAGAGGGATGGGCAGCTGGAATAAGTAATTCCAAGGATATAGAGCAGCTCTGGGTGCCTTTGGCCCAGCATTCCTGCATTATGGGAATAAAAGTCAGCTGCAATTGCAGGCTGGGTGGAAAAACAGAAAGAACAAACATTTTCCATGTTCTCTTGAGAGACAACAAAATGGGTGGAAGCTGGAGAGGTTGGAGCCTGATTTTGGGAATTTTAATGGGTTTGGAGCCTGATCCTTGGGAATTTTAGGCTGATATTTCAAATTCTCCATCCTTTTCCCACCAAAATTCCAATTCAAGGAGGGTTTAAATTACCCAGGACTGGAAATCTCCCCTGGTTTTACAGTTTGGAATAAATCTAATTTATAAATTAAATTAAATATAATAGTAGTAATAATAATATTTTTTCGTTATTTTAGGGGTTGGGGAGATTTGGCCTGAGCAGAATTTATGACATTTGGAAGCTCAGCCAACCTGCAGATGTCAGGCAAAACTGTGAGTATTTCCTTATCCTTCTTTTTTCCAGGATTTTTTAGGTTTTGCTGGAAATTAAAACCCTTTTTGATGATTAATTTTGTATTTCCTCCTTAATTTTTTTGGTTGAAACCTGATTTTTTAAATGGTTTTATCACAGGCTGGGCTCTTTTGGCTACTTAATTCCAGAAATCCCAAAATTTGGGAATTGTCAGGTACTTTTTCCCAGCTTTCCACTGTGATTCCTTATTTTCAGTGTAAATAAACCCAAATTTTGCGATATTTTTCCCTCTGGTTTTGAATTTTAGATCATTTTTGATTTCTCTTAAGCTTTCCATAGATTGTTTGGGTTGTAAAGCTCCTTTTTAAAATTTCATTTAAAATTCAGCATAAAATTCAGGATAAAAAATCAGGGTAAAAATTCCAGATAAAATTCAGGATAAAAATTCCAGATAAAAAATCAGGATAAAAATTCCGGATAAAAATTCATTATAAAATTCAGGATAAAAATCAGGATATAACTCATTATAAAGTTCAGGATAAAAATTCGGGTTAAAAATTAAGGATAAAAATTCATGATAAAGTTCAGGATAAAATTCAGGATAAAAATTCCGGATAAATATTCAGGTTAAAGATCAGGATAAAAATTCCACATAAAAAATCAGGATAAAATTCAGGTTAACATTCAGGATAAAAATTCAGGATAAAATCCATTATAAAGTTCAGGTTAAAAATTCAGGATAAAAATTCAGGATAAAAATTCAGGATAAAATTGAGGATAAAAATTCAGAATAAAACTCCCTCCTTTAAAATCCGGCAGCAGCAGCAGATTTTTTTATGGAGAAAACAAAGGATTCACCAATTTACCACCAGTGATTGATTACATGGATGTTATTCCCAATATTCTGGGAGGTGAACTCACAGGAGAACTCCTTTGGCAGCAGGAAAACAAGGGAGAGATTAATTCAGGATGGAAGAATCTTAATTAAACCTTTAACTAAAATTAAAACACATCAAATCAACTCATCCTCCCTTCCAGCAAACCTCGTGATTGATGATTCCTTCATCAAAAAATGGGAAAAAACCGAGGGGTTCATCGGACTGAAGGAATACGCGGAGCGGGTCGACGACAAAGACCTGGAATTGAAGATTTCCATCGTGGAGAAATACAGGGAGAGGATCCCGGAGCTGGTGGGGAGGATCGAGAGATGCCACGTGTCCCAGGAATCCCTGGCAGGTGGATCCACGTCATGTCCGTGACCGAGGAGCCAACTGGGGTCATTTTCCAATCCGGCTCCAGTTGGGAATTCATGGCTGAGGCTGGATTGAGTTGGGATTTTTTAAGGAGAAAGGAGGTGGAATAGGAGCTTTTGGGATTGGAATCCTTGTGCTCCGGAGCCAGGCTGGGAGAGCTGGGAATGTTCACCTGGAGAAGGGAAGGATCCAGGGAGAACTTCCAGCACATTCCAGAGCCTAAAGGGGCTCCAGGAGAGCTGGAGAGGGAATTTCCTGCTGCTGGTGGAGCTGATCCTGCCCTGGCTGGATGGGCTCAACTCCAAGGCTATTCCAGCTTTTTTTTCCCAGTGGGATAACGCAGCTTAGGGAAAAGCAGGGAATCGTCACCGAGCCTCGGGAAAAGGCTCCGCAAGGAAAAGCCAGGCAGGAGCTCAGAGCCATGGATTTGGGAATTCCCCAGTTCCCAAAAATGCCCCTCTGTTCCGGAGCCAGGCTGGGAGAGCCGGGAATGTTCACCTGGAGAGGGACTTGGGACAAGGCATGGAGGGACAGGACACAGGGAATGGCTTCCCACTGGGAAAGGGGAGATTTGGATGGGATCTTGGGAAGGAATTCCTGGCTGGGAGGGTGGGGAGGGGCTGGGCTGGAATTCCCAGAGAAGCTGTGGCTGCCCCATGATCCCTGGAAGTGTCCAAGGCCAGGCTGGATATTGGGGCTTGAAGCACCCTGGGATGGTGGACTGGAGAATCCCTCCCCATTTGAGATTCCTGTTGGAATTCAAGGAGGGGACAAAGCAATCAAGTAGAAAATTCCTCAAATACAGAGCATTCCTGTTTGGGAATGTGGCTGGAGCTCAGGATGCCAACCAGGAATCTCGCTCGGCATGAAATTCCCTTCCTCCATCTGGATTCCCCCTCAGAGGAGCTTTGCTCTTGATTTAAATTTGGGAGAAGGAGATCGGATACAGAATGAAATGAAATGAAAAATACCATTATTGCTGCAGGGACTGATCCTTTTTCCTCCTTTTCCCACATGTGCTGGATCCAGATTTTCTCATTGGGACTGTCCACCAAGCCAAAGGCCTGGAATTTGACACCGTTTGGGTTGCAGATGATTTTGTGCAAATCCCTTCTGTCAGTGGGGCTTTCCTGAGGAGAATGAACATTGCTCTAGGTAAGGGAACCCCAAAAATTGGGAAAGGAAAGTGTGCTGAGGGGCTGGAGCCTGGGAAAAGAGGTGGGAAAGGGGCTGCAGCCCCCGGAGCAGCCGAGGGAGCTGGGAAAGGGGCTCAGCCTGGAGAAAAGGAGGCTCAGGGGGGACCTTGTGGCTCTGCACAACTCCCTGAAATCTTGGAGCCAGGTGGGAGTTGGGATCTGCTCGCAGGGAACAGGGACAGGAGGCGAGGGAACACCCTCAGGCTGGGCTAGGGGAGGCTTGGGTTGGATATTGGGAAAATTCCTTCATGGAAAAGGTTGTAAAGCCTTGGAACGGGCTGCCCAGGGAGGTTTGGAGTCCCCATTCCTGAAGGGATTTCAAATCCATGTGGATGTGGCACCTGGGGACGTGGGCAGTGGTGGCCTTGGCAGTGCGGGGAATGGTTGGACTCAACGCCTTAGAGGCCTTTCCCAACCTAAATCATTCCCTGATTCCAGGATCTTGTGTCCAAACAGAAAGAGAAGAAAGGGCAAGTTTTGTACCTGTTTTTAGAGCCCTCCCTGGGATTTTTCCTATTAAAATCGCTTCTCCTTCCTCGTTCTCCTGCACATCTTTTCCAACCCTAAGGATTCTCCCATTCCCACTTGGAGCTGTGCAGCAGCAAAGACCAACCCAGCCTTGGGAAACCCAGTGCTTCCCATGGGCTCATGTTTTGGAGGAGCTGCTCTGTTCCCAGTGAGAAGAGTGAATCCAGGCACTGGGAAGCTCCTCTAGAGCCAAGCCTGTGTTCCCAACAGGAAAACAGGAAGGTGGGAGTGGCTTCTCCAGGTGTGCAGAGTCCTGCCTTTTCCTGGAGGCAGGAATGCGGGATGAGGCAGGAGCTGCTGATGGTGTGGGGACCTGCACAGCAAACTCAGGGTCTGCAAATTTCTGCCTTCCCAGAGAAACACCTGCTGTCCTTCCAGGAATGGAATCCTGGAATGGTTTGGGTTAGAAGGGACCTCAAAGCCCATCCAATTCCATGGGCAGTGACACTTCCCGCTATCCCAGCTTGCTCCAAGCCTCGTCCAAGCTGGTTGAAGCGTTGGAAGAACCACAGAGCTGTTCATCCTTGTTCCCTAAATCCATGGATCATCTCTCCTCCATCCTAGGCAGGACTCCTGAGGATGAGTGGAACCTGCTCTACGTGGCCGTGACCCGAGCCAAGAAGTGCCTGCTGATGTCCAAATCCTTGGAAAACCTTTTAACGTTGGCTGGAGTAAGTGAAACCTTCACAAAGGCACAGAATTCGTCTTCTGGGCATAGAGTGGTGATAGGGGATACACATCATAAAGTCACTCCAAGACACAGGGCAAGGAAATCCTGCTGTGGGGTCATTTGAGGCCCACTGCACCACAGGATTATCCTAAGATCCATCCTGATCCTAGGATTCGTGCCATGGACTGCTCCTTGTGCTGGCCCACCCCAGCATAGCAGGAATCGCTTTTATTCTTGCATTTTGCTGCTCCATGAGGAGATTCCAGTAGGAAGACACAAAAACCAGTGGGGTTTTTCCCACATTTCTTGCATTTGGGTGTTGTTTTCCACAGATCCTGAGTTCTTCTCTCCATGGAAGTGTGTAGGTTTTCCCTGCCTGCAGTGCCTTCCAGCGCTTCCTTTATTTCATTCCTTTATTTCCCTCCTTTATTTCCTTCCTTCCTGCCGTTGGCTTTTGCTGGAGCTTTTTTATCCCGAGGAATTTGGGGTTTTGTTCCTTCTTTAAATCCCATCATCTTCCAAGTCACTTCCTTAGGGGTTAAAAAAATAATGGAATAACCCATTCCAGCCCTTCAGCTCCCTCTGAGGGGTGATATTCCCTTTTTCCTGTGTTTCCTAGGAGCGTTTCCTTCGGGTGGAGCTGCTGAGTGAGGCTGGGAAGGACAAGGACAGAGCTCCCGTCACTTGTTGTGTGTCGGGATGTACAAAATCCCTGGAATTCAGCTCCGGGCTGGTGGTGAAGAAGCTCCCATTGGCTCACGTATGTTCCTTCCCTGGGATTTGGGGTTTGGGAGCCTTCCAGAGCCATTCCAGTCCCAGTTCTGAGCAGGGATCTCAGCTCCCCATCTATTGATTTGTGCTCACAACCAGGGGTGAATTCCCAGGGTGATTCCAGGTCATGCTGCACTTCCCACAGATCCACTCCATCCCTAACATCCCATCTGAGACTTCAGATGGAGCCAGGTTTGGGGTTTTGTTGTGTCAGATCCTGTGTGTGACTCTTGGAGTCCATGGAACATCCAGGTGGGACTGGCACAGCACCACTCCCCACAGTGACAATCCAACTTTTGGGGCCAGGTTTGCCTTTGATCCCAGCTGGATCCTTGTCCAGAGGGTGCTGGGAAGGCCAGGCTCCGTAGGGAACATGAGGTCAATCTCTGGAGCTCCATGTCCAGGACAAGGGAAAGGAGCATTGACAGGACAAGAGGGAAAAACCTCAGGCTGTGCCAGGGGAAGTTTAGGCTGGATATTGGGAAAATTCCTTCATGGAAAGGGTTTTCAAGCATGGGAATGGGCTGCCCAAGGCAGGGGTGGAATCCCCATTCCTGGAGGGATTTCAAATCCATGTGGACAGGGCGCCTGGGGACATGGGTGGCCTTGGCAGTGCCAAGGACTTGATGTCCTAAGGACCCTTTCCAAGCATTCCATGATTCTGTGTGGGATTTCCTTGCTTTGGGCACATCATGGCTTCCTTCCCTGGATGTGAGGGGGTTGTGGCAGAGCTTGGAAGCAGAGGTTGTGTTCCTGCAGCTTCCTCTTCCCTGAAATCTCCTCTTTTCCTCCCGTAGAGCAATGGCAGCCAGGATCCCGGGGGATTCTTGTGCCAGGCCTGCACCCGGCAGCACTTTGGCTGCCTGACTCCACTCACCTCTTTCCCAACGATCCAGGAAGAGCCCATCCAGCTCTAACAAAGCCCTCCAGCTTCCCAGAACCATCCTGGATGTGGGACAAATCTGCTTGGCACATCCCAGATCCAAACTCATGTGGATGTCGGAGCAGGATTTCAGTCCAGCTCCAAAATCAGGTGGATGTCGGAGCAGGATTTCATTCCAACTCCAAAATCAGGTGGATGTTGGAGTAGGATTTCATTCCAACTCCAAAATCAGGTGGGTGTTGGAGCAGGATCTCAGCCCAGCTCAGAGGAACCTCCCTGGGGAAGATGTGATGCCTTCCCTCCAGCCCTGCCTCATCCTCCAGGAGCTGGGAAGCAGGATATCCAGAGGAATCTGCACTGTAGGAATGGGATCAGACAGAGCGGGGTTCATTTTGGAGCATTACCCCTGTTCCCCCGTCACCAGTGTCCAGACTTCCCAAATATCCCATCATTCCTGGAAATCCCTCTGAGCCACTGGAAAAAGAGGAAACGCGACGCTGGAAAGTATCCAAAGAAAGTTTATTTTTTAGAAATGAACTCCTGCCCAGCCATGGGAAGAAATCCTTAATCTCTCCCAGTGAATTAATTTCCTGTCCTTGCAGCCAGAGGGTTTCCTGGAACTCTTTCCCTTGTCCCTGCAGCCAATCATGAGGGAAAAAGTGAGGCAGCATGGAAAAATTCCTTTGGTTTGGTTTCAGCCAAACTCAGGGACAAACTGGAGAGGGATTTCTAATCCTAAAATCAAATTTATAGCCAAAAAATAAAAGCCTTAACACTTCCTTTTTGTCTCTTCCCTTAAATATCCTTAAATATTTCCCAGCCCTCCCAGGAACGCTCTTGTACATCCTGGTGGATCCCACTCTCAGAGCCTGTGCCATGGGAAATCGAAACTGAAGGTGTTTTCAGGAATCTGCCCTCGGACACAGCCTGGAGCTGTGGGCTGTGCCTGCTGCAGGAAGCTCGTGCATCCTGGTTTTTTCCGTGGTCATTCATGGAGCTGCTTCCCTCCCTCTCCTTTCACTTTCAAAACCAACTCCAGGAACGCATTCCCTGCGTGGGCAGGAATTCCCCCAAACATTTGGATCTGGATGGAACCACAGAGCCTGAAGTGGGCATTGGATCAGGCACCTCCAGTACTCCCTTCCAGCCTCTCCTGTTTCCTGACCACCCTGGATTCCTTGGGAACAGTCGTGTGCCCAGAGCTGTGCCTGCCACACATTCCCGGATTAGAGGCACAAACAGAAGAAGAGCAGCCAGGAAAAGCCATGGAATTTCAGCTGTTGGATCCCTCCTGCTTCCCAAGCACCCAAGCAGGTGCCACTGTGCCATCACCTCCAAAGGATGGGAATGAAAGGTTCATTCCCATGGTGTCTGATGAACCCTTGGTGCTGTGGGGATGGATTCATCCCAATCCAGTCCTTCCCACCATCCCGGCCGAGATGTCCAGTTAAGGAATCCACTGCTCTGAGTGTTATTTTATATATAAAATATATTTATTTATACATAAAAATAGAGAGCTGCCTTTTCTGGAGTGTAAGGAACCAAATGGATGAAAACTGGATAAGGAAACAAGTGGATAAAAACTGCTGATGGATAAAGGAAAAACACACAAAGGAAAATATTCCCTAAATTGTGTTATTGCCTTGGGTCCTCAATGGCGTCCGTAGTGAGACTGCTCCAGCTTGGATTCCCCGTGAGCCAGTGGGGATCGGGATCCAGAGCCAGGATTGGCACTGGAAGTGCTTCCAAAGGATCCCTGAGCTCTGTGTGAGGGTGGGATGGTCCAAACACCTTTGGCTCTGGCTCAGTGGCTGGAAGAGAGTGGGAAAGGGATGAGGATGTGGGGGATGCTTGGCTGGGTCCCTTTCATCTAATTCCTGGGATTTGGGACAATTTGGGGACAAAGCCAGAAAAGGGATGAGGATGTTTTGGGGGATGCTTGGCTGGGTCCCTCTCCATCTGTTTTCTGGGATTTGGGGGGAAAGCCAGGAAAGGGATGAGGATGTTTTGGGGGATGCTTGGCTGGGTCCCTCTCCATCTATTTTCTGGGATTTGGGGACAAAGCCAGGAAAGGGATGAGACTGGTGTCCAGCTAATCCAACTCTATCCATGCTCCTGGACAGGAAATGGGAATTACCCAGGTCAGGGCAGCTCAGCTTCATCCCAAACCCCATCCCAGCATCCCAACCCACTCCCTGCCCACCACCAGCATCTCCAGGGCCAATTCCTTGAAATCCCAGCTCCCAGTGCAGGACACCAACCCACCTTTGGGCGCTGGAGCTGGATCATCCATGGGAATAATCCATGTTCAGACCAGGAAGAGCAACCACACATCCCTGGCTGCTCCATGCAGAGACTGGGATGTGCTCTGCCACCCCTCAGGGAAGCATCCAGCATTCCATCCTCCAGCATCCTTCGGGATGGTGGGTGCCCCGAGTGTCCCCGCCGGGGGTGCTCAACCCATGGGGCCAATGACAGGAGGTGCCACCTCCTCATTCCCAGAGGGATGAGCCACCATGGGAATGTTCGTCTCCGTCATTGTGTAGTCCTGCCTGGTGTACCTATGGAGGGAAGAGGAGCATCAATGGCATTCCAAGGCTTTTCTTTGGAAAGCACAGGAGCGTTGGAAAACTCATCCCTGGGGTTTGACACTTACTTCCTCCTCCAGCAGCAGACAGCCAGGATTCCGGCAGCCAGCAGCACCAGGAATCCTGTGGGATGGACACATGAAGTGAGGAGCATCTCCCAGCCCATGAATTCCACGAAAACAGCTCCATGAGGAGCCAAAACCACTCCAGGCACCATCACAAGGTGCCATCCCCACCCCCAGAGGGATGGAATTGGAATTCTTCTTTCCGGGAAGAAATTTGGGTGCTGAATCCTTCCCCCCTCATTGACATTCTCATTGTCCATGAAATAAAGCTCCCACAGCCCCCAAAAGCGCTCTTAAGCTTAAAAATAATAAAGAAAACAAGCCCCTGGTTTTTCTTCCCATCTTACCAATGGAAGAGGCCATGGACTGGATGGAAACTGGAAAAGAAGAGAGAAATTGAGATTTTGAGCTGCAAAGGTGGGAAAGGGGTGAATGCTCACTATAAAGGAGGCTGGGGAGAAGGAAAAATTCCACTGGAAAAGCAAAGAGCCTTTGGGGATGAAACAAGCCCCAGGGGAGGGTTGGATTCTCTTGGGATTTGTCCCAACCTGCGGCATAATCCGTGGGCGGGATGGGCAGTGGGGTTGTCCTCTCTCCCAGTGTGGGTGTGTCCGGTGTTGGAAGCATCTCCGGTGGCCTGGAGCTGTCTGTGGAAAGCCCATCAGGTGCTGGTGGCACTGGTGACTCTCTGGAAGTTGGAGAGGGGCTGGAATTTGGGCTGGCACTGGTAGTTCCTGCTGGGAAAACAGCGGAAAACCTTTAAATTCCCAAAATCAAAAGGCAGCGCCATTATTTCCATGCCTCCATCCAACAGCTACAAAATGCTGGATTTTACCCTTGGATGAATTTGATCCCGCCATGGGAATGTTGTGGTTTCCACAGCCCGGGAATTGTGGATTTGCTGTGGCCCTGGCATGTCCAAACCCAATCCCAGGCCCCTTCCTCACCCCTCTGGGTCGTGCTCTCTGTGTGCGGCGCTGGCGGCAGCTCCGGGCCGGGGCTTTTCTGGGAAAGAGCCGGGTCTCCTTTGGGAAGACACAACAGGGAGACACCATCAGCTGGGAAATGAACTCTCCAACTGGTTTGGTGGGTTAGAAAGTCAAAATTATTTTATCCAACATTGAGGTCTGGGGGAAATTGCACAAATTTCAGATTTCAGTTTTTCAACTGAAATTTTTTCCCAATTTCAGTCAAATTTTAATTATTTTTGCATTTTAGCAAACAAAGGAATTAATGTTCATTGGCTACAAGATATTGATTACCATTCTATCTTCTATTCATTAATAATTTCTCCCTTCTCATGCTAATTAATCCATATTTTCAGCCTTTTAATTTTGTTTTCCCAGACTGGGCACCTCTGCTTTATGCAGAGTCTCTTTGTGGTTTATAAATTCCACATTCCTGGTGTTCCATCCTCTCCCAGATTTTAACTCTGTCCGCCAGGTCTGGGATCACTGAAGGACGTGAGGCCCTAAACTTTTGTTTTTCCAACCCATGGGCATCACTGATGATCCATTAGGGATTCCATGGATTAAATTCCTCTCCATAATTTCCTTCCCACTTCTCCTTCTTTTGAATGGGGGCAGCGCCCACATCTCTTCCCATCTTCCCGTGCCAGAAGTGTCCCCACTCCCAAATTCCCACTGAGAACTTACGGATGCACTGGAGTGTGGGGTCTGTCCAGCGGGGCTCGGAGCCGTTCCAGAGGATGCACTGGATGAGGCTGGAGGTCCCGGCTTTCCGTTTGTATCCCGGGTTGCAGGAGTAGCGCAGGCGGGAATTCAGCTCCGCGTGGCTCCCAGCGTCGATGTGAGCATTGGCCACGGCCTTGGGGCGGCTGCATCGCACTGGAATGGGAATGGGATGGAAAAAAGATGGAATCACGACAGGGAGATAAGGCAACCTCCGGCTGTGCAGGGGAATTCCCCACTCCTCATCCCTGGAAGTGTCCAAGGCCAGGTTGGACAGGGCTTGGAGCAACCTGGGATAGTGGAAGGTGTCCCTGCCCATGGCACGACATGGAGTGAGGCAATCCTTAAATTCCCTTCCAAACCAAGTCATTCCATGATTCAATGAAATCCTGCCTGGGGGTGGATACAGGGTTTTGGTGCTGCCCTGGGGCTGGGAGAGCCTCATCCAGCCTGCAAAAATATGTTGGAGATGGCTGAGCCCATACACAGGGAATGGGGAAAGGGAAAATATTCCCAGCATTTTTGGGATCACTTGTTGCAGCTCCTCCAGAGGCTGGAGAAATGGAAAATTCCACTTCCCGCATGTTTGCGGTCACTGTAGCAGCTCCTCCAGCCACCAAGGAATTTTTATGGAATTCCATCCCCTTGCAGTGACTGTCCCAGGCCAGAGGCCCTGGCTGCATCCTGTCTCCAGCTGCTGCATTCTGGCTGCACTCCCCCCCCCCCCCGTCCTTCTCCACTCATTTCGCAGCTGGACATGAAAAATTCCAGGTGCTTCCTGAGTCCTCCAGCCACTTCCCAGGGTTTTTTCCCCTCTGGAAGGTGGCAGCTGAAATCCAAGTATCCCACGCAGTGGAACAGTGATGGATTATGAGTTATGGCTTTGCTTTTTCCCAAAGGAGTTCCCGCTTCCCCTTCGGCCTCGGGATGAGGTCGGTTCTGCACCAGGGTGGTGAAGTTTCCCTTCTTTCCTGGTGCAATGGGGAAAGTTTCCTGGGTGCTCCAAGACTGTGCCAGGACCCAGATCCCTGTGCTGTGGTGTGGGAATGGCTGGAATGATCCTGGCTGCTGGAAGCTCCCATATCCCAATGGGAGCCAGTACGGAGAGATGTACAATAGGAACACAAAATACAGCCAGGATGGGATGCAAGGCCAGGATGGAATGATGGATATCTGGGATGGGATGGATGACCACGATGGAGCAATGGATATCTGGGATTTGGTGCACAGCCAGGATGGAAAGATGGGTATTTGGGATGGGATGTACAGATGGGATGGATCCATGCAGGGCTGGGATGTGAGGTATGGCCAGGAGGGAGCCACGGATTGCTGGGATGGGATGCACAGCCAGGATGGAGCGATGGATATCTGGGGTGGGATGCACAGCCAGGGTGGATCCATGCAGGGCTGGGATGTGAGGTATGGCCAGTATGGAGAGATGGATATCTGGGATGGGAAGTATGGATAGGATGGAATGATGCACGGCCGGGATGGATGGATGGATGAATTGATGCCCGGCATGGATAGAGTGATGTCCAGCTGGGATGGAGCAGTGTCCAGCCAGGAGGGATGCACAGTTGGGCTGGGATCATCGTGGGATGGAGATGGAAGAACAGTAGGAATGGGAATGGGAATGGGAATGGGAATGGGAATGGGAATGGGAATGGGA
The DNA here is from genome assembly GCA_013397915.1 of Daphoenositta chrysoptera. Lineage (NCBI taxonomy): Eukaryota > Metazoa > Chordata > Aves > Passeriformes > Daphoenositta > Daphoenositta chrysoptera. The sequence goes on along the minus strand of VZRO01008007.1, from coordinate 113,871 downwards.
ATGGGAATGGGAATGGGAATGGGAATGGGAATGGGAATGGGAATGGGAATGGGAATGGGAATGGGAATGGGAATGGGAATGGGAATGGGAATGGGAATGGGAATGGGAATGGGAATGGGAATGGGAATGGGAATGGGAATGGGAATGGGAATGGGAATGGGAATGGGAATGGGAATGGGAATGGGAATGGGAATGGGAATGGGAATGGGAATGGGAATGGGAATGGGAATGGGAATGGGAATGGGAATGGGAATGGGAATGGGAATGGGAATGGGAATGGGAATGGGAATGGGAATGGGAATGGGAATGGGAATGGGAATGGGAATGGGAATGGGAATGGGAATGGGAATGGGAATGGGAATGGGAATGGGAATGGGAATGGGAATGGGAATGGGAATGGGAATGGGAATGGGAATGGGAATGGGAATGGGAATGGGAATGGGAATGGGAATGGGAATGGGAATGGGAATGGGAATGGGAATGGGAATGGGAATGGGAATGGGAATGGGAATGGGAATGGGAATGGGAATGGGAATGCCTGCCAACTGTCCTGGCAGTGAGGACAGGAGCACACAGGGATGGGAATGTGCCAGTGCCAGGGACAGCAGCCACCAGGGACAGAAGTGTGGTGGCAGCAGGGGGGAATGGCTGGAGGGAATGGAAGCAGGATGGGAATGGAAATGGTGGGAATGGGAACACAATGGGGGTGGAAACAGTGGGGATGGGAGCAGGATGGGGAATTGGAAACAGTGGGAATGGGAGCAGGATGGGGATGGAAACAGCGGGAATGGGAGCAGGATGGGGTGGGAAGCACGGTGGGGAATGGGAGCAGGATGGGGAATTGGAAACAGTGGGAATGGGAGCAGGATGGGGATGGAAGCACGGTGGGGAATGGGAGCAGGATGGGAAGGGGACAGTGGCACAGCAGGAGTGGGGACAGGAACACAACGTGTTCCCACAGCACCTGAAACACCCAGAGATAAAAATCTCCATCCTCAAAAACTCCAGCCCCAGTTTGTGGTGCATCCCCAGAACACCCCAGAGGGAATTTGCTCCATTTCAGTGCTCAGCTGGATCCAGCTGGATCCAAGTGTGATCCTGGCACTGGGACACCCCGAGGGCTGCAGCCGGTGTGGCTGGAGGACACGAGTGACACCGGGACCGTGCATGTGCTGAGTGCAGCAGCTCTTGGCCTCCTCTCAAGCTGTGGGCAAAATTCCTGGAAGCATCAACTCTTGGAACCAGGATTTGAGGAAATGCCTGGGGATGTTTCATAACAACCTCACAACTCACCAGACCTGAAACTGCACCTTCAGTAAATGAAAATCCCTCCCGGTGCCAACTCCAGCTGCTCCTCGGAAGGGAGCGCAGCAGGAAATCCAGCTGGAAACACAAAAAATGTCCAGCAAAAACAGGGATCTGTGAGCTCTCTTTATGCCTTCCAGGTTTTAAACCTGTTCTCCTCATCCCAAAGAATTTTTTTTCCAAGCGATTGGAATTTTTTCTTCCAAAAAATGCCCAATTTGTTCAACAAGATCCCAGTGATGCCACTCTCCAGGATCACGATCCGGCGTCTCACGCCATCCATGGATTTCAGCTTGTTTGATGAGACAAAACACATTCCAATGGGAAAAAAGGGAGGAAACAGCCCTGGAGATGCAGGATTCAGGCTTTTATCCCTTGGCAGTGAGTTTGAATTTCCCATGGATGTGTCATCCCAGGTGCTCAGAGACTCATCCCATCCTTGTCCAACCTCCCAAAGGAGCTGCGGTGCCAGGAGCCAACCTTCCCAGGAAAACACCTCCAGCTGCCTCATTTCCATCTGGATTCCCTGCATCCTGCTGGGATTCAATTTCCAGGTTGAAACGTGCCAAATATTCATGGATTTTGCATTTCCATGAATTTTTTACTTCACTTTTTCTTGTCTTACTCCACCAGCAACCTCCAACAATGCTGGTTTTGGAGGATGAGTTAATTCTAGCACATTGGGAAGCAGAATGTACCAGCACTGGGAATATGGCCAGGATGATCCCAAGCATGGAGATGCTGCCATGTGATCTCATCCCATGTCCAAATCCAGCTTCCCAAGGATGCACAATCACAACTGGACACTGGAGAATCCACACCGGGAAAAACTTGGCTGTTCTCCTTAAAAAATTATCAGGGAAAGGCCCAGAGAGGTGAGGGGTTTTCTGCTCAAAATTGAAAAGCCGTGAGCCAAAAAACAGTGGAGAAAAGAAGAATTTCACAAATCTGGACCCAAGAAAAATCCATGAGAAATGCCAAAATCATAGAAATAAATAAAACCTTTTCATGTTTTAACTGAAAAATATTTCCAGTTGACCAGCTGGGCCAAGGATGGATACTTGGTGGGAACATCATGGGATGCAGCAGCACATCCCAATTTATCCATCAACTGAACTAAAAGAAACAAGTATTATTCATTTTCTCTAACATCCCTTAAAACCACATTTTCTGCACCAAACAATGATCCTGGTGGCACCACTGCTGCCTGGAATGTTGTCTGGACCTCTGGGATCAGTGGTCAGGGGAATGACGTCAGGGAGAGCTATATTTAGCCTGTTCCTGAGGCTCAGGGCTCGTGTCTCCCCAGCTCATGTGGCTCTTCTGGCTTATTTTTGTCACCCAAGACATTTTAGTCCTTGCCATTCCTGTCATCTGTTTATAAATAGGGATAATTCATTTTCCAGGGCTTCAGGAGCTCACAGGAGCTTGGAGAGGAGAGGGCACTGAAGCCATCCCGAAGCTCTACACTCCCTCCCAGCCTTATTTCACAGCATCCTTCACAATTCCCACATTTTCTGTTAATTACATATTTCATAATGGTCTTGCTGCTTCCAGGGGCTCCTGGGGGATGAATCAAGGGATGGTTCCAATGTCTGAGCTGTGATGAGATTTTCCCGAAAGCTGTTGTGTCCAAGAGCAACAGAGCTGGGAAGGGGCTGGAGCTCCAGGAGAGGCTGAGGGAGCTGGGAAAGGGGCTCAGCCTGGAGAAAAGGAGGCTCAGGGGGACCCTGTGGCTCTGCACAACTCCCTGACAGGAGGGGACAGCCGGGGGGGTCAGGCTCTGCTCCCAGGGAACAGGGACAGGAGGAGAGGGAACGGCTCAGGCTGGGCCGGGGGAAGGTCTGGTTGGATATTGCAAAAATTCCTTCCTGGAAAGGGCTATCCAGCCCTGGCACAGCTGCCCAAGGTGTCCCTCCCTGTTCCTGGAGGGATTTAAAAGTACTTTGGGGACGTGGTCAGTGGTGGCCTCAGCAATGCTGGATTAATCATTAGACTGAGTAGGTGACATTAAATGTGAGTTTCAACTTTCAAGTTCGAGGGATTCCAGTATTTTGGACTTTTGGAGAGGCAAGACACGATGTGACACTCCAGGCTCAGCAGCCATGGACAACTCCCAGTACCATGGAAAACCCACAGAACCCACCCAGGCTGAAATCCCACAGTGATGCAGCTGCCACGGGTCCATCTCACAGATCCTAAAAATTACCCCCAGCCTCCCTGAACAGTGTTGAGGAATTGGTGTGGGAATGCCAGGAGCGAGGTGGGCACCCAGGGAATATGGGGATGCAGCCTGGGCACTCTGGGGGGGTGGGTCATGAGGCACCCAGGGAGAGGTTTGGGAATGCAGGGAGCAGTGTGAGCACCCCAGGGAGCAGCAAGGACACCCTGAGTGGGAGCTCGAGTACCTCAGGGAGCAGCCTGGGAACCCAAGGAAGCAGAATGGACACCCTAAGGATAGCACGGGTACCCTGGGGAGCAGCCTGGGCACCTCGATTTGGAGCTTGGGTACCCCAGGGAGCGGCATGGGCATCCCGGGGAGTAGCACCGGCATCCCGGGAAGCGGAGCGAGCACCTTAGGGACCAGAGCAAATATCTTAGGGATGGCATGGGCACCCCAGGGATAGTGTGGGCACCCTAAGTGGGGGCTCAGGTACTCCAGGGAGTAGCGTGAGTCCTCCAGGAAGTCGAGCAGGCTCCTCAGGGAGCAGAGCTGGTATCCTGGGCAGCAGCACGGGAATCCCGGGAAGTAGCATGGGCATCCCGGGAAACAGAGCGAGACCCCTGGGGAGAACATGAGCACTGAGCACCCCGGGGAGCAGCGTGGGCGCCCCGAGCTGGGGCTCGGGCACCCCAGGGAGCAGCGTGGGTATCCCAGGAAGCGGAGCAGACTCCCCAGGGAGCGGCGCGGGCAACCTGTGGATTAGCGCGGGCATCCCGGGAAGCGGAGCGAGCACGTCAGGGACCGGAGCAAAGACCTTGGGGATGACATGGGCACCCCAGGGATAGTGTGGGCATCTCAGGGGGAGCTTGGATACCCCGGGGAG
>VZRO01008007.1:71181-95079 GCA_013397915.1 Daphoenositta chrysoptera | reverse complement strand
CCTGGGATAGGGGAAGGTGTCCCTGCTCACGGCAGGAGGTGGAAGTGAATGATGCTTTAAATCTCCTTCCAACCCAACCCATTCCGTCGTTCTGTGATTTCCCATTTCTCACAGCTCAGGGGTATTTGTGCTTCAGCTGTAAGAACTGACTGTTTCTCCCCTCTTGTGACAAATCTAAAGGAACTGGGGGCTGTTTGCTCTCCCTGTTCGCACAGCTGGTTTCTAGAGAGGATTTTATCCCTCTCTCTGCTCAGAGCAGCTGTTTCCTCCCTGCAAGGAGAATAGAGAATTGATTACATGTATTTATATTTATATCAGTACCTGGACAAAGTTGTGATGTGTGCCAAATAATAAACGTGGTTTTTTAGCCATTTTGCTACACAAAGCAAAATCCAAAAGGCTTCAGAGAAGCCTTTCCAGACCTTCTCTCTCTGCACATCTGGAATTCACAACAGGGAGTTTAGGCAACCTCTGGCCCCATCTCCATGTGCTCAGCAGCACCCAAGGGGGGCAGATCTTGTTATCCAGAGAAGCCCCTGGATCCCTGGAAGTGTCCAAGGCCAGGCTGGACAGGGCTTGGAGCAACCTGGGATAGTGGAAGGTGTCCCTGGAAAGTCCCTTCCAAAGGTCTGGAAGTTAAGTCTGTGTTCCCTACAATAAATGATGCTGCCTTGAATTTTCCGTGCTGCTGCTCTGAGCTCCAAATGTGCCCAGCTGGGATTGAGTTTTGTTTCATTCTCGGTTTGCCTCTGCTTGGGATGTGAGAACTGAGGAATAAACGACCTGGAAATGAGAAATTCCTGCTTGGGGGGAGAGGATCAGGAGCACAAGTGAGGCTGTGGAGGGATTTACATGTCTGAGAGGTGGTTTCAGTTCTGTTTCAGGTCATGATCAGCAGTTCTTGTGTTGGTGCCTTCAGTGCTTTTGGTGCCTGAAGGAATAAAAATAAAGTGGATTAGGAAAGTGGAAAAAGGAAATAGCTTTATGTAAAAGCAAGTTAAATAGCTAATAATTTTTTTCTTCCTCTCCTTTTTTTTTCCCTTTATTCTTTCTATAACTTGAATATACCCCTTAAGAAAGTGGATTTGAAGCTGTTGATGGCCAACATCAACTTTTTAAAGAGGAATGTCACTGTTTTGAGGTGGTTTGGTAAAGTTTTGGAGCTTTTCCTCTACGTTCAGATCTGTTGAAGTTTGTGAGGGATTTGTTTCCTCAACTGAGAGGTCTCTTCTTCCTCAGGTAGTGGCTCCAATCCTTTCCAGCATCTGGAGAAGAGCGCTGTGCTCCAGGAGGTAGGAATAATCATAGGATAATGCTGTTTAATTATTTACTTTTTCCTTCAGAAAGTGTTGTGGGGAATTTGTGAATGGCTAAATTCATATAATTAATTTAAAATCAGAGAGAGTATAAATAAATTAGCTTTATCTACAGCTAATGAGGGGTTTTTTAGGGTAATTGGATGACACATGGCTTCTGCCTTCCATATGGACATGTGGCATCTCAGGGGGCTCTTCCTGAAGAAAATGGTTTATTTTGAGGTATTTTTGCGTGTTCCAGATGGTAAATTGAGTTGTTTGTGCTTTGTTCTGATTGCTGCAAACTAAAGATGCAAAACATGTTCTCTGGGACACATATTTAGTGCAAATAAAAATAACAAGCTGCTTGGCTGGAAACAAATGTGTTTCATTTTAATGTTGAAAGAGAAATAATTATTGTTGGGTTATATAAAAGCAGAATTTATGTTTTATTTCCAGGCACGGCTCTTCAATGAGACCCCTATAAACCCACGAAGATGCCTTCACATCCTTACCAAGATCCTGTACCTGCTGAACCAGGTAACTGTAAGGATTTCTCTCCATCCAGAATGAATATCCCTGAGAGCTTTTAGTGGGAAAGAAATTTCCCACCTCTTCCTGTGCCAATGAAAACTGCTTGGAAAACGATTCCATCCCCTTGGAGGGCATTTAGAGTGGAGGTAATTGTGGATTTCCTGGGAAACAAAGTGAGGAAGGGATGATTTCTCACACAAGAAAGTCTCCAAGAAAAGATTCCTGGTGTGTGGGAGGGCATTAGAAAAGGGAGCTGAATAAGGACTGCTTTTCCTCTCTGCTAATTCCAGGGTGAACACTTTGGAACCACAGAAGCCACGGAGGCTTTTTTTGCCATGACCAGGTTGTTTCAGTCTAATGATGTAAGTACCTGGTGTTTTGCCTCTCCCTGCCTTTGTCTGGGCTTGCAGGAGCTGCCAAACACTTGGATCTTGGGATGTGGGAGGCAAACACTTCACAGGAGGAGCTCTGGAGGCAATTCCTGGTTTGGAAACAAATGACTGAATAATAACGTGTGGTTACTTCTGTGGGTTGGTTTGCGGGTGGAGGTGGGTTCTGAGTTAATTATTGGTGTGAAAGTGGGGATAATGACAAAGCCTGAATTTACAGATCACTGTCACTTGGTGTTTGTTGCTTCCACTTGCAAATAGTCACCATCTGCTTAACTCAGAATAGAATTTAAAAGTTGCCTGCAGATCAAAGGCTGCTGTTCCCTAGAACAACTTCTGTTCATTGATCTTATCGAGGAGAATACCTTAAAAATCATAGAATGGTTTGGGAATTGAATTTTGGAATTCAACTTTGGGCTCAGCAGAATGTAAAGTCCTTCTGTGATCTCTTCTGCAGAGTATCAGAACTCAGAGCAGTGTGTTTCACGCGATGGGAGTCATTAATTTTGATTAAAAATGGTTTTTTTGTTAGAGATTTGTCCAAGGAAGCTGTAACTTTTTAAAGATGGAACAAAATTTTTGGAAGTAGAGTGTTTGGAACGTTTCTCATATCCACATTTTAAAAAGTAGAGGGGTTTTTAAAATATAAATGTCAGTTGTTTTCAAAGACTTAATGTCAACACTTCCTGTGTGTTTCTATTTTTCTTTTACAGTAATGAAGGTATTAAAAAATGTGATTAAACTAAAATACAGTAATTGCGAGGCTTCGGAGTACAGATGTGATGCATCACTTCTTTGATAATTAGCATGGATTTTTGTATTAGTTCTTATCATTTTACAAAATATTTATGTCTTACTCTTCTGATTTGTTTGATATCAATGAGTTTGGCTCTTATCCAGTTATCAAATGTAGTTTTACATTTATAAGTTTGAATTGAAAAGAATTGTCTTCTATTTAAAAGCTTGTTTATTTATTTATTTAAATTTTATAAATTTAAAAATTATAAAATCTTAACATTTACTTATTTATTTTTAAAGTGAAGTATTTCATTTTTATGTTTATTTATCTTTTAAAACTTCCAATTGCCATTGAGTTGAATGGTTCTCTGCCCCACATTTCCACAGCAAACCCTCAGAAGGATGTGTTACTTCACAATCAAAGAGATGGCCAATATCTCTGAGGATGTCATCATTGTCACGAGCAGGTGGGACACCCTCCAGAACCCGGGATCAGAGCTCTGGAAAACGGGCTGCGTCTCCCAGGGTTTGTTTTGGCTGCTACAGTGTTGAGGTTTTATAAGGATACAGCAGTTCTGTGATACAGAGTATGTGCCACCCTCTGAAATGTTATTTTGTTCCTACTCTGATGTTATACTTCGTTAAAAAAGCAGGAGAATTCAGTGTATCAAGTGGTTGTTACTTTGTTTTCTTGTGCTTTAGGGTGGTTTTTTAAAATTCTTGCTGCTCCACGGATTTGTCAGAACTTAGGCTGTGACTTTGCTGTCAGAGCAATTAAAGAAAAGCAGAGCAAAGCCCAGTACATTCTCCCAGCTCAACTCTCAATTTTTTTCACTACAAAAATAGACATTGCAGCTGCTGCAAGAGCAAAACTTGGATCTGTGGTGTGTGCCAACAACACTGATTGCTGAACAGCTTTAGAAATATATAAAATAAAGCAAACTGATCTTTGTTCACTATTTCTAAATCAAAATTTTGTGTGTAACAAACAGAAAGAGAATGGTTGAGCTAAACAAACCAGACCCATGGCAAAGCAATACAATGGACTGTGCATTTTATAGTTCTGCATTTCCTCAGATTTTGATGTTAATAACTCTCAAATTAAGCTGATTATTAAGAAGTTGTTCCTAGCCAGAGCTAGAGCTTAGCAGTTAACAGCTAAATGAGGTGAATGTTACAAAAAACCTGAGACATGGGGATATTAAAGAAGTGTTAACAGGATATTTTTGATGGTTTCAGTTTGACCAAAGACATGACAGGGAAGGAGGATGTCTATCGAGGCCCAGCCATCCGAGCTCTGTGCAGGATCACTGATGTGAGTACAAATTGTGCCACTTTTTGGGAGAGGTGATGAGTTTAAAATCCCAAGAATCCCAAAACTGCTCTCTTGCAGGGTGTATTTTACAGTAGAAATGGAACTGCTGCTCTGGAGAGGGCTGCTCACTTCCCTTTGCATTGGCAGGAGCTCTGTGGGGCTGGAGCACTGGGAATGGGCAGCTGGAAGATTTGGGAGCTCCAGTTTGCTCCTGGGATTGCTCTGCTCAATGCCCTGTGCAATTTCCAGGAGCTCAGTGGAGCTGGAGCACTGGGAATGTGCAGCTGGAATGTTTGGGAGCTCCAGTTCCTATCTGGGATTGCTCTGCTGGTGACTTTGTCACTGAACCTGCAGGACCAGGCAGCTCAAACCCACATCTGCCTTGCAGAATTAACTCAGAACTTTTGCTGAGGGTCCTTTGAATGTGGATTTTTGCCTTAAGCTGCTCTTATGCTCTTCCTCCAAAGTATCCACACCTCTCTTTTTCCCTCTTTTCCCCCTCTTAGGGTACAATGCTACAAGCTATTGAGAGGTACATGAAACAGGCCATTGTGGACAAAGTCCCCAGTGTGTCCAGCTCTGCACTAGTGTCTTCCTTGGTAAGTAAAGCAGATTTTTGTAAATCTGGTGTTGTGTCAGGCTGGGAAAGTGAGTCTGCTGTGTTTGTTTTGTTTTTTCTCTGAGATGATTCTTCATCTCACTGAAAAATAAAGGAAAAACAGGGTTTCCTTTCTCTCCTCAAATTTCTTCCTTAATGTTTGAGTACATCAATCATAATAATTTCTAGTACAAAATGCTGATCATCTCTGCAGTCAGTGTAGAACATGAATTTGTCTGGGGAGGGGCCATGAAATCACGTTCTAAAACTACAATTCAGAATTATTTCTGCTAATAGGCACCAGAAGGGCAAGATGAAGGAATCCACTCTCTTTTCCTCTCCCTTGTTTAGGAGAGAAGGCTGGGAAAGATCTCATTAGTTGATATTTTTATTAATAGAAGTGCAGCATGGTAGTTTGAGACTGAGATGTAAGGAAAATCACAGTTTATAGAAAATCACAGTTTATATAAAGACTGGCTGTGTTTGGAAGTCTCCTGTGAGCTTGTCTCCAACCTCAATTTTTTTGCAGCACATGATGAAGATCAACTATGACATGGTCAAAAGGTGGATCAATGAAGCTCAGGAAGCAGCTTCCAGTGACAACATCATGGTACAGGTGTGTTTGAGGGTGGCTGGCCCTAAAAACACTGGGAGGTTTAGTGAAATTCCATGACTACTAAAGAAAACTTCAGAAAAAAAACTTCTTTTCCTTTAGTCTTTTAAAAGTAAGAATTGTGATTTGTGGAAAACAACTCAACTGTTTCAAAAAACATTAATTTTACCATGATGCCAGCACAACGTTGTTAATTATGAGCTGGCTCTGGAGTTCTCTTCCCTTTTCCTGCTAAATTTCTGGGAGCTGGAATGCTGCTGCCTGTACCACAGTGGTTGTTGCAGAAGGGCTTTGAATCTGAGTGCTTAAAAAGTTTGGGAAATTATCTCACTGCCTCCCAATAAGCATCTGTTGGCCTTCAGGAAATTTGCCAGATGCAAAAGGACCACAAAGATGAACCCAAATATCAGGAAAATCTTCACAAGAGCAAAATTTCTGCACAGATATTCCAGACATCTGTGAAAATGGAATTATTCTGTTTGTCCAGAATATGGAATTATTTTGTCTGTTGCAGACTCATGATCAGAAATATTCTGTAAAATCAGCTTTGTTCTTGCCCATTTAGCAGCTTCATTAAGTCTTACAGTAAATCAGTTTTATAGGGGGGAAAAAAAACCCCAAAATAATCTGGCAAGGAACTAGGAATGTTCCTTTGTGCTTCCATCAGAAAGGCCTCAAGGATTTTTGTGAGGTCAGCTGTCATTTCAGGGCCTTGGGGATATCCTGGATGTGGAGCTCATTAGAAATTTATGATCTAATAAACTGAAACCTTTGAAGTTATGATATTTAATGGGGAAAAAAAAGGGAAATAAATTCACCTTGTGTCTCTTTGGATCTTCAGTAATAGTTGAGAGTGGACAGAAAAGGGAAGGAAACGTTGCAGATCTTTGCAACTTATCAGGAAACTCAGCTCAATTGAGGTTAGAAGGTATTTCTGCCAGGAAACAGCAATTTTTAGCCCTCTTTGATGTCTTAACATGTCTTTTCCAGCTGTACTTAGTGCCTGCCCCTCTGTTTCCCATTCCATAGTATCATGCCTTGGGGCTGCTCTATCACCTTAGGAAAAACGACCGCCTGGCTGTGTCCAAGATGCTGAATAAATTCACCAAATCTGGGCTGAAATCCCAATTTGCCTACTGCATGCTGATCAGGATTGCAAGCAAACTCCTCAAGGAATCTGAAGAGGGGTAAGTAAGAGGCAGAATTGAAATTTAAAAAATGAATTAGAGTTTGGAAACAGCAGCATTTTTTTAGTGTTTGTGGAAATCTCCAGAGACAGAACTGTAGTGCTGGAATAATGCTTGGACTCGATCTTAAAGGGGTTTTCCAGCCTAAAAGATCCTGGGATTCTTGTGTTTGTAGCCATGAAAGTCCCCTGTTCGACTTCATCGAGAGCTGCCTGAGGAACAAGCATGAGATGGTGATTTATGAGGCTGCCTCTGCCATCATCCACCTGCCAAACTGCACGGCCAGGGAGCTGGCACCTGCTGTGTCAGGTTGGTCACAGCCCTTTGTACCCCTGAAACAAAGGGCAATAAAGAAATTTAGAGAAAGTACAGCATAATTATAATACCCAAACCCTGAATTTTCTGATTGTCCCCAAGTTAAAGGGCTTTTGGATGAGATCCTCTTTCCCTGTTTCATCGAGAGCTTTAGATAAATGGCAGTAGAAGTGGCACAGGGTGATGCTTGTCTTTATCCAGCTGCAGGAAGTTGGGATGGGAGGGAATCATGGAATGGTTTGAGTTGGAAAGGACCTTAAAGATCATCCAGTACCTGCCATGGACAGGGACACCTTCCAGTATCCCAGGGTGCTCCAAGCCTTGTCCAGCTTGGCCTTGGACACTTCCAGGGATGGAACAACCACAGTTTCTCTGGGAAAATTCTCCTCCACCTGGAATATAGAACTGGAATGCAAAGGCAACTGTGCAACCCCCCTGTTACTGGTAGTGGGATCAAAACCAGTTTATTTTTAACCTGCGTGTGAAGCTTGTGATAAATTCTGCATAGAGCTGCATGAATGTTTAGCAGTGTGTAGTTGAATGGAGATGTATTAGACTTCCTACTCTATTCCCTTTCTTTGAAAGAGGCCATATCTTTGGTTTTTGGTTTGTTTTATCCCCAGTGTTGCAGCTTTTCTGCAGTTCTCCCAAACCTGTCCTGCGCTACGCAGCCGTCCGGACCCTTAATAAAGTGAGTGCTTCTAAACCTCTGAACGAGCTTCATTCTCAGGTCAGAGCCAGCCAACAGTGCCTAATGATGTGTTACCTCAGGCAGAGCAGCTGCCCTTGTGATGACTTTATTTGGAACTCTTCCATGCTGTAGAATTGGCTTTTCCATGCCAGATCTCCTGGTGTGACAGGAATCTTTCCTGCATTCAGGCTGTGTTCACTCATTTCTGAACCACAAGGATATAACAAGCTGTAGTTTGATAATTTGGGAGCTTTCAGCTGGAAGGAAGCAGAAACCTTGATATTTAATATTACAAAATCCACGTGAAGGAAATATTCAGATTTCAGAGCTGCATGACACAGCAGCAGCACCTTGTGACTGTGAAACCCATGAGCTGTAACTTAATTTAAAACGCTGAAACCAAAACCCTGAGCTCTGATTGCATCAAATCCTTTGAACTGCACGATGCTGCTGCTCCCACATAATTTTGGAATTGCTTTCCTTGCAGGTGGCCATGAAGCATCCATCTGCAGTCACTGCTTGCAACCTGGACCTGGAAAACCTCATCACCGACTCCAACCGGAGCATCGCCACCCTGGCCATCACCACGCTGCTGAAGACGGGCAGCGAGAGCAGCGTGGACAGGCTCATGAAACAGATCTCCTCCTTCGTGTCAGAAATATCAGATGAGTTTAAGGTGTGGCATTGGAGGCCTCTGCTCTTTCCAGCTGCAGGTTTTTCTCCCATTCTTGTTTTTTATCAAGCTTTTCCTGTTTGTTAATGCTTCGGTGATTTAATCTGGTAGGGGCAGAGTTCAGAAGGTGCAGTGCTCTGTTTTCCAGCTTAAATATCCTGTGTCCTTTCCTCCCACCACTTAAAGAAAGGAAAAATATCATTTGGTGGATTCCTGGCTCCTGTGCAATATCCTGGAAATCTTGTACTTCCTTCTGTTTGTCTCTTAGAGAGGAAGAAGGATTTTAATTGTTCTGATTGAGTTTATATCACATCAGTCTTGATGCACAGTTAGGAAACTGTGAATTATAAATTTCTACGTAATTTATAAGTTTTATAGTGACTAAAGTCTGGTAATAAATTAGTTCAGGATGGTTCAGTTGTACCTATTATATCACAAGGAGCACAGCAGGTCTCTGCAAAATCAGTCTGCTTAAAGTGGTCTTAAGTCCTTGTTTTTATGAGAAAAATGAGTATTAGACAAGTTTGGAATTGCAAAGAGTTTTAATGACAGAACGTGACGAGTTAAAATTGCATCATGATCAACCCTGGGCAGAAGGAAGGCAGGAAGGGAGGCCTTGGAGTTAACGTATTCCGTCCTAAATTCCAGTGTCTCTGCCAGAGCCAGGTCTTGCAGCACCCTGGCACAAGGTTGTTACACGCTGACCCTGAGAATCCACCACCTGATTTTTATCCTTGTACATGGATTTAATCAATCAAGGTGACAACTTGAGATAGGAGCCTGTGTTTTTCTTAGGAAAACAAACATATGACCCCTGTCCTTCTGTGTTGTTCTGCAGGTTGTGGTTGTGCAGGCCATCAGTGCCCTGTGCCAGAAGTACCCTCGGAAGCACAGTGTCATGATGACCTTCCTCTCCAACATGCTCAGGGATGATGTAGGTGTGACCCTTGCTCTGGGGGGATTTTGGACCTGCTTGGTGATGGGAAGGGTCTCTTCTGTCGGTGGGTGCACAGAAAGATGGTCCTGAGTGGGTCAGACCTGTGTGAAATGCTCAGGAATTAGAGCTGAGGATGCTCCAATGTTGTGCCTTGATGGGTCAGGGGGCTGGGAATGCCCTGTGAGGTCGTCCAGCACACCTTTTCTTACCCCAATCTGTACAAATGATTGTTTTCTCCACGAGAAGCAGTCACTGAAGCGTGAGGGAGCTGACCTTCGCTCAGATCAGAGGGTCACTGTCCCTGCTTTCCCTTTGCCAGGGTGGCTTTGAGTACAAGAGAGCCATTGTGGATTGTATAATCAGCATCATCGAGGAGAACCCTGAGAGCAAGGAGTCGGGCTTGGCTCACCTCTGCGAGTTCATCGAGGACTGCGAGCACACCGTGCTGGCCACCAAGATCCTGCACCTGCTGGGCAAGGAGGGCCCCAGGACCCCGTCCCCATCCAAGTACATCCGCTTCATCTTCAACAGGGTGGTGCTGGAGAACGAGGCTGTGAGGGCTGGTGAGTGCAGCTCCAGTCCTGGAAGCTCCCATGGCTGAGAATTCCCAGGCTGAAACTGGGTTTGGAGTGTGGGGAGTGGTGGTTCTTCCCCAGGAGCTGTGCGGAGCTGTGGAGGTGGTTTTATCCTGAGGTTGTTTAATCTCCTCAGATCATCTTGACCTCCTGCTTGAGAACATAAATAATAGATTGGTTCCAGGCCCTTTGGGTGTCTCCTGGAATTTGAGGTGTAATACACAAGGAGGGGACACTGCTACTTCCCTATTTAATGTCATCATCATAAGTTTGTACTTCCTGAAACAGCTTCCTCTTCTTTCTGGGTGGGGATTTTCTCCAAGCCAATGCCAAGCTGAAATTTGGTTTGTTTGGAGAGGTAGCTCCAAGTGGTTTCTGAGGGGTTTGAGCTCCTTGCAGAGCCACTGGGTGTAGCTTGGCCCTGGTCACCACTGGATGCTTGTGTCAAAAAGATTTATCTGGAGTGGGAGCTGCTGCAAATGGCAGAAGGGCCAATGATTGGAATATTCCACAGAGCTTCAACAAATATCTGCTGGAGAACTCCCTCAGAACAGAGCTGCAGGGCTGTCAAGCTGATCTCGATCACAAAACTATTTCCATTTAGAAATACAGGAATAGTTTAATCTTTCCATAACACTGAAAGGTTTATGGTGTGGAAGTGAAAAGCTGTTTAAATTGAAAATTCAGGGCTGTGGGAATGTGTTTGTGCAGAACTTGGGCCTCTCTGACACCTCCCTGTTCTCTCTGCAGCTGCTGTCAGTGCTTTGGCAAAGTTTGGGGCACAGAATGAGAATCTGCTTCCGAGTATCCTGGTGCTGCTCCAGAGGTGAGTGGGAGTGGCTGTGCCAATGCTGAGCCTGTGGTGACATAGAGCCCTCTGATTCCCTGGAGGCAGCCAGGGAAGGAAGATCAGACCAGGCTGGAACTTGCACTGAGGTTGTCAATTCCAGTTGAGGAGTGGGAAAATGTTTCTCCCACCTTTCCTGCATGGCTGCAGGGAGCAGAGCACTGCTGGAGACAAGGAAGTGAGAGAGGGGATTAGTCATGGAAACATGTGATGGTAATTTGGTCTGAGGACATTGCTCAAGGGGTAATAAATTCCAGAATCTTTGACTGGTTTGGGTTGGAAGGACTTTAAAACTCATCCAGTGCCACCCCTGCCATGGGCAAGGACACCTTCCACTTTCCCAGGGTGATCCAAGCCACATCCAGCCTGGCCTTGGATCTTCCAGGGGCAGCCACAGCTGCCAATGCGTCCCCATCCTCACAGCCAGGCATTTCCTCCTCACATCCAACCTAAATCTCATTTAGTTTAAAACTGTTTCCTCTTGTCCTATCAATATCTGCCCATATAAAAACTCTCCCCCTACAGAGCTTTTCTACATGTGAGCATTTTCTACACCCCTTGAAGCAAGAAAATTCCTATCCAGGTTACTCATAAATAACTTTTGTGTTTCCAGAGCTGGCTGTTCCCATGCCACTGTTTTATGTCTCTTGCTAAGACATGTTATCTTAATGATTTAATTGAAATTAAACCAACTCCCGTGTTGTAGAAACACATTTTTGCATAATTTCAAAATCTCTTGAGGGAGCTCTGACTGTCACTGCAGTATCAAAGCCACTTTTGGCAGTGCCATTTTTAGCTCAGCTCTCTGATGGCCAGAGCTGGCTGACCCTGTCCCCTTGTCCCCAAACAGGTGCATGATGGACAGCGACGACGAGGTCCGGGACAGGGCGACGTTCTACTTGAATGTCCTGCAGCAGAGACAGCTGGCCCTGAATGCTGCCTACATTTTTAATGGTCAGTGAGAGAAAGGAAACCACTCAGAGCTGTTAATTCACATGGTTTTTCTGGCCTTAGCACCTCCCTGCCAAGTGCTTATGCTGAGAATGGCAAATTTAGCAAAATATGGGAAGCGTGGTCTGAGAAATGGAGCCAGGAGTGTGAGCTGGGCTTTTCTCATTGACTCTTCCTTCAGCTGGCATAAATTTCTTGATTTTTGCTGCATCTTTTCCAATCTAAAATGAGGATGGATTATAATAAAATTTTATGTCTGTAATTGCAAATTCATGTGAGCAGAGAATTTAATTAATACATGAAAGATTTTTGGGAGTGAACTGTTTAGACTTGGCAACTTTGTGTCATCTTCAGAGCAGCTTTTTTTCTCTTTTGCCTGTTCTGTGTTTCCTGTGGATCAGCCCTACACGGCAGTGCCTGTGGCAGTTCCAGCTCTTCAAACTGAATTTTTCTGCCTTTCTCCTCTGCAGGGTTGACAGTGTCTGTTCCTGGGATGGAGAAAGCCCTACACCAGTACACACTGGAGCCTTCAGAGAAACCCTTTGACATGAAAACAGTTCCCCTGGCCACGGCACCAATCTTTGAACAGAAAGCAGGTAACACCCAGACTTCATGGAAATGGGGTGGAGGCAAAGCTTGAAGCCTTGGGGCTGCTGTTGTTGTGCTGATCTTGTTATCAGGGACAAGTCTGTACAAAATCAGAATTTATTGGTTCATGGCCTTTGGGAAAAAAGCCATTCCAGGAGCACTCAGTCACTTCTCTGGCTTTCTTCCATGTCCTTGCACAATTCTTGAGCATCCTGACTTAGCACAACCAGCTTTGGGTTCCTTTTTAAATCCCTTCTCCTCCTCCTTCCATTTTTTTTGCTGCCTCTTTGGGGCTAAGGTGTGGTTTATTCCTCATAACTCAGACTCCTTTTTTCTGCTTTCACTTCAGTATTTCCACACACAAAAAAAAAAGATATTTCAGTGTGTGAGGAGCCAGGCTGGCAGTGGTTTGCAGCAGAATGTGTGAAACATATAAGGAATATAACGTCAGGAATATTTAGTGGAGATTTACTGGCTTTAAAGTAGATTTTGTAGATTTAAACCTCCTGCGTGGTTTCTGTGAGACAGAGCACAAAGTCTTTGCTTTTTTCTCCGCAGAGATTGCCCTGGTGACCAGCAAACCTGAGAAAGTGGCTCCTTCACGCCAGGATATATTTCAAGGTAGGAGAGAAGATCAGTGGCTCTCCAGAATTACAGGAGAGCTGCAGAGGGACTTGGGACGAGGCATGGAGGGACAGGACACAGGGAATGGCTTCCCACTGCCAGAGGGCAGGGATGGATGGGAGATTGGGAAGGTATTCTTGGCTGGAGGCCCTGGCACAGGGTGCCCAGAGCAGCTGTGGCTGCCCCTGGATCTCTGGAAGTGTCCAAGGCCAGACTGAACAGGGTTTGGAGCACCTTGGGATAGTGGAAAGCGTCCAGGGGATGGAACTGGATTATCTTTAATATTGCTCCCAACCCAAACCATTCTGGGATTCTGTGAAATGTTGGGATTATGGCAGGATCAGAGCCTGTCACTGTTGATCTTCTTCTCCTTCCTGCACAGAACAACTGGCAGCCATCCCAGAATTTAAGGGCCTGGGTCCTTTGTTCAAATCTTCAGAACCAGTGCAGCTCACAGAAGCAGAAACAGAGTATTTTGTTTGCTGCATCAAACACGTGTTCCCAAACCACATCGTTTTCCAGGTGAGGGAATTCCCACCCTTTTCCCAGGCTGCAGCAGGATTTGGCAGAGTTGGTCAAAATGCAGGAAGTTTGCTGCATGCCATGGAGGATTTTAACTGATTTGGGGGAAAAACTCTTAATGTGGAAGTGTTTCCAAGTCCTTTTCCTGTTTCCTGCTGCAGTTTGATTGCACAAACACCTTGAATGATCAGCTCCTGGAGAGAGTCACAGTGCAGATGGAGCCATCAGATGCTTATGATGTGATCTGCTGCATCCCAGCTCCCAGCCTGGCCTACAACCAGCCTGGAATGTGCTACACCCTGGTCAGGATCCCCCAGGATGACCCCACTGCAGGTGAGAAATTCTGCCCAGAAAATCCCTCATGGGAAGGTTTTGGAGAACACCAACAGTTGGAGGTGTGGGATTTGGTTCATCCTGAGGTTTGTGGCTGTTTCTTTTTTGTGTGTCACAAGTGCTGGTTTGCAGCAAAATAATTGTTAGAAATAATCAGTGGTGTTGGATGATTAAAAATGGGGTGTTAAAGAGGATTCCAGAGCATGTAGGTAATGGAAACTTGGATTTACTGCCTGGAATCAATGAAAGGAGCACATTTAAAACCATGGATGTTTTGTAGTGTTCAAGAGCAGAACCAGTAAAAAGAAAATGCAAGTAGAATAAAAATATTCTTAATTTGAGGCTTTATATAATGGACTAAATTTTCCTCTCTTTAGAGAATTAGAAACAACTACAAAATGGAGGAAAGATTATTTTCTTGGGCATGAAACTTCCCTTCCTTTCCTTTGTTTCACTTAAACACCACTGGGTTTGCAGTTATTTACATGACTTATCTGTGGAGTGGATTTTGAAGTTGTTTCAATACCAGGGAGGATTAGAATTAATCTGAATTTGCTGAACTGTGGGTTTGGATCATACTCCATTTGTCAGAAATCCTTGTGGAATTTCTCCTGACAGCATTTGGAATCAGTGGCCTGTGCTTTTTACCCCTGGAACCTCTCCTGAGCTCCTCCTTTGGCCTTTATTTTCAAATCAAAGGGAAAAATTATATTAAACTGCTCTGCCCCGGCCACATCTGTATTCCTGGGGCAAAACTGATGGATATTCCAGTCTCTTTTTGGGAAGAGAGGGCTCCAGCAGAGGAATTATCCCAATTATCCAGGATTTCTCTGTCTTCCAGTCACTTGTACCTTCAGCTGCACCATGAAGTTCACGGTGCGGGACTGCGACCCCAACACGGGGGTGCCAGAAGAGGATGGGTATGAGGATGAATATGTGGTGAGTCCAGGATTTGTTCCCTTTTTCCCATTGTCACTAATTTGGGATAAATGTGACCATTGGGTCAAGTTTCCTCTCAAACCTGAAATCAATCCATGGCAGCTCTGCCTGAAACACCAAAATACTGTAAAATGTAATTTTAAGATCCTTCCCCAAAACCTCATTTCTGTCAAAAGTTTTAGTACCCTATGGAATAGAATTTGTGGGATCAGACAGGAAGGGAGGAAGGAATAACTTCCACTGTCTGTTTCCAGAATTGTGGCCCAATCTTTCCACCCCAAGCATTTGAATTTTTGTTAATTGTGTGGTCAATAATGGGGATAAAAGATCCCAGGAGATATTGGGGGAAATAAAGGCTCCTTCTGGAGCCAGGCTGGGAGAGCTGGGGGTGCTCACCTGGAGAAGGCTCCAGGGAGAGCTCAGAGCCCCTTGCAGGGCCTAAAGGGGCTCCAGGAGAGCTGGAGAGGGACTGGGGACAAGGCCTGGAGGGACAGGACACAGGGAATGGCTTCCCACTGCCAGAGGGCAGGGATGGATGGGAGATTGGGAAGGAATTCTTGGCTGGAGACCCTGGGCTGGAGTTCCCAGAGAAGCTGTGGCTGCCCCTGGATCCCTGGAAGTGTCCAAGGCCAGGTTGGAGCACCCTGGGATAGTGGGAGGTGTCCCTGCCCATGGCAGGGGTGGAACTGGATGATCCTTAAGATCCCTTCCCACCCAAACCATCCTGGGATTCCCTAGTTTCTGAGGAAGTCTCTCCATGGAAGCCCAATAGGGGCTGTAAAGGGTTTTGACCCATCAAGTGATGGCCTCATTTTCTGTGGTCCTTTAGTCTCACAGATGGTTTGTGTAAATATTTTTAAAGTTTACAGATGACGACCATAAATACTATTTTCCCACTTTTTAGAAGCTAATATTAAATGGTTGTCCTGGAATTAAAACCAGGAATTGTCCTGGCAAAATGCTGCTGGCTCTCTTTCCCTTTCCAAGATGAGGATCATTTCCATAACTGGCCTGAAAATTTCCTTTTTTTTCTCCCAGTTGGAAGACTTGGAGGTGACAGTATCTGATCATCTCCAGAAGGTTTTAAAACCCAACTTTGCAGCTGCCTGGGAAGAGGTGGGAGATGACTTTGAGAAAGAAGAAACCTTTGCACTCAGTTCCATTAAAACCCTGGATGGTGAGAGAACCCCTCATTTATTGGTGACCCACCTGGGCTTTTATTTTGTGTCATAAATAATTACCTGGAGTAATTTTCTTCTTCAATCTCTGAATGCAGAAGCTGTCAATAACATCATCAAGTTCCTGGGCATGCAGCCCTGTGAGAGGTCAGATAAAGTGCCAGAAAACAAAAATTCTCACACCCTCTACTTGGCTGGTAAGTGTTCCTGCTGTTGAACTCCAGCTTTTCCATGTCCCCACAGATTTTTCTAAATGAAGGGAAATGGTTTAGGAGATCCTGCTGTTATTTTGGGAGTTTTTTCTCTGTAGGAAAGGGTTTTTTTCCCTGTAGAAAGGTGAAGTGACCCAGTGTGTTGAATGCAGCTGGTGCCAACTTGGAGTCCTCTGTTGTGGATGTGTCTCTTGGAATGAGGGAACTACCTGTGGGAATGGTGGAGAATCTCTGATTTGAGAACTTCCAGAGCAGACAAATTCAATTCCTTGCCTGAGCTTATCTCAGAAGGCTGATTCTGGGAGCATCTTGTTCTCAAGTTCTTCTTGCTAAAGACACATCCTGAGTTGCCCTGCAGCACCCACAACTTCTTCTAGGATCATGGAATTCTTGAGGTTGGAAAAGCCCTCTGAAGTCATCGAGTCCAACCATTCCCAGCACTGCCAAGGCCACCACTGCCCATGTCCCCAAGTGCCACATCCACATGGATTTGAAATGCCTCCAGGGATGAGGATTCCATCCCTGCCCTGGGCAGCTGTGCCAGTGCCTGACAGCCCTTTCCATGGAGAAATTTTCCCTAAAATCCAATCTAAACCTCCCCTGGCCCAGCCTGAGGCCGTTCCCTCTCTTCCTGTCCCTGTTCCCTGGGAGCAGAGCCCGACCCCCCCGGCTGCCCCCTCCTGTCAGGGAGTTGTGCAGAGCCACAAGGGCCCCCCTGAGCCTCCTTTTCTCCAGGCTGAGCCCCTTTCCCAGCTCCCTCAGCCTCTCCTGGAGCTCCAGCCCCTTCCCTGGACACGTTCCAGCCCCTCCAGGTCTCTCCTGTCAGGAGCTGCCCCCAGGATTCCAGGGGGTCCCTCAGCAGGACCAGCACAGAGGACAATCCCAACACTGGGGCTGGCACAGCCCAGGTGCCATTGGCCTCTTGCCCACCTGGGCATGTCCAGCCACTGTCACCAGCACCCCCAGAGCCTTTCCCAGCTTTCCAACCCCTCTCCCCCAGCCTGGAGCATTCCATGGGGTTGTGACCCACGTGCAGAGCTGAAGACCAAACTTGTCTTGCCCTTGGCCTCTCCTGGATCAGGACTGGATCCCTGAGCCTCTCCCAAAGTGACCTGTCCCTGTTGCTTTGTCCCAGGTGTGTACAGAGGTGGCTGTGATGTCCTGGTGAGGTCCAGGCTGGCACTGGGGGACGGTGTGACCATGCAGGTGACAGTCAGGAGCAAGGACGAGACGTCCGTCGATGTCATCCTGGCTTCCGTGGGCTGAGAGTTCCACCACAGCAATTCCTGGAATTTCCCCTTTTTCCTGGCTGTCCTTCTGCATGTAGTTTTTATTCCTCAATTTGGGAAATCTTTTGTATGATGTTTCATTAGTGGCTGGCTGGTACTGAGCCATTCCCAAGTCCCTTCCCTCGTTGTCACTTACACATTCCTACCTAACTTATGGCATCTCTGGCCACTTGCAGTCAACCAGGGAAGATAAAAGATGCAGGGGATGAGAAAATGGAATCAGATTTTTGTCAAAATTGCTTTTTATTAACAGAAAATAAACACTGGTTCAAGTGGTGGAATTCATATGAATTACCGTTAATAAAATAGAAAATTTTTTTTGTTCTAATTCTGTCTGCTCCAGTACAGAAAAAAATAGCCCATAATGGCTGTTGATGAAGCAAAAACCCCTTATTCCTAAAGGGATGCTATCCAATTCCCAACATAAACAATTAAAACCCACCCCAAACCTCCAAATTTGCAATATTTTTGTGACTGTCTCTTCTTCCACACAGAAAAAAACAATGTACAGAGAGAGATTAAACTCCATCTCTTGAGGCAGATTCAATTCTCTGAGCCTTATGTCAGGTAATAACCAAACCTCAGGGCAGCCTTTTCCTGGGTTCAAATTGGGAAAAATCCCATATGGAAAACAGGGAAGCGGAGGGGATGGAGGGACCTGCTGATGAACTGGTGTTTCTTCCCAAGTCAGGATGAGGAAGGAAGGAAGAAACACTGATTTAATGCTAATTTAAACCCCAGCCTCTCTAAATAGAGTTAAGCTGGGCAAGAAGGGGAGTGCAGGGCTGGAAGAGCTGGCAGCATCCTGCTTTTCCCCTCATTTTTCCGGTGCTCCGAGGATTTAACTCAGTTTGGCAGCCCAGGGTGAGGGTGTGAGTGCAGTGGTGGATGTGGGAGGTAAAATCAAGGTTTTTTCCTTCCCCCCAAAGCCTGACTCAGAAGCAGAGGGTCAGAACTGAGCTGCAGCAGCTCAGAAGGAGTTGATGAAGTTCAGATAAGCATTCAGGAATCCTGTGGGATCCTCCAGCTGGGGATAGTGGCTGATGTGGTCATCCAGCACGGACACTGTGGACATGGGAAGCACCTTCCTGGTGGAAAAATGGAGCAAGGTTTAAGCACAGGAATTGCTGCAGACTCAGGCCAATGGCACAGCCAGGATTCAGCCCATTTTTGGGATAAAAAAAGCCTGGAGCAACTCCATCTGACCACTTCCAGATTTCCTTCAGGGTAGTTTGGAGGGGGAGACTTCCTCAGGTATCAAATCTTCCCTCTGTGGTTTTAAAGTGGATCATGGGATCAACTGAAAATCCTGATTTTTGGTGCCTAAAATGTGGAAACAACTTCCAAACTGCTCTGACTGAATCACCTGGCTGTGCAGGTCGCAGTGGGAATTAAAAACAGCCTCCATGAGGATGGAATTGAGGGAATAGCCAGGCAAAATATCCCTTGGAATGAAGCCCCAGCTGCACATTCCCACTTTTGTCTTACTTGTAAAGCTGGAGAAACTCCGGGTGTGGATTCACAGGGTCCAGGGGCCCGTAGATGAGATGCACTGCAAGGGGAAGCACAGGCAGAGCTTTTATATCCATAAATTAATGGATTCATTGATTAGAACATCCCTAAATTAATGCCAAGGAGAGCTGCAGGAGAGTTCCCTCCTCACACAAAGCTTGGGAAGCTTCCAGTGGAGCACTGAACCAACCAGCTCTGAATGGGCTCTCGTTGATCTGCCCTGGGGTCAAGTTCAGCCTCCAAACCCCAAACTTTTCCCTGGTTACAACTTTTTGGGCTTGAAAAGCTCCTCAACTTCCCTGGAGCAGCACTTGGAGAACCAGCCATGAACCAGGGAATTACCTCTGCTGAAAAACTGGATTTGAGCTCAGAATAACAAGAGTGGAAGGAGCCAGCAATTGAGGGGGGCAACTCCCAAAAATCCCAACCAGTAAAAGGAATGGATTCCTACTCACATGGGACCGAGGTAGACATCAAAGCCCCAACCCAGCGCTCTCTGTGCTTCTTTCTCTGGTTTATGTACTGCAAAATACTGAAGAAAATTTTGTCGTTAAGCAGTGGATGCTGCCCAGCCTGGAATTTCCTCCTAGGGCTGTGCAATGAGATCCAGGTGGGATCTGCATCTCCCATGGGAAAACAGCACCACAGCATCATCCCTGATCTCAGTGACTCCGTTTTCCCAGTGGGAGAAGGGGAAACAAGGAATTGAACCTGTAACCACCAGCCCAAGACCCTTCTAAAAGCCACAAACTGGAAAAGACAAAACTTCCACACTCCCAAGCTGGAGATTTGGGACTGAGACTTCTGGGAATGGCCCAGAAGGTTCAAATCCAGAGACAAATCTTTCCTGGGACAATGCTGGGGGATCTGCCACAGCTTTAGCTCCAGTCAATTACCAAAACCCACCTAAATCCAAGAAAAAACCCCCGGGTTCCACATCTCCAGCTGTGTGCAGGCTCAGCTCCAAAATCAACCTTCCTTTCCCTGCCTTGCATCATCCCAGAGAATCTCTGCTCCAACATCACCTCCCAGCTTTTTCTTGGGATGCAGTGTTGATCCCAGACCCCAAAAGAAGCAGCTGGAAGTGCTGGAGAGCCTGGCTGAGCTCTGGGAAGCTTGGAGCAGGGAATTCATGCCCATGTACCTGTCCATAACGAGATTCCCGTCGTTATTCCGCACTGCTGTCCACATATCCCAGAATTCTGCCTGTGAGGGCTGCGTGTAGGGCCCAAAAACTGCCCCCAGCCTGAAAAAAAAAGGAATTTGGAGACACCCGGAAGCAGCTGTGTCAGGGAATCACCCAAAAACTACTTGAGGGCAAAAAATTCCAGCACTTCCCATTTCCACGGCAAATTCCAAGTGCCAATATGTCCCCCAAATAAGTGGGATGTGTGGGATGGCCTCAAAGGGAAAAAAAAAAAAAAGAGGGGTTTTAACACTGCTAAAAATATCTGATTAGAAAAAAATAAATTTGATAAATAAATTTGATAAAGAAAATTTAAAAATAATAAATTTTGAAATAAATAATAAATAAATCTGATAAATAAATCTGATGAAAAAAAGAAACCTGATTATTATATAATAAATCTGATTGTGCAGGGGTTTTGTTGCCTCTGAAATGTGTAATTCCAGCATTTGTGGGAGAGGAGGATTTCAGTGTCCAGGGAAAAGCCTGGGGTTTATGATTAAGCTGAAGTGCTTGGCCAGAGCAGAGAGGGAATGGTCCAGGAGGTCAATCCTGTCTCTCTGGGGACAGTTCCAGGGAATCTGCTCCCCTGCCAAATCCCTGCCATGCTGATTTATGGAATCATGGAACTGCATGGGTTGGAAGGGAATTTCAGGATCATCCAGTCCCACCCCTGCCATGGGCAGGGACACCTCCCACCTTCCAGGTTGCTCCAACCTGGCCTTGGACACTTCCAGGGATCCAGGGGCAGCCACAGCTCCTCTGGGAATTCCATTCCAGCCCCTCCCCACCCTCCCAGCAAGAATTCCTTCTAATTCCTACATTCCCCCTTTCCCACTTGGCTCACATCCTTATGGATCATGCCCAGCAGCACCAAGACCCGACTCACCCTCCGGAGAAGAAGAAGAAGTTCATCAGCCGCATGATG
The DNA here is from genome assembly GCA_013397915.1 of Daphoenositta chrysoptera. Classification (NCBI taxonomy): domain Eukaryota; kingdom Metazoa; phylum Chordata; class Aves; order Passeriformes; genus Daphoenositta; species Daphoenositta chrysoptera. The sequence goes on along the minus strand of VZRO01008007.1, from coordinate 74,110 downwards.
ATGGGGGACAGCAACCCCCCATCCTTGAGGAGCTTGGGAAGAAGGGAAAAAAGGAGACAGCACTACTCAGCATCAGACACATGGATAAATCCTGCCTCCACAGAGAGCTCTTCCCATGGCTCCCAGCCCAGCCCCTCGAGGTGTCTGTGAGGTCTCAGTGGTGCAACAGCAGCGCTCCAAGGGGCTTTTCTTTGGGATTTTGGGATTCAGTGTGACAGGAGAGGGGAGCAGCTCACCTTCTGGATGAAGCGGGGGTAGTACGTTTCGGGAAAGATCCCTGGAAGGACATCAAAGAACTGAGCTGTGACAGTGGAAGTGTTTTGCTCCACATCTCCCAGTTTTTCCCCCTTCACGGTGCCATGGAAGCGGCCCAGGGAGCCCCAGGATTGATGCTCCTGGTTAATTACAGCCCCTTGATTGCAATCCTTGGGATTCGGGTGATGGAGATGGGAAGGCCACCCCATCCCATGGATCCCCATCCCATGGATCCCAATCCCACCCTGGGCAAACCTTACCTCCATTGGATAAGCAGAGGCTGTTGATCAAGATACTTCCAGTTTTATTGTGCTCATACCTGGGGACAGCAGAGAAGAAGATGAAACACAACCAAACCTCTCCAGGCTCCAAGAAATGACCGACCACGAGGTCAAATTCCTTTGGGACTGGACGGATGGGAGGCTCGGATGTGCCCTGAGGCACCTCAGGCACAAGGAAAAGGGGATTCTGCACCACGTCCTTGCACTTATCTGCTGAGAATCATCTTGATGGAGACAACAAAGGGCAGGAGGGGTGGCAGGGACCTGTGGAGCAGCTCCTGGGCGACCGTGTCCCCGTAATCGTGGGACAGGAGGTTGATCCTCTGGTGCCGGAGCCCGAGGTGCCGCAGCAGCCCCTCCACGATGGTGGCCTGCTCAAAGATGGAGTAGCCATGGGGCCTCTGCAAAAGTGGGAGAGGAGCCCCAGTGAGAGCCTGACCCAGCAGGAGCCCGCAGATTCCAGAATGAACACCCCAAGGAAGAAATATGGGAATACAGAATATGGAAAGCTTGTGCCCCAGACTCAGCGGTCGGGATGTCCTGTGATGTCCACAAGGCCATGGGAGCATTGTCTGTGCTCCAAAGGGGTCAAGGTGTGTTTGGAGTCCTATCAAACCCAGCTGAAGATCCACCACAAACATTCCCCATCCCTTCCAAGTCCATAATAATCCTTTTTCCAGAGGGAAATGGGAGGAGAAATTGCATGGCAAAACCCAATTTTCCGGAGGGCTGGGCCGAAAGCAACCATAAAAATCCTCATCCCAGGGTACTCACAGGCTTATCACTGAATCCAAATCCCAGGAAATCCAGGGCAATCACCCGGTGAAAGCGCTGGGTCAGCCCTTCCCAGATCTGGGAAGAGGAGAAATGCATTAAAAAAGCATCCAGTGGGAGCAGAGGACGGAAACATCTGCGGTGATGAGCAGTCATGGATATCCTCGCTCTTCACCATCCCAGGAGAACATTCCAGCTCCAAGAAAACAGCAGGAAGTCAAAATTTCCCACTAAACAGCAACACCCCAAAAAAGCCAACGAATAGCTGTGGGTGTTTTCCTCACGCTTTGGGCTGGACTGTGGGAAAGGGTGATGTGAAAAGAGCTTGGATTCCACACTGGGAGAGGAAGGGAGTGATATCCCAGAGCATGGTGGTACCCCCAGGAAAAATCTAGGGAATTCTCTGGAGCATGGCCCACCCCAAGCTGACCCCCTGCTGTGCTGCCTGCTCATCCCCAGGAGCTGCAAATCCTGGGATTTGCGGTCAGATTCCAACCCCCTCACCTTGCTCCAGTCGTAGCTGGACGTTGGGAAGCCGTGCAGGAGCACCACGACGTCGGAGCTGCCGACGGCGCCGCTGGAATCTGCCGTGGGAACGGGACACTTCAGAGTCAGCTTTTCCCAAAATTCCTCCCTCCTGGGATGGGCACTGCCGCTCATCCCACTGGGAATGCACCCACCCGTGGGGCACCTCTCCCTCTGCTCCCCAAAACCAATGATGGGTTTGATTCCCACTGCAGCTTCCCAGTGGTTCCCTTCGGAAACCTCACTGGCTCTGTGATGAATCCAGGGATTTAATTAGCCCAAATTAATTCCAGCAGCCTCTGTGTTGCTGCAAAGAGGGTTTCCAGTGTCTTTTCCTTGCTCGGATCCATCGGAGGCTCTTGGGATGCTTTCCACCAAGGTACAAGAACCAACTTTCCCCCAATTAAAATGTTTTGATCCGTCCCTGCCAGATCCAGGCAGTGGCTCCTCTTGGAGCCATTTGGGAGGGATTTGTCACCACCTTGCCCAGGTTTGGGAACGTCCCCACGGCCACCAAGAGATGATCACATCCCCAGGACTCCATCACCTCTGTAGAAGATGTTCAGGTCCTTGTAGGTGAAGAAGCTTCCGGAGGATTTCCAGGAGCGGAGCGCCGGGGAGAGCTGGGGGGGCGGGATGTGCAGGTAGACGGCGAGGAGGGGCACGCCCAGCAGCCCCACCTGCACCCACCACTCCTTCATCCTGCGGGCACAGCCGGGACACCGGGACTCACTCCGGAACTCCCACATTCCCATAAAGGCCCTCAGAAACCACCTCCATGTCCCCAGAATCCCCCATTCCCATAACGCACCTCCATGTCCCCAAAACTCCCATGTCCCCATAACCTGCATGTCCCCAAGGTGGCAGGTCCAGCAAAGGTTTGGGGTCTGAGAGGGGACGTGGGTCTCATTTGGGGTGTGAGGGGGATTGTGGGTCCATTTGGGGCTGAGGAGGAACAAGGGTCCTCTTTGGGGTTCGAGAGGGAACGAGGGGCCATTTGGGGTTTGAGGGGGGACACGGGTCCTGTTTGGGGTTTGAGGGGGAACATGGATTCACCGGGGGGCTAACTGGGGACATGGATACATACAGGGTCT
>VZRO01008007.1:24297-70822 GCA_013397915.1 Daphoenositta chrysoptera | reverse complement strand
GGACGGGCGGAGCGGGCGAGCGGCGGTGTGGGGCGATGTCGGCTCGGGGGGGATTTGGCGACCCTCAGGTGGCGTGAGGGGCCCTCCCTTCACCGACACCCTCCGGGGGAGGCGCGGGGGGATGGTTCCTGCAGCTCCCGGAGCCGGCCGAGCTCCGCGTGGAGAGAAGACGGGAGAAATTCTCCTTTTGAGGCTTTAAATCAGCGGGGTTTAATACCGAGATGGGGATTCAGGAATTTCTCGCTCGTTTTTCTGTCTCTTAAACCCCTTCAAATCGCATTTTCTGTTCATTTGTCTGTGTTTTTAATTTTGTTTTGTTTTATTTTTTAAATTTTGGCTTCTCATCTTTTCCGTTTTGAAACAGCTTCTAACCCGGCGCATCCCCTCGAATCCCAAGTATCAACATATCAAAACTCGTCTGGATACTGGTAAGTGAAACTGTTGTGGGGTAAAAAAACTAAAAAGTATGTGTAGGATGATAGAAAAGTATCATTAATGACTTAATTATTTCTGCCCTGAGCTAATTTACCCCAAACGCGGCAGAATTCTCATTGTGATGGTGATTTGTCTCACCAAATGTTTGCAGCTTATAAAAATTTCTATTTACAATTTTCTCTCAGAGCTGAAATTTAAACAAGCACAAACTATACAGATTTATGTGCATTTATGTGTATTTGTCAGTATTTATGTATATTTATCTTCACACAACACTGTGCATCCTCTGAAAATTGAGATTAAATGCTCTGTGTGTGGATAACCACAGGTTTAAAGTCTTCCTTGTCCTAAAACTTGTTTATTTTTTCTACGCTTCTTTTTTAGAGAAGAATTAGGGATTAAAATAGGTTTAAACTTGGTCAGGCTCTGTTGTGGTGGTTCCTATAGAAATTACTGGTCTTGGTATTCCTGTGTATGGACTTTTCTTGTCAAGGGTGTAAGCCAAAATAATTGTTTGGGAATGTCTTTGGGGGCGTTTTTTGTTGTTAAACCAGCTGAATTTTATCCAGTAACACCAGCCTGTAGCATCTTCACCAAAATGCTGGGAAAAGGAACAGCAAATCCTCGGATTTTTCTGTTTAGTTCAACTTTCCTTGAGAGAAAAGAGGAAAATTGTGGCGTTTTTGTGCCTTGTATTGTGATGGTGAGGGACGATCTACAACAGGCAGCTGTTTCCTTCAAGGCAATCAAAATTTAAGCCTTAGTGGGCCTGAAGCAAATCTCTAATAAATAAATAATTGTAATAAACTGATTTTTTTTTTCTTACAGGAAATAGTTTGTCAAAATACATGGAGAAGTTGGAAGAGATCAAAAGAAGTGAGTACCTGGGGAGGAACAGGACGGGTTAAAAATGGGTTGGTTCAAAACTCAAAGAGCAAGGGATGAATCCCAGGAGGTTTTCCTTGGAAATCTCCACAGATTTAACTTTAAAATCCAAGCAGGCAGGTCAAGGAATCTTTCAGATCCTTCTTTGTGCAGTTTTTATTATTGGATTGAAACCAGACAGGAAGTTCTCTGGACTAAGAAATCCAGACTATACTCATCTGGGAAGACTCATGGTTCACTTCTGAGACTTCATTTCACTTTTACGTCACAATTTGAGCTCTTTTACCTTTATATAATTTAAATTCGTATCAAAATACTCCAAGACAGAAAAAACTAAGTTCATTCCTTGTGTTTCCATTGATTTCACCAGCACTAAACACTGATATTTTGAAGACTTTAAGTTGTTCAGGCTAATGAAAAAAAATTATTTTTATTTCTTAATGTTCCCACCAAACCCAAGCTTTTCAAATAAATTTTCCCAATAAAACTGGTGATTTACTACTTTATTTCCAGATTATTCTCACATCAGGAGCCAGGAAAACTCTCCAACCTGAAAGCTGCATTTGTGGAGGCGAAAAAAAAAACCCAAACCCTGAATTGAACTGAAACCTCCATTAATGAGGATAATTAGGATTTGAAATGCTCAGTTTTAGTTCTCAGCCCCACTTTCTGTGCCCCCCTTGTGAGGGAGGTCACGGGAATTGATTTGTGCAAAAATGGGCCTTTGTTTGTGGTTTGTTTGTTGGGTTTTTGGGGTTTTTTTTTTCCAAACACTGCAGGTCTTTGGGGGGAAAATCAAAAGAGGAATGACCTTGGCTTTCCAAAATGCTCTGTTGACTGAGATTTCAGTGCTGGACACTGCCTTGCTTTTTTATTTGTGCTGAAAATGTCGTTTGGTGGCCCAGGTGGGTTTCCAATCTCCGCCGTGGATCTGTTCCGTGCGCTTCTTTTGTTCCCTCCTTTTTTTTGGAAGCCAGGGAGGAACTTTCTCATTCTCTCCAGGCTGAATGGACACCTTGTGTTCCCAGGGAGTGGAGGAACCTCTCCCCCTTGGTTTCTCAGGGATAGATGACACCCTTTGGACACGGATTTAAATCCCCAGCACAGGCATCTCTCTGTCCCTTATGTAACGTGAGAGATTTAAATCCACGCATCAAAAATGAGAGAGCTGCACCCACGATGATTCATCCTTTGGAGGATTGACTTGAGGACACACACCAAGTCTCTTCCTTCTCTCTGGTGTTGCTGCCCTCCTCTCCAAAGCCCCGAGGAGCCCATCCTGGAAAACACAATCATTCCAAGAAAAACCATGTCAGAAAACACCAACGGATCCCCCAGGACTGGACCGGGTACGTCGGGTTGCTTTTGGAGCTGGATAGCAGCACTTCTGAGCTCTCTGGGAAGGCATTTTGGGTGGCAAAGGCAAGATCTAGGGCAAAGAGGCTTTTTTTGGGATAAAAAGTCTTATTTGAGGTGGGAAGGGACCATCCAGGAGCTGCATTGTGCGACAGCGGTTCCGCTTTGCCGGTGTTTTTATACATCCAGCACTTCCCAAGCTTTGCTGTTTTCATTTGTCCTTCTAAATGAAGTTTATTTGACATGACAGAAAGTCTCCTTTTTGGTCTTGGCTGGGCAATTTAATCCTTGAGCAGATGAAATGGGAAATAATTCCAGGAGATAATTGTTGCTGGGTTTTTTTGAGTTAAAGGAGTATTTAACAACCTCAGCTTGAGGCTTGAAACCAGGTGGTTTTGCAAGAACCACGAGGGTCATTTCCCAGTTAATTGACATCCTGCAGTCCAGTTTCTGCACCTCCTCATCCTGCAATCTAGTTTCTTTCTGCACCTCCTGTGCTTCAGCCCCATGGTTTGGATGTGCAGTGAATATTTTGGAAGGGCTCCTTTTTCCTAGGACAAGCTGTGAGGAGCAAACAGGTGCTTTTTTTGCAGCCTAATCAAAATTATTTAGGGTAGGATGTGGAATTTGGGAGCTCTGAATGTGTTGGGAAGAAGCCTCAGCCTCCAGCATTCCTGTGGCTCCTTCTCTAAACACAACTCAACTTGAGAGTTTCCTCAAATAAGCAAATCTTGCAGGAATTTTTTGTGTGGTGGCTGCAGGAATGTGCACGGGAGCCCTTCCCCCTTCTCCCTCTTCTCCCCTAAGCTAATGGAGCATTCAGCAGATGGTTTTAGGGGATTTAGAGTTGTTTAACTGAGTGGATTTGCCAAAGATCCTGTGCTCCATTGTTATCCCTGGGAGCTGAACAGCTGGAGAGGGACCAGGTCCTTCCTAGCCCTGCCTTTCCCAAAGGACAAAGCTCCCATTGCTTCCCAGGAGAGGCTATTCCATATCAAGATGTTCCTACTGATACCCATCCTGGCTTCTCTCTCCTCCTCCAAACACCTTTTGTTTCACACCAGGAGGTTTCTCCCTTGCTCTGCATCTCCAGGATCAGGATGGGATCAGGCTCCCACTTTGCCATCGCTCCCTTGGCTCTGGGAATCTCTGCTCTGGATCTTTGCCAGCCCTTCCAACAGCCCTACTCAGTTTTCTTGCTCCCTAAGCTGTGTCTTCAGGATTGAGATTCAATTAGTCCAGTTTCTTATGTTAATTATCCATTAAGACTCGATTAGTCCAGTTTCTTGTTTCAATTATCCATTCCTTGAGAGATCCGTGTCACCAAATGATAGAAATCAGAATTTAATTGTCAGGTAAAGTATAAAAACTTGGGATTTTTAAATTGTTCAGATGAAACCTGCATGTTTAGCTTGGTATTTGCAAAGACACGATGCCCCATGCTCTGATTCTGCTGTAATTAAAAATTCAGGTAAATGAACCTTTTAGTTTAAGGAGCATTTTTGGAGCCCAGTGGGCTCCAAAGAACAGCAGGGAAAGGGGGAATTCCTAAATTGCTTCCTTCCCCATCACCATGGGGGAAAACCAAACACAAATTCATAGTGGAGTCTAAAACCAACTAAATCTGCCCCTTCCATTTTATCATATCTGGACAAGATTTCTCCTTATAACTAGTACTAATTAAACCCTCTCTTTATGACTGGAATTAATTAAAACCTCTCTTTTTAAGTGGTATTAATTAAACCCTGTCTTTATAACTGGTATTAATTAAAACCTCTCTTTATAACTGGCATTTCACAAAGTCTCCAGGTTTGCTGCTCTCATCCTTCAGCACAAATTTGCCCTGAAATCCTGCCTGGCTGCAGAAGAGTCCCTGAGAAAAGCTGGGATTAAGCCATGACCTGGTGTCTAAGAAAAACTGGGAATGAGCTGAAAATTTACCTTGTCCTCTTTGTTTTTTGTTTTTGAAGATTACAGGTATAAAAAGGATGAGCTGTTTAAAAGGCTGAAGGTGACAACTTTGGCTCAATTGGTACGTACAGATCAGTCTCTGGCCTCCAAAATCTTGTAGGAACAGCATTTTTCCTTGGAAAAAATTTTCTCTGTAATTATTTAGCTTTTGTATGTAATTATTCTGTCTTGGCTTCTTCCTGCCCTTTAATAAAAGCAAATAATTCTTTTCCACAGTGGCCAAATGCCTTTAAATACAAATTAAAGTTTGTAGTGACACCATCTTGGAAATTTATTCCTTATTTTATTTGTCCGTTAACTTAAAAGGATCTTCAAGCATCTGCAAAAGAAAAAAGCTGTGTAAAACAGCACCTAAATCTGAGTTTTGTACCGAGTAATCCCAGCCTGAAGCCCTTCCTGGCCCCAGGTTTAACTGCAGAAGGTGGCCAGCTTGGGACTTCAAGGCTTTCTGTGCATTATTTTATTTCAAAGCAGTGAATCATAATATTAAAAAAAGTGAAAAATTGATCAGGAAATAAAGAGCTGGGGCTTGCTTGTTCAAGAAAACTGCTTAAAACTAAGAAAAAAACCCAGTTTTCTTCTCAGGACAGAAGGAATGGGAAGGTTAAACTCAGAGATGTTGAAGAGTGGGATTCTGCAGACTTGTGATATTTTTCCCTGCATTATTAAAAGCAACCCTTGGCTCGTTTTTCCTTAAGCTGATCCTTGCTGTGTTTCCCTGCCATGGATGTGGGGATCAAAGTCTCCTTGTTTTTGTGCCCTGCAGGTTATCCAGGTCGCCTCTCTGTCCAATGAAACCTTAGAAGTGACAAATGAGGAGCTCCACAAGCTGCAAGGTGATGACATTTATGGCAGGAACAAAGGGGAAGGGCTGGGGGTCACTGCCAGGGGGTGAAGTGGCAGAGTTGGCACTGCAGCGAGGCTCAATCAGGAGGAAAAGAATAAAACTTCACCTGTGGCCTGCAGCAATTCCATGCTGGGAATAGAAACACTGCTAAAAAAAGAAGGGTTTGCAAGTAGGAAAGGCCTCGTGCTGGCAGATTTGTTGTGGTAACAACATAACCCACCTCAAAAATTCTATTTTATTGAGATTTTCCAATGAGATCTCGAGCCCTAAAAAAATCATTTGGCTCTTTATGATTTTGAATAGGAGGCTCTGGGTAAATGCTCTTCGTTAAGAGGATGAAGATAAAGCTGTCACACTCTTCTTTCCAAGAATAGAAACTGCCCTTAAAACCTGCTTGTTTACCTCCTGCAGCTTCTTAACTCCTCGTGCCCTCTTCTCTCCCCAGATGCTGATGCTGCAGGTGAAGATGCAGCAGGGACAAACGGCAAAGGGAGCCCTGAGGGGACAGCCAGCCCAGTCCTGTTCCTAAATGACTCAGGAGCCGGGGAATCCCATCGCTCCACGCTGCAGAGGTGCCTCAGGATAACACAACTTTCTTCCTCTCTTAGCAGATGATTATTTGAACCCAGCTGCTGATTTTAAATTGCTGCTACGTGGTTTTATGCTGTAGTTCTCATTAAAGCCTGGGTTTGTAGGTGAGAGGGAGGGGATTGCCAGGATTTCCTGTTGGGAAGAGTTTGGGTAGAGGCTGGAATCCAACATTGTTGTCACCTGATGGTGGTCTGACAAGGAAATGTGTCTGTGGGATTCCATCCAGGTCCCCACATTCCAGAATTTTGGGGGTAACACAGTGCTCTGGTCAGCTCAGTCACATGCATTCCTGGTGATGATGTGTTTATATGGATATGGAGTGCCAGGACACAGGGAATGGCTTCCCACTGCCAGAGGGCAGTGATGGATCAGATCTTGGGAAGGAATTCCTGGCTGGGAGGGTGGGGAGGAGCTCGGCTGGAATTCCCAGAGAAGCTGTGGCTGCCCCTGGATCCCTGGAAGTGTCCAAGGCCAGGTTGGAGAGGCTTGGAGCACCCTGGGATAGTGGAAATTGTCCCTGCCCATGGCAGGGGGTTGGAAGAGACCCTTAAGGTCCCTTCCAACCCAAACCATTCTGGGATTGACAATAAATCCAATTCCAAACCCACCATGTCACGGGTTTGCCCATCACCAGGATGATGCTGTAAGAGGAAGCTATGTCCCAGCTCTTCCCTAGCCCTGGAGCTGCTGGAGAGACACAGAAACATTCCAAGATCTCCCACCTTAACCCCCTGTTCCCTTTGCAGTGTGATCAGCGGGGTTGGGGAAATGGACATTGAAAAGGATGCTCCAAAGAAAGAGGAGGACACCCAGGCTAAGGAGAAGCCTTATCCCGACTGCCCCTTCCTGCTGCTGGACGTGCGGGACCGGGACGCGTACGAGCAGTGCCACATCGTGGGGGGTGAGCAGCCACAGTCCCACCAGCACCTGGGGATGGATGGATGGATGTTCAGCTCTGGGGCACATTCCAGCTGGATTTTGTCCCCCCAGGTGGGACAGCAGTGGGCATTCTCACTGCTTATCCAGCACATCCCTAATGCCTGGGAAGGGGTGAGGGGCCTGAGCTGATGTTAATCCTGTACTCGGTGGGTTTTCAAGGCTGTTGGTGTTCAGCCACTGGATGATTTTTCCCTCTTTTTTTTTTTTTCCCCTTCTACAGCTTATTCCTACCCCATTGCAACGTTGTCTAGAACCATGAATCCCTATACAAACAATATTCTGGAATATGTATCCTTTACATGGAAATTGGCATGAAAAAACATGGGGGGATGCTGCAGGGGGTTTTCCAAAATCAATTGGAGCTTATCCAAGCAAAATTAGGGATCTCAAGAAAGGTGGAATTACCTGTTGCAACTCCACTGCCTCCATCAGATCCTGGATTCTGTTTTCTCAAGACCTCTCTAGACTCCAGTGGGAGCTGCCTGGATTTGGCATTTTTTGGGATTTTGGCTGCTGGAATGCAAAGCCAGACTTGGGTGCTGCTCTCCTGCTGCTGCTGGGCTGCTCCAGGGATACATTCATCAAATCCTTTGGCTTCCTGTCAGCACCATGATGGGGATTGGGGACAGACAGAGGATTATTAGGAAGGATTAGGCTGATCATTCCCAGATTGTTGACTCTGAGGGGAAGTTGTAAACAAAGGTGCTGTTGCCATTCCCAATCTTCAAGCAATGCTGGATGCAGTGGGAATAAGGCCATGTTCCTTCCATTTTCTGCCAAGCTTCAGCCACTGATAATTCTATAGGGAAAACATTCCTGCTGGATGCTTGCAAGCAGAGTATGGAGTCTTTCCCTCCCCAGTCCCATTTATTTGTCTCTTTTTCTTCCTAAAATGTGTCAATATCCTTTTAAGAATTCCTTAACAACTCTCCCAGAAAAATGCACATGGAAAAATCATCATCGTGTACGACAACGACGAGCGCTTGGCGAGTCAGGCGGCCACCACCATGTGTGAGAGGGGCTTTGAGAACCTCTTCATGTTATCTGGGGGTAGGTGGGGCTGGGAGAGCTCCCTGAGACCTCCTGGGGAAAAGGGGAGTTGGGAGCAACTCGTGGGAGCTGGAGATGGTAGACATCTGTATTATGGAATCACAGGATGGTTTGTGTTGGAAGGAAACTGAAAGATCATCCTGTTCCAGCCCTGTGGGCAGGACACCTTCCTCTATCCCAAGTTGCTCCAAGCCCTGTCCAGCCTGGCCTTGGACACTTCCAGGGATCCAGGGACAGCCACAGCTGCTCTGGGAATTCCATTCCAGCCCCTCCCCACCCTCCCAGCCAGGAATTCCTTCCCAAGATCCCATCCATCCCTGCCCTCTGGCAGTGGGAAGCCATTCCCTGTGTCCTGTCCCTCCATCCCTTGTCCCCAGTCCCTCTGCAGCTCTCCTGGAGCCCCGTTAGGCCCTGGAAGGGGCTCTGAGGTTTCCCTGGAGCCTTCTCTTCTCCAGGTAAACACTCCCAGCTTTCCCAGCCTGGCTCCAGAGGGACTCCAGCCCTGGGAGCATCTCTGGGGCCTCCTCTGGACTCTCTCCAGCAGCTCCAGATCCTGCTGCTGTTGGCCCCAGAGTTGGACACTGTGTGGGACCTCACCTGAGCAGGGCAGAGGGGCACAGTTCCCCCCTCTCCTGCTGCCCACATCTCTCCATCCAAACTTGCTGGACCTTCAGCTCCATCCATCCCTCGTGACTGGTCCCTCCTGGTCCATCCCAGCTGGGATAACGAGTGATCTGTGTCCCTGCAGGCCTCAAGGTCCTTGCACAGAAGATCCCAGAGGGGTTGATCACCGGCACGCTCCCCGTGTCCTGCCAGGTGGCAGCTCCCTCGGGATCTGCCCGCAGGAAAACGACGCCCAGGGTGCCACCCACACGTGCGGAGAACAAATGGAGATTTTCTGCAGATGATCTCCAGAAGTTAAAGCATTACCTGGCCGAGGAGCACGTTCCTTCAGACACTGCCAGTAAGACTCCAGAACGTGCTGCAACCTCATCATGGAGTCATGGAATGTTTGAGTGGGAAGGGACCCTTAAACCCCATCCAGTTCCATGAGCAGGGACACCTTCCCCTATCCCAGGTTGCTCCAAGCCCATCCAACCTGGCCTTGAACACTTGTAGGAATGGGGCAACCACAACCTCTGTGCAACCAATTTCTGATTTGGGGTTGTTTTTCCCACAGGCCGCCTTACCCGGGGTGTTCCAGGCCACAGTTCCAAGCTCTCATCCATGAGGAGCAACCCCAGCCTCCCCAGCCCCTCTGGCAACGTGGGATCCCTGAGCAGCCGCTCTCACAGCAGGACCAGCGTCCAGAACAGGCCGTGGAAATAAATGAGTATCCAGGTTTTGGGAATCCTGAGCACTGCAGCCCGTTTGTGGTTTTAGGAATCCGCAGGGAAAAGCAGCCATAGTGAGATTTGGCAGCTCGGGTAAGGCTGGGCAGCTGGAATGATGCTTCCTGGAAGCAGGAATGGCATCACTTGAGGTGCAGGACAGGGCAGAGGTGCTAGAACTGGTTTTGTAGGGGAGGGAGCAAACTGGTAGTAAAGTCTGGGACCAGTAGAAACTGTTCCACAAAGCTTTTAGTCCAGCTGAAGGAATTTGTGTCCATAACATTCCTGCGCCGTGCCTGGAGCCATGAGGGTGAACAGGCCAGAAATCACCTGTGAGCACAACCTTTGGTGTTTTTAGCAGAGATAAAGACATTCAGCCACTCCATCCAAGTGAGAGAAAATCCTCTCTTCTGAGAGAAGGGTTTTTTGGGTTTTTTAAAAATAAATTATGATAATGAACAGAAGTATTTTTAATAAAGATGTGTTTGGAATTGCCCAGTTGGTGCTGTGACAGTCGTGTTTGCTCGTGGGCACTTTGTGAGCCATGACCTGGTGTCTAAGTTGTGTCTTTTTCAAGGTGAGCTGGGAGAGAATAACTGGATTTTGTTTTCCCAGTGACTCCTTTGCCAGAGGTTTTTTAGGAGCTTCTTTAAGATTTAGGGTTGCTGAAGGGAAGTTTGCTGCTGCTGCCTCGCCAGGGTCCCTAAGACCCAGCAGGGACCTGGAATCTGGAACTGAACAGGGTGAAGGTTTCCTGGAGAATGAGTAGCACACTTTTCCTCAGATTGGTGCTTCTGGGAATCCTCTGATTTTCCTGAGCTGCCTGTGGGAGATTTAAGAGGTGATTTTGGAGGGATTCTGCTCTCCGGTTTTTCCATCTGACATTGCTGAGCCTGCTCCAGCTTTGGTTGTCATGGTCTTGTGGGGTTTGTGTGTATTTTTTGATTCAGTGGTTTTTCCTCTTTTTGAAGCCGACAATCTTCAACACATCCCAAAATTCACTGGTGATTTTTGGGATCATTCTGGTGAAAGGACAAAAGTAGGAGAAATGGCACACAATTTCCAGTTTGGCAGCTTAAGACTCGACATCCCTGAGCACATTTATCATTTATTGTGTCTGAGTCTGAAACCGGACAATGCTGATTGCAGGACTGACAGTTTCAGTCTCATAAGATCCTGCTGCTGTGGGAATAGATTTTTCCAGCTCCATGAGCTCTTGGAAGTGTCATTGCATTGGCTAAAATCCTGATTTTGCTATCCAGCTGTGGGAGACAGATCCAGAATCCCTGGCTGCTCCGTGCTGCATGAAAACCTCCTGGGGACACACTCAGACAAAACTGGCCTGAGTTGTTAGAGATCCTCCAAATCCTGGGAATCAAAGGAAGGACTGAATGTACTTTCCCACCATCTTGATGGATTTGTGTGGATTTGGACTCCTGGTGTTGTTTGGAGCCAAAGAGGCTGAGAGGTTTAATTGTGTAATTTAATAAAACGTAAATTACAGCAGTTGCTTGGGTGATTTATTTTCAGCTTTAAGAGCTGTGGAGAGCATGGAAAAGCTGGGAGTGGGCTCAGCGCTCCATTCCCTAGGGATTGCAGCAGGTGAGGAGGGATCATACTATCAGAAAGGTTTGGGTGGGAAGGGACCTGAAATCCCATCCAGTTCCAACCCCTGGACACCTTCCCCTATCCCAGGTTGCTCCAAGCCCTGTCCAGCCTGGTCTTGGACACTTCCAAGGATCCAGGGCCAGCCACAGCTTCTCTGGGAATCCCAGCTCAGCCCCTCCCCACTCTCCCAGCCAGGAATTCCTTCCCAATATCCCATCCATCCCTGCCCTCTGGCAGTGGGAAGCCATTCCCTGTGTCCTGTCCCTCCATGCCTTGTCCCAAGCCCCTCTCCAGCTCTGCTGGAGCCCCAATAAATCCTGCTGACCTCATGTCCCACAGAGGGAAAATCACCACCTTCCCTTCTTTTTGTTCCTGCTATTTTCATGCCCTTTCAATGAATTCCCTTTCCAGGTCACTGCCCCAGCACACCCTGTTTGTGCTGGCACTGACTCCAGCTCCGGAAGGGCTTTTCCATCCGATTTGGGAAAAAGGGAAAACAACCACAGAAGGCATTTCTTATCCTTCTTTCCATTTATTGATTGCCTTCTTCCCCCCTCCAGCTGCTCCAGCCTTGATCCCAGCTCAGTACATGTTGTCCCGGGCGTGCTCCATGATGACCTTCAGCGCCAGCCAGGTCTCCTCGGCGGTGGGAATGATCTGCTTGGCGGGAAGCAGGAATCCGTAGCGCCCCGTATCCCGCAGCTCGAAGGTGAAGGAATATTTAATCCCTTGGTTGTAGGTCCAGTCGATGGTTCCTCCACTTGCTCTGTCTGAGGGAGGAAAAAATGGGAGGGATTCGGAGCCTCAATCACTTTGTGTGGGAATTCCATGGGATATTTGGCCGAGCCATGGCTTGAGGGATGATTTTGGGATTTGGGGATTTTGGGGGAGCCACAGCTGCTCCCAGAACTTACAGATGGTGGTGATGATGCTGCCATACTTGTACTTGGTGCCGTACAGGGAGGTCAGAGCTGCCACAGCCTTGGCAGAAAGCTCGTGCTGGGAATACAGGGAAGGGGGAAAGATAAGCCAAAGAAAGGAAAAACCCGTGGGATGCAGCTTTTCTCCGGGTGCAAAAGGGTGCAAAGCTCCTCCCAGCTTCCCAATGGATGCAGGATGGAGGTGGCTCCTCCTTGGAAAAGCAGAAGAGCAGCTCCTCCCCATCCCCACCCCTCAAACCACATGGGCCTCACCAGTTCCTGCTGGTCTGGTGCTGGGGTCTCGGTGTAGCCGTAGGGATAGAGCAGGAGCTGGGAATAGCTGTGGATGGAGACGAAAGCCTTGATGTTCCCGTGGCTCTTCACAAAGTCCACGATGGATTTCACCTCGGGCTCCGAGTTGGCGTAGGGTCCGTGGTACGTCTCCGTGCAGGGGTTTCCGCTGGCTCCGGCCTCTGCGGAGGAGAGGATGGTGAAAACACAGTGGGAATTTGGGGGCTTCCAAGCCTGAGGGGTTTTCCCACCCCTCAGCTCATTGGTGGGGACTTTCAGTTGTCACTGGGGGACATCAAAGCCCAGGCGGAGCCCAAACCCTCGGCTCTGCCACGGAGAGCAAATCCCACCTCTTCCCCAGGGGACATCAATGGATCTTTGAGCCAGAAACGGCCTTGGAGTCTCCACCTGGAGAATGGAAACGCTCCCGAGGGGCAAGGGGAGAGCTCTGACCTCCAAAACCTGCGTCCCAGTTGCGGTTGGGGTCCACTCCGACACAGATGGAGCCTGAGTGCTTGGACCTGGTCTTGCGCCACATGCGGTTCTGGAAGGGCAGAGCCACCTCAGCTGGTGCCCAGGGCTGGAGCTCCACAGCTCGTGGTGGCCCCCTTCCCATCCCATGGAGACACGGATGAGGAGGCTTTGCCCTCTCAGGGATGTGCAGCACCCCAAATCCTGCTCCCCAGCCCCATCCAGCGCGGCTGTAGGAACCGGGGAGAGGAAATCCGAGGCGGTACCTTGGTTTGGGTGAAGGCAAAGCCATCGGGGTTGGTGACAATCTCCAGGAAGATGTCCATCGTCTCCAGGATGGAGGCCACACCTTCGTTATTCGCGTGATCCTGGACAATCTAGAGAGGATGGAGGTTTGGGGCTCCCTGTCCTCCTTGTGGGATCACCCACCTGGATCCCACAGTGCCTGAGGCCCCCGTGGCCCTTTGGGGACAGAAGTCGTGCCTGGGACGTGTCAGTACCTTCTTGGCAAACCAGACGCCGCTGGCCTGTGTCACCCACTCGCGGGAGTGGATCCCGGTGTCGATCCAGATGGCCGGGCGGTTCGTGCCCCCTGTGCTGAACTGGTAGAGCAGAGAGAGGGGGTTGGCTTTGTCCCTGTCCCACCACTTTACCCTCTGGATCACGATCCCTAAATCCTCACCTTGAGCACGTAGAGGGGACGGTTCTCGGTGGAGCGGCCGATCTCCAGCTTGCTCACCAGGTTAGGGTTCTCAGCCACCAGCATGTCCATGAAATTGTAGATCTGGGAAGGAGGGATGTGGGGGTCACTCCCAGCTCACCCCCTGCCCTTTTCCCCCTTTTCCCCCAAAAATGCCCCAAATCTTGGGCTTCCCCACCTCATCCAGGGTGTGGTAGGCCTCGTAGTTGAAGGTGTTGGTGTTGAGCGGCAGCTGGCGGCTGCTCCGGAGCATCTCCGTCTGCTCTTCATCCACCAGGGCCTGTGGGACACGGGGCAGGATGAGCCTCATTCCCACGGGATGGGATCCCACCTCTCCCCCTCCTCCCCTGTGGCACTGCTGACCTGCACATCCTCGATCATGATGGAATAGGAGACTCCACTGGCCTCCAGGTGGGCTTTGACTGGCTGCAGGCTGGGGAAGGGCACGCGGATGTCGACAGGAAATCCGAGCCCACGGGGAGCCAGCCAGAAATCCAGCTGGATCAGGAAAAATGGAGATAAGGGGGTCAGATCCTGCCTTGGGATGCACCCCCCAGCACCAGCCTGTCCCGCTTTCCACTGCTTGGTTCCCATAATCCCACATCCAGCCCTGTCCCTGCTTGGCTTGGGGGGTGTAAAACAAGGGACATGGGCTGGGGGGCATCCCCAAAATCTGACCCCACACCCCGTACCTGCAGATGCTCCAGGTCCTGCAGCTCCTGCACCTTCTGCAGCTCTTCATCGCTCGTGGGGACAACACGCAGCACCTGGTGCCTGTGGGGTCAGAGGGTGCTGGGGGGCGTGGGACGCACTCCGGCCCCATTAGTCTGCCTAACCCCACCCCAGCTATCCCCTCATCCCAGGGATTTCCCCTGAGCCTTTTCCCTGTGCTCCCTCGGGGCTGAGCCAGCCCCTTCTGCCCGCCCGGTGCCACCGTCCCCGTCCCGGCCCCCCTACCCAACGAAGGTCTCGGTGCAGGTGGCCACTGCCACCAGGGCAGCCAGGAGCACGGGGAGCCTCATGGTCAGCTGGGAGAGCTGGTCTCGCATCCCAACAGCACCCTGGGGCCTCTTAAATCCCATCGGGATCACGGCCCCGGCCCAGCCCCTCCAGCTGTCCCTTTTCCCAGGGCCCTGGGAAGGTGCTGGCTGCCACCAGCCAAGGTCAGGCCCTGCTGTGCCCATCCAGGCACTCCCAGTCCCAGCCAAACCTGTCCCAGGAACCGGCTGGGGCCGTGGTGAGTCAGCTGCCAGCAAGGTGAGACTGGGAGGTGCCAAAATCCCACCGCCCCCAGTGCCAGCTGAGGGGAGGGAAAGGATCAATTTGGGTTGAGAAAGCATGAAATGCAGATTTTTACTTGGGGGCTTGGTGAGCTGGATCCCTAAAGCACAGTGGTGGGGAAACTGCTTTAAAATTTGGCCCAGGACAGAGGTCAGAGCAGGTGATAGTTGTCCCAGGAGCCAAAAATAAACAGCAAGTGCCTGGAAGCACCTTGCACCCAGCGATGACCCTGAGGGTGCCCCGAGTCCCTCCCTGCACCCCCCCCGGGAAGGGATGATGGAGCAAAGCTGCTCAAAACCCCACAAATCTGGGGTTGGTTGCCCAAAAACTCATCTCCTCCCATGTTGGTTGTTGGCTCCAAAGGATGGGGACTTTGAGCCAAAGCCACGAGGGGAAAATAAACACCTGCAGGGTTGGGAGTCCTTTTCCACCCATTTTATGGAGTTTAACATGAAAAAATGAGAGTGCTTGAAACCACCGAATCTCCATGAGGGTTTATTGAGATGAGGAAATGCTGTGGGAGGTGCTGGGGTCAGTATGGATGCTCCAGGACGTGGGCCATGATGTCCAGGAGCGCTGGCCACGTCTCGGTGGCGGTGGGGACAATCTGGGAGCTGGGCAGGAGGAATCCGTAGCGCCCCGAGTCCCTCAGCTCCAAGGAGAAGGAATATTTCACCCCGTTGTCATAGGCCCAGTCAATGGTGGTGCCTCCTGCCATGTCTGCAGGGAGAGGAGCAGAGATGGGAGCCCATTCCCAGGGGATTTGGGGCGGGATGAGGAAGGGACACTCACAGATGGTGTTGGCGATGCTGCCATAGGTGTATTTTGTCCCGAACACGGCGGCCAAGTCGCTCACGGCCTTTTTGGCCAGTTCATTCTGCAAAGGAACCACCAAAAGTGGCGGGATCTGGTGGATCATGGGATCTAGAGCCCATCATTCCCCATCCCTTCTGCTCTACGTTTTCCCAAAAAACCCTTACTTCTTGATGTTTGACCACCCTCCACCAGCTGAAGGGGTTCAATATTCCGGTTGTGTCTAACAGGAGGAGCAGGGAGGCTCCTGGGATGCTCTGCCTGACTTTGCCAGGTGGCCACAGCCCCACATTTTGGGGCCATCTCACCATTTCCTGGTGGTCGGGTATGGGCGCCGTCTTGTATCCATAGGGGAAGAGCAGCATCTGGGAGTAGCTGTGGATGGAGATGACGGATTTCACGTTGCCGTGGCCGCGGATGAAATCCACGATGGCTCTCACTTCCCTCTCGGAGTGGGCGTGAGGGCCGTGATAGGTCTCGGAGCAGGGATTGCTGCTGGAGCCTGCACCTGGAGCAGGGGGAGGAGGCACCATGCAGAGAGGATCCCTCAGGAAGGGTTTCCATCCCTGGGTTTCTCATTTCGATGTTTTGAGGCACAAACAATGCCCGGCATGGGAACCTGGTGGCCGAGGTCTCACCTCCAAACCCAGCATCCCAGTTCCGGTTGGGATCCACTCCAACGCAGTGGGATCCGACGTTGATGGACCTGGTCTTGCGCCACAGGCGGTTCTAGGAGCACATGGAGAGGAGACTGGAACAGGGATGTGAATCCCAACCATCTCCCGTCCCCCAGGCATCTCCAGGGGTCTCCACTCACTGTCCCACATGGGGAGGATCATCCCTCCCCACCCAAAAGCCACGGACAGCCCTGGTTGGGGATGGCGCTGGGACAAGGTCCCCCCACGGTGTCCCTGCACTCACAGAGCTGTGGGTGAAGGCAAAGCCATCGGGGTTGGTGACAATCTCCAGGAAGATGTCCATGCTGTCCAGGATGGCGGTGACAGAGGGGTCCTGGCCGTATTCCCCGGCGATCTGTGCATGGAGAGGAGCAGGAGCTGCCCTGGTGCCCCTCAGAGACAAGGGATGGGACAGAGCAGCACTGCAGGGTAAGAATTGGGGTCCCACATCCCAGGTGAACCCAAGGTCACCTTGTTGGCCGTCCAGACACCGGTGGCTTGGGTGATCCATTCCCGCGAGTGGATGCCGGTGTCCAGCCAGATGGCCGGACGGTTCGATCCCCCAGTGCTGAACTGTGTGGAATCACGGGATCATTGAGGTGGAAAAGCCCTCCAGGATCACAGAATCCAACCTGTGTCTGATGCCCACCTTGTCCCCAGCCCAGAGTACTGAGCGCCACGTCCAGGCGTTCCTCGGACACCTCCAGGGATGGGCACTCCAAACCTCCCTGGGCAGTTCCAATGCCTGACCACCCTGTCCATGGGGAAATTCCTGCTGATGTCCAACCTGACCCTCCCTGGGCCCAGCTTCTCATCCTGAGGGGGAATTTTCAAGGCAAGGCTGCCCCAGGACCCACCTTCAGCACGTACAGGGGCCTGTTCTCATAGCTCTGCCCGATCTGGATCTTGCTGACAAGGTTGGGATGATCCTCCACCAGGATGTCCATCCAGTCGTAGATCTGAAAGGAGGAGCTGCTAGGTCATGAGGCTCAGCCTGGATCTCACCTTTTGGTTTTGAGGGTATCCAGTGCTGGATGCAACAGGCAGAGCTTCCCTGGGGAAGATCTGGTGCTTTCTTGGAGAAGATTTGGTGCTTTCCTGGAGATCTGGTGTTTCCCTGGAGACCTGGTGCTTCCTTGGAAAACACCAAATGCTTGGGCCTCTGCATGAGCAGGGAAAGGCACATCACAAGGTTTTTGGAAAAGTAGAATGAACGGAGAAGGAAAAAGCTCTGAGACCCCCCAGCACCATCACAGCCCCCATCAGCCACCAACTGGGCTCCAAGGACAAGGTGACACCCCCAAAGTGAAGCTGAAAATGTCTTCCACGAGGTGGGAGATTCCAGGAGTGGCCACGCTGGATATGGAAGGTTTCCCAGTCTCCCATCTCGGCTAAAACCTCACCAAGGTGTCCCAGGGAGGTCTCACCTGTCACCAAAAAGGTCACCACACGGATGTGACCACAGTGTGACCCTAGCAGGACAAAGCAAATGCTCTGCAGAGAAAGGTACCTCATCTAGCGTGTGGTAGGAGGCGAAATCGAACGTCCTGGAGCTTCTCTTTATCCTCCTAGACCTTCTCATGCTTTCCTTTTCTTCATCCAATAATTCCTGGTTAGGAAGCAAAAAAAAAACCCCAAGATCAAATGGCTGGAAGGAGCAGGGAGTTGGATTTTTCTTCCATCTCTCGGTTTCCAACTTTTTGGACTTTCTCTTGGGACTGAGCTGCAGGAGCTCATCCTGTTCCTGTCACAGCCCTTACCTGCACGTCCTCAATCATGATGCTGTAGGAAAATTTATGGGAATCCAGAAAGTTTTTGACTGCTTGGAGGTTGGGGAAGGGCACCCGCAGGTCCACGGGGTGGCTGGGGCTGGCGGGGTGACGCCAAAAGTCCACCTGGGAAGAAGAAGCTGAGCTGAAAAGAAGAACTTGGCTCCATCCCATGCTGGGGCTCATTCACTGAACACCTCAAGGGATCTCACAGGAGTTTCCATGAAGGATCTAAAGAGGTTTTTGGACAAATTTTGGGACACGGATGGGTATGTGGATAGGGATCTACAGAAATGTTTCAGCCCAAGATGTTCATGTGAGTATTTGTGGGGTGTTCCCAGTTCATACAAAACGGGAGCACTGAGCTCAAGGAGCCTCTGGTAAAAAACAAATTTATTTGGTTCTAAATGATACATCTCCAAAATGAGGAGGAAAAAGGATGGGATAGGAAAAGAAGGAGGGAGGCCTGGATTCACCAGGGTCTGTGACACAGGGGATGCTCAGGACCCCTCAGAGCTCACCTGCAGCTCCTCCTGCTCGCCCAGCACCCCGAGCAGGGCGATCTGCTCCTCGTTCTTGGCTGTGACACGCAGGACCTGGTCCCTGCAGGGAGGCAGAGGGATCACAGGGAGGGGCTCTGGGCTGGGGGAGGCTGTGGGAGCTCCACACCGGCTCAGAGGTTTGGAAAATCCATCAATTGTTGGTCTTGAGAGAAAAAAATGCAGGTTCAGAGCAGCCATGATGGGAAAAGAGCAAGTGCTGGGGAGCCTGAGATGATCTCCAGCCTTGTTTGATCAGCTCCCAAGATATTAGGGAATATCTCACATGGATTGTGGTTATGGTATGGATGTATTTCCTAGCAGAGGTTCCACCCCAGCCTGGCTGGGCTGCCCAAGGACAGGCACAGCCACTGGAGAGGAGGAAATGCTCTTCCATGGGAGAGAGGTTTTCCCACCTTGCATCAATCCTCTACCTCCAACCTCTCCTGTTGGGCAGTGCTTAAATCCGCTCCCAAAATGGCACAAAATTCCTTCACTTTTCCGCTTTTGTACCTTTCATCCTCTTAACTCCTCATTTATCAGTTTAACCACCTCCTCAGGGTGAGAACAATTTCCATTTGCCCATTCTGTGCCTGGGGAACTCAGGCAGGAATTAAATTCTTGCAATTTTTCCAAAATCAGGGAGCAGTCCTGGCGTTTCCTGGACAGGCTTGGCCTGCAGCTGCTCAGATCCCTCCCAGCACCACCTGCCTGGAGGAGAGTGATGTGAGCCTGGATGGACCCCTCAACTATGGCATCGTGTCTGAGGAGGAAGGAAAGCAGGAAGGGAGGAAGGAAAGCAGGAACGAAGGAAGGAAGGAAAGCAGGAAGGAAGGTGGGTCAATCAAGGAACGAAGGATCCTGAGCTGGAAGGGACCCACAAGGATCAAATCCAGCTCCAGGCTGTGCACAGACACCCCAACAATCCCACCCTGTCCCTGGGAGCATTGTCCAAATGCTCCCAGAGCTGTGGCAGCCTTGGGAATGTGCCCATTCCCTGGGGATCCTGTTCAGTGCCCCACCACCTTCTAGGGAAGAACCTTTCCCTAATATCCAACCTAAACGCCCCTGACACAGCTCCAACCTTTCCCTGGATCCTATCCTTGGTCATGAGATCACGAGCCCTGGCTCCAGCGTTGGTCCAGCTGTTGGGATGTCCAGCATCCTGGGGTACATTTTTATGGATAGGTTTTCCCTACTCTGAACACAGGATTTCCACTTTCTCTACAAGTTAGTTCTCATTGCCAGTCCATTCACTCAGACCTTTCCGGGAACGGCTTTGGAGGCTTTGGGAGTTTGGGTGGTCCCGATCCCCCCGTACATTCTGTGCCCACTTCTCAGCCTCATTCTTGTGCTGGACTGTGCTGTTCTTATCTCCAGGAGCTCCAACCAGGATGTTTGTCCTGGAAAAGTGCTGCTCTCCCTCCACAGGGCCTCTTCTCCAGCCACATCTTGTTGTTTCCCATGGTGTGTTATTCCCAGCAATCCTTGGATTTTATTCCCAACAATCCTTGGGTAGCTCCATGGCCATCGGTGTGTGAGCCATACACATCATCCCCTGATCCTCTGAGATTCTACACCCTGGCACAGCTTGGAGTGATGCCCTCAGGGTTCAGCATTCCCTAATTCCCACTTGCTGCATGCTCAAAACCTCCCTCCAAACCTGGGGTGAAACCTCATCTTTCCTGCTTGGGACAAAAATCCTGTTGGATTCCCATCCTTTGGGATGTCCCCCTTCTCCCTGACCCCGAAGGACAGCGGCTGGGGATGGGCCTCTCTCACCTGGATCCCCATCCCAGCCATGGTGTCCCACCGCCCCTGCTCCGGCAGGACTCACCCCATGAAGAGCTGCTCGGTGCTGGTGACCCCCAGGAGGGCGAGGAAGACCAGGAGGGTCTCCATGGTGGGTGGGAGCAGAGCTGCAGCCCCGAGGACGGACAGAACCCCCTTGGTGCTCGGGGGGCCCTCCCGGAGCTCCTCACCGGGGCCGCATCCGCCGTCCCCGCAGCGTCGGCAGCGACAAACAGAGCAGGCAGGAAGGGCTCCCGGGAGCCCAAATGTTTGCTTTATTTGGCAAAGTCAACACAAGAGCAGCCAAATTAGGGAGGATCTGATAACGTCTTCCTCGATCAGCGGGTCCTGGATGAGGGGCTGTGCTCCCAGCTCGGAGCTGCCGTGGGCACGGGCAGCTCCCAACCCATGGGCGTGGGACGGCGGGGACGGCGCGGTCACGGGAGCCCCGAAAACACCTCTTTGTTTCCACGAATTTCTTCATTACACATCGCTATGAGTAAGTCAATGACAATTATGAAATTATGATTAGTAATGCATGTGTAATGACAAGCTACTACAGATTTACTCGTAGAAAAAACAAGCATGTAAATGTACTTATTCATGATTAATCAGTTGTATACGTGTGTGTGTATATATATATATATCAAATTTAAACTATATTATTTAAATTATTCATCTAACCATTCCCAGGAGTGGGGCCACTTGATAGTGGCTGAAATCCCACTTCAAAGCTGATGGAAGTCATGGAGCTCGGAGTTGTACAAGGACATTCACCTGGGGTAATGCTCAGAGAAGGGCTCATTTTGGGGTAGAAGATGAATTATTTTTAATGTTTTCAGTGTAAGCAGTGGCTCTGGAGCAGCTGTCACCGACTGGGGCTGTCCCAGGAGGTCGGTTTGCCATAGAGGTGTCTTTGTTCCCCAGTTAAAGCAGCGTCTTTGTTCCGCAGGTTACAGCAGGGCCTTTGTTGGGCCTTATCTGCGCTGCCCCCGAGCTCCCACCGCGCTTGTCAAGGATGCTCCGGGTTCCTGGGCTGTGTTCCCGGGCTGGCAGGCACCTCCCAGGGTGGTTTTTCACAGCTGACATCTTCCATCCGTGTTTTTCCCATTAAATTTAGGATTCTGGTCGCCCTGAGAGCAGGAGGTGCCGTGGGGAAGGTGCCGGGGTCTGTTGGGGCTTTGTGGTGCAGAGCTGGTGCTGGTGGGGACGTGGTGCTGGGCTCCTCCTTGAGGCAGGATCGGGGGTGGTTGAGGTGGGCAGGGACCATGGGAGGTCTGTATCCGACCTCCTGGATGAAGCATGGTCAGCTCTGGGGACCCACCAGGTGCCTCCTCGTTGGATCTTGGAGTCCTCCAGAGATGGAGGCTGCTCGGCCCCACTGGCACCAGGTCCTGCTGCTTCTCCTCCTGGTGAAAAGCATTTCCTGATGTTCCTCCTGGCTCTCCCTCATTATAGCTGATGCCTTCGTCTCTCCCATCACTCTCTGTGGTGAAGAGCTTGGCTGTGGTTCCTCAGTGATCTCCTTTCTTGGGATGGGAAAGTCCCTGTTAGGTCCCCCCACCTTGTGTCATCTCCATCCCACCATGGGACACATCCTCCTGTTCCTCAGGGTAGCATCCACTGCTCCGACTCCAGATCTCTCTGGGGTCAGGGTTCCAGACCTGGCTGAGCTCTCATCTCACCAGGCACTTAAAGAGGAGGGGACAGGGGGCCTCAGGCCCTGGATGGCTGGAATGAGTTTCCAAGCCAGGATGAGGTCACAGGTCCCCAGCCCCAGCCAAGGCTCCTCGGGCTCTGCAGCTCCTGCTCTGGAGGCAGCAGCTCATCCAGATCCAAGAGCCAACTGTGTGCCCTGTCCCTGGGATTTGCCATCAGGGGTTTTTAATCACTGGGCAGGGGATGGGATTCTGGAAAGCTGGGTCGGTTTGGGAAGCAGGTGCCACTGGATAAGGCTGTGAGCAGAGGGGACAGGGACACGTGGGGAGCGCTGGCTGCCCTAAGCACGGGCTTGCTTTCCAAAACAGCTGCTTTTAACCCAAATCCAGTCCCCTGGGGTACTTCCAGCTGCCTCAGCTTCATCTCCCCCTTTCCCTGCCAGCAGCTCTGTGCCCTGGGAGTCCGCAGGGTTTTATCGGACACATCAGCGCTGTTTGCTCTCCTGCCGGGCTCCCCGAGGGTGAGGAACTCACCAGCTGCTGGGGGGTCACAAGACACCGAGATAAACCTGTTAGACTCGATAATCACCACAGCAGCAGCAGCCACCGCTAATCTCTGATCCTTCAGTGCCTCCTGAGCTCTTTGCTCTTAATTCCCAAGAAATTAGCAGGATCAACAACAGAACGAGGGGCTTCTGAGGCACTGGGGGCTGCATGAGGGGAGGTGTCCTCCCATCTCCAACCTCCCTCCAACCACGTCCACTGGGAACATGTGGGAGGGAGAAAAGGGCAGCCAAAAATACGGGAATGTACATTTGAGGACAGTGGTCGGGGGCCTGGCAGCGTCCTGAGGCTCATTAAAGGAAATTAAATTCCTTTAATTAGTTCCATAGCCTGGATTATGCTGGTTAACACCAGGCCGTCTGCAGCAGCCCCTTCAGCCTGGGCAAGGATCCAGGGAGAGCTCAGAGCCCCTTCCAGGATCTAAAGGGGCTCCAGGAGAGCTGGAGAGGGACTGGAGACAAGGCCTGGAGGGACAGGACACAGGGAATGGCTTCCCACTGCCAGAGGGCAGGGATGGATGGGAGATTGGGAAGGAATTCCTGGCTGGGAGGGGCTGGAATAGAATTGCCAGAGAAGCTGTGGCTGCCCCTGGATCCATGGAAGTGGCCAAGGAAAGGCTGGATGGGGCTTGGGGCACCCTGGGACAGTGGAAGGTGTCCCTGCCCAGGGCCGGGGGTGGCACTGGATCTGTGGTTGCATCCCAAAATCTCCTCAGGGCTGTGTCACACCCAAGGCACAGGACACGTGTCAAACACCATGGGGGGAATGCACAGGGGGTTTATTCAGCCATTTTTATCATTCCAGCCATCACAGCACACCGAGGATTTACGACCTTGTGCTGCAGAGAGCTGGCTCCCAGCCCAGCTCTCAGGAGGACTTGTCCCGCACGTGCTCCATGATTTTCTTCAGGCCCAGCCAGGTCTCCCTGGCAGCTGGGATGATCTGGTTGGCAGGCAGCAGGAAGCCGTAGCGCCCCGTGTCCCGCAGCTCGAAGGCAAAGGAATATTTGATCCCATTGTCGTAGCTCCAGTCAATGCTGCCTCCACTGGCTTGGTCTGGAAGAGAGAGGGAGATGATCCAGAGCAGTGAGCAGAGGGATGGTGGAGTTCTGTTCTCCTGCTGTTTGGATTTTGGGGGACAAGGATGAGGTTTGGATGGGAACGCTCAGCTCTGATGTGAGAGCGGTGGTGTCACTGCACAGGAGCATCATGACTGCCACGAGGGACAGACCCTGTGGGGAGGACAGGGATTGTTGTCCTGGGACAGCCCAAAAAAGCTGGGAGTGGCCAAATACTCACAGATGGTTTTGCAAATGGTGCCCACTTGAAAGGTGGTGCCATAGAGGGACCGGATGGAATTGGCAGCAGCTCTTCCCAGAGATTCCTGGAGGGGAGAAGATGAAGGGAAAGTTGGGAAGCAGCCACACTTCCTGAGACTAAACATTAGGATTTCACCAGAAACCTCCCAACTGCTTTGGAGATGGTTCAGACTAACAGCACTCACAACTTCCACAGTATTTTTGGGAGGTGCCACTGCAGGTGAATTAACTCCCAGCAGGTTCTGGAACTGTTCATCCAGTGTTTATCTCACTGGCTTGTCAAGGGAAGGCTCAAGAGGTACCAGAAATTCCCAAGGCAGCTGGAGATCTCCCAATACTCCAGGGTTAACTTTGTGCTCACTTCAACTATGTAATGGGGGTTGGATGGAAAACAAAGCCGGGTTCTTTGTGGAGGAGGGAAAAAGGCAACAAATTGCCACAGGGGAACTGCATTTAGGTACTAGGACAGAACAAAATCCCCACGAGATTAGGGAAACTTTGGGATGTGCTTGAAACAGCTGTGGAATTTGTCTTTAGAAATATCAAAACAAATCAAAACAATTAAAACTCAGACTGAAATTGGCTCTGACTCCAAAGCCCTGTCAGCACAGGGTTAGAACAGAGACCTTCAGAGGTCTTTTCCATTGGAATTACGCTTGTGAGATCCACACTGCCTCAAAGATGTTATTCCAGCTGTGATGGTGTCGTTAAGGAAGAGCATGGAAAGTACAGAAAGGCAGCTGGACAGAAGAGAAGAAGGTAAAGCCAAGTCCTTCTGTCTCACCAGCTCGGCATAATCGTCTGGCCTGGTGCATTTGTATCCATAGGGATACATCAGGAGCTGGGAATAACTGTGGAGGGTCAGGAAGGCCTTGAAGTTTCCATGATTCTTGATGAAGTCGACAACAGATCTAACTTCCACCTCGGAGTTGGCGCTGGGCCCGTGGTAGGAGTCAGAGCAGGGTTTGTTACTGGCTCCAGGACCTGGTGGGGCAAGGAGGGAACAAAGCTGTGAGAAGGGGAATTCCTGGAAGCTCAGAGCAGACCCACACAAAGCTGGGCTTTCCTAAGGACAGGTGTGCAGCCAAAGCAAGGCCTTAAATGCTGATAAATGCTCAAACAGCAGTGACAGAGTGTGACTGTTCAAGGGATGCATTTTTAGATGATGCCACCTGGAACAGGTTGCCCAGAAACCCAGGAATTCACATTCCTGGAGGTGTTGGATAGGACTTGGAACAACCTGGGGCAGTGGAAGGTGTCTTTGCCCATGGCAGGGGGTGGAACTAATGAACATTTAAGGTCCTTGCAACCCAAACCCTTCTGTGATTCCATGATTTCTGCTTCATCTCGTGCTCTAGGGTGATTAATCCCCTATTCAAAGGCAATTGCTGGTTCTGTGTAACAGGATCCAGAATCCAGAAGCTTTATCCCTACCTCCAAAACCTGCATCCCAGTTCCTGTTTGGATCAACTCCGACGCAGATGCTGCCGGGAATCTTGGAGCGGGTCTTCCTCCACATGCGATTCTACAACAGAGAAACACTTCAACAGGGAGCAAATCCGGGTGCTGGCTCCAAAACTGCTCCCAGAAATAGCTGCCATCCACAGGGGATTGATCCTAGGAATGATCCCAAGAGTATTTCTGACTGCCAAGATGGGCCACGGGTCAAAAATCAAATGTATTTACTAAAACTGGAGTATTTACAGTGGGTTAGGATGGGTTGAGGAGGATCTTTGTCCACCCAGCTCTTTGGTAACTCCTCTCACAGCATTAAGGAATGGACTTTCAGAGCCCACTTCCCTCGTGTTTATTATTTCCTTGGGAAAGGCAGGAATCCCACTGAGCTCAGACACAGAGCTGGCTCACCGAGGTGTGAGTGTACACAAATCCATCGGGGTTGGCGACTGGCAGCAGGAAAAGATCCATCTTGTCCAGCAGGGAGGTGATGGAAGCATCTGTTCCGTAGTCAGAGGCAATCTAGGCAGAGACAGACAGCACACCCTGCTTAGCAGAGTATTTCCTTCCCAAATGTTCATTCCCTCATTGCTTGGGGCAGGGGAAAGGCTGGATTTTGGGGCAGGGAAACAAGGAACATCCATTATCTGCGGGCCATTGCTATTCCTTGTTATACCCGGAGTGAGCAGTGAATCTGTGTTACTATTTCATTCTGAAGACATGGAAGAGGACAACAAAATTTTCTCTTCCCTGTCCCAGACAATGGTCCAAGGCTGGCACTAAGACTGAGATGGAACACCCAGGTTGGGAATACTCAACTGTGCTGCACTGAGAGAGCTCAAGGAGCTTTTGGATAATGCTCTCAGGCACAGGGTGGCTCTTTGAGATGGTTCTGTGCAGGGCCAGGAGTTGGACTCCATGATCCTCATGGGTGCCTTCAAACTCAGCTTATTCTGTGATCCTGTGACTCCTCTGGAGGCTGAGTCTTTTCCAGCAGGATTTAAATCCTCCTTTACAGAGAGCTGGAGGTTTGGGCATTATGTGGAAGGAAACCAACCCCCCAGCATTTTTCTGGGTGAGCAGAGCAAAGCAGCAAAATAATCTCAAAGATCTTGGTTATTTGTGTAACAATTTCACCTGAACCACTGCATTTTGTCTGCCTAAACTCAGCTGTCCTAAAAAGACACTGAGTTTTCCAATCCTTGGTTGAGGCAGCCACCACATCCTCAGGGAGTCGGCTGTTTTTGGGAGGTGAATTAACTAAACACACAGAGGGGTGATATCCTTTGAAATACCAGGAAACATTCCCAAGACAACCCAAAGATGGATCCCTGCTGCAGGAACCTTGTTGGCAATCCACAGGGCGCTGGCCTGGGTGACCCACTCGCGGGAATGGATGCCGGCGTCGAGCCAGATGGCCGGGCGGTTGGAGCCTCCGGTGCTGAACTGGGAAATCAGACAGGAGGGTTTCAAACTCTGACACCCTTCAGTCCAGAACACCCCACAGAGATCGGGGCGCTTTGGGCTGGGTTGTCTGGGATCCATCCCAATGGACACGTTCCCTGACATCTGTCGTACCTTCAGGACGTACAGAGGCCGCTTCTCGTAGGATTCCCCAATCTGGATCTTTTCCACAAAGCTGTACTCAGATGCAAGGTGGTCCAGTTCGCTGTTAATCTGAAATGAAAGGTCATGAGGACATTAATATCACATTTATGTGTTTTGTCATTCCTTCCATAGGATCAGGGCCTGATTCAGGTTGGGAAGATGATCCCATTCCATCCCCATGCCGTGAGCAGGGGCACCTTCCACTATCCCAGGTTGGTCCAACCTGGCCTTGAACACTCCCAACGATGAGGAAGCCACAGCTTTTCTGGGCAAAAAGTTCTTTATTTCTCAATTTCAAGATTCCTTTATTTCTCTTTCTTTTGAGGGAAGGGTTTGGACAGATTCTGCAGGAGAGTTTATGGAATTTTGCTCAACACTGTCAGGGACAGCGCTGGCTGATTGTTCTGAGCACAAAATCAATACTGCAAAAAACAAACCCACATGCCAGAAGAAGCTGCAAGGACATTTTAGATCCTAAAATAGGAGGTTTAATTGAAGATAGCATAAAAAGAGACCAGAAAACACAGAGTACTCTTCCCCTGAGGTACTCACATCATCCAAAGTGTGGTAAGCACCAAAGTCGAAGCTGCTGCTGCGCTGCCTTTGGGCACTCTCAGCCATATCTTCCTTTTCTTTATCCAGAACATCCTAAAATAACACATTCAAATGGTGAGAAGTGTCTGCTTCAGCTGCTAAAAAATAAATAAATGAAAAGACAGTGAGTTAATGCTGGTTTAGATGCCCTTTTGGGATTACTGCTCATGAGAAAATGTCAGATTAATGCCCAAGTGGGTGATTTTTATCCTTAACTACTCTCAGCAGAGTTTACTGAATGATGAGTAACTTCAGTGCTGGGATTCCCAAATGTCTGAGGCCAAAAGGCCACGTGGAATTCCTCAGGGGTTGTCAGAAGAGCCCTGTGGAGCCTGTGAGTTTATTGATGTCACTACTCAGAGAACACCTGCAGCAATCCATGGATTGTCCTTGAGGAATTAATCCACAACCTACAAAAATAAGGGGAGGATGCCATGGAAAACAGAGTATGGAAAAGCGGGAACGAGGCCAAATTGTGAATCAGTGTTTCCAAAAGTTATGAAAAATAAGTGCCAGTGGCATTGCCCACCTGCAGGTCTTCAATCAGGATGGAATACTCAATCCCCTGGGATTCCAGGAAGGCTTTGACTGACTGGACACTGGCAGCAGGAATTCTCACATCCACGGGCAGGGCAGGGGCAGAGGGGTTGATCCAGAAATCCAGCTGGAAAGAGAAAGGAAAACAGATTTGGTTTGGGAAAGGCATCCAGCAAACAGCTCTTGCAGAGCTTTAGAAATGCTGATTTCTCCCAAATCCAACGGCTCCTGCAGAGAGGAGCCCTGGAATGCTCCGTTCTCTGTGGCCCCACCACAACCTTGTATCAGTTCTTGTGATAAACTCAATAAAATAACAAATACCAGGAGGCTTGAGTCAGTTTTTTCACCAATTTCAAGGCTTTGGTCACAAAAACAAGAGAAAATTTAAGTTGTCTCTGATGATTACTTTATTATTCTCCCCTTTAATAGAAATAATTTCAAGCAAAACTCTATATTCCAATCTTAGGCAATGTGAAACCCATTGTTTTAGTTTCTTCTTTAATCTCTCCTTTGGTAGGGCTTTTCTAAATTTTCATTTCTGTAGTATTCAAATAAAACTTTTAAAGCCAGTGATGTTAAAAATTCTCACCAAGGGCAATAAGAACAGTAATAACCTGGAACTTTACAGTGTGTTTTCCTGTTTCAATACAGCATAGACCAACTAATAAATTCCTTCCACAACCCTGGGAGGCAAAACATTGCCATTCCTACTGGTAAAACAAATTTTTCAACACTGAGATTAAGATCTAACAGTTCAAATATGATGTAAACCCAGTAGGAAAGAAAATACCAGTTCTGGGACTCCTGAAAACTCGAACTTTCAGGTCAAATTTAAAGTGTTGAGAGAGTAAATTTATTTATGGCAGCTGCCACAGGGTGATGGGAACCTTCCAAATGAGATGCAGATTCACACCGTGACCCCTTGAAAATGAGATGCAAATCCTGCCCGGTCTGAAATGTTCCAAAATGCCCCTGTGGCCACGACCCACCTCCAGGTGTTCCAGCGATTCCAAAAGCTGCAGCTGCTTGACCTCCTCCTCATTTTTGGTCTTGATTCGGAGAACCTGGTGCCTGCAACAAAATCGGTGTCTTCAGAACCAGTCTCAGAAGGGGGCTGGGTGAACTGGTTCGTTACTGGGATCGTTAATTCAGTGTTAATTGTGTGTTAATGGCCGACACGGGCTCCTTTAATCAGTTGCTTTGGTGCCACCCAAGAGTCCAACAACCCGCACCTTCATCATAAACCAGACAACGCAGATGAATTTTAAATCACAAGGATCAACCCTGCATCCATCGGTTACTTTCCGGAAGCAACTTGTGGGAAAATAATATTCCAGATGAGCTGGGGAAGGATCAAACCTCTGGGGAGCACTTCTCGGCAGAGCACACACTAAAGATGGTATTTGTGTCACCTTTCTGCGGTTTAGTCAGAGGCTGCTGCCGCCCTGGCGGGGTTGTCAGAGGCGGACACCAGCAGAGGGTGGCTCGCACCATTCCAGGTGGGATGAATCACCCTCTGCAAGGGCCGCGCTCCACCGCTTGGAGCATTAACGCAACACCTGGGAGCACAGCCCGGACCCGTGCTGTCAGCGACACCGGGAACTGCACAATTCGAAACCTTTTCGAGGTGGAAATGATGTAAAAAGCGTCTCGGCACACGAGCTCAGTTGTGTGGGTGTTTATTTACGGCGTGGCCGCAGATGCTGAGAAGGGGCTCATTTACACCAGGTTCTTCTCCCTGGCCAGCTGAGGGATAAGATCTCTTTGTTGAACCGAGTTAAATCAGCACTGAAGGCACTTTTCCACATTAATAACTTATTATTATATATTATGATTCTCCATCGCCATAAGCTTTATCTCCGGATTGGATTCTGCTGTGAATTAACCACAGCTACTGAGGAATGGATTAATGAGAATTCAGTTCAGGATTATATGATCAAAATAGCCCCTCCTGGCTTTACAAATCCCTGAGTTTTGTGACACTATTTATATTATTTTTTATTCTTAATCCTTAAACCTTCACACACAGATTTACTCACTGGAATCTAGTGCTCACTTACTGCATCTCAGGATTTATCCAGTAGGATTTTATAATCTTTAATTATTAAAAATGGTCATATAATCTTCAATTATTTCCATGGTCAGTGAGGCAACACCCTGTGGGACAATTTTTGCAATGCAACATAAAGACAAGCCTTTAGAATTTAATGGTTGGAAATCAGGATATGAAATGCTTAGAAATGCAGAAATAAGAGGAAGAAAGAGAAATAAACTTGGGAATAAAAAGGAAACCTGATCTGAGGACAGGTTCTGGTCTTTCAGCTCTACTTTTGCAGTGAGGTTCAGCTCCTCAGGTACAGCTAAAGCCAAAATCAAGTCTTGGATGAACAGGAATAGAGGATCTCAACTCCACAGCTGGAGCCTTCTCCTTAGAAAACCCAAACAAAAGTAAAGAGAGACTCCTTTCAAACATCAGAGCAGCAAAGCACCGGGAAAAATTGGTCACAAAAAGCAAAAAATGTGCCCCAAGCAGGTTCTGTGAAGCTGAGAAATGAAAAACAACAACTGGATACCAGCCCTAGATGAAAGGTTTTCCACAAAAGTGAAACTCACCCGACGAAGGTTTCCAGGCACAGGGAAGCCCCGATGAGGGCGCTGAAGATAAAAATCAGCTTCATGTTTGCTGGAAGTTCAGCTGGGCCTGGCAAAGGGGAATTTATACCGGGTTTTATTTTTCAGATAAAACCTATCTGATAGAACCTATCACTCCATGTGATCAAGTTCTCACATTTATCAGAGCCTTCAAGGCAACCAGCACGCAGGAGGCCGATTTCACCTCCAAAAAAATATTTTCCACTGACACATCCAAACCAGGGGGGGAGGAGTCGGTTCCAAAGCTCTGACCACAAAAATGTGTGTGTCCTTTCACGTGTTTTTCGGGGCAGAGGAAAACAGGGACAAACTGAACTCATCCCAGCTCTCACTGGGGGTGAGCAGCTCTGCCAGCCCACTCTTGGTCCTGGGGATTTCTCCCCTGGATTTCGAGTTGTCCATTCCTTGTTCCTAAGGTGTCTGGATATTCGAGGAGCTGTTATCCACGTGGGAGGGCAGTCTCCTGGATGAGCTTTGGGAATAATCTCCCGTGCCTTGGGCCGTGGGAACACCCAGCTGTGGTTGTCCCACAGTTCCAGGTAGGGCCACAGGGCTGCTGGATAAACTCTGTTTATCCAAATAAAAAGGTTACTGAGGGACAGCCAGGAGCTGGGGCTCCTGGGGATAAGGGACAGAGGGGAAATGTTCAGCTGCTCAATCCACCTCAGGAGAATGAGGAAAGGATTTCCCTGACAATTCCCAGAGGAAGCTTTTAATAAAGATCTCACCTGTACCACTCTCAGCAGAGACTCTCTGAGGAGTCCTCTCTCACCTCCATTCCCACCCTGCTCCTCCACAGGTGTCCTGTTGTGTTCACAGTTCCAAGCAAGTCCTTTGTCTCTTGTTTTTGGGAACAAAGAGAGCCCCAGGCAGGGATTAGTCCTGTCTTGGCCTGTAGGATTGAGTAATCTTGCAACTGCTGTGTCTTGGGGGCACGAGGAGAACTGCTCTGCTCTAAGTCCTCTGTCTCTGAGGTTTAACCAAACCCAGTCCCCGGGGAAAAAGATCTTCACTCCCTAAACTTAAACCAAATAACAGAAACTTATCCCAAGAGACAGGAACCATCAGAGGAATTTCCTGCTCCTGGAACTACAGCGATGCTGGTGGAAGTCAAATCCCACCTGTAGCTTACAGACTCCAGTATTTCATAAGGAATCAGCTGACTGTCCACACCACGGGCCATGGTTCACTCTTGGAAAACAGGAAGGAGGGATTTAATCTAGGGCAAAATTAGAGCTTGTTTCATTACTCATGCTACATCCCACATGGTTTTAAGGGCTGCCAAGAGACCCTGCCAAACCTGATGTCAGGATCCAAAGTATCCCAACAAGCGCTGAGTGCCCTGATCAGCATCATCTGGGGCCTCCACCCACTGCATTTCAGGAGCTGCATCTAAATCCAAACCTTTGTACTCACTCCTCATCCCCCTGGAGGGGCTGCAGGGCTCCCAGCAGTGACCCCCTGCTGTAGCCATGAGGTCCTAAAGGGTTTGGAGGTAAGGCTTGAGCCACAGGCATGGATGAGATTTAATCCAGAAGAGGCCAGAGATGCTCCCAGGGCTGGAGCCCCTCTGCTCTGGAGCCAGGCTGGGAGAGCTGGGAATGTTCCCCTGGAGAAGGGAAGGCTCCAGGGCGAGCTCAGAGCCCCCTCTTGAAAGGGCTCCAGGAGAGGGACTTGGAACAAGGGATGGAGGGACAGGACACAGGGAATGGCTTCCCACTGCCAGAGGGCAGGGATGGATGGGAGATTGGGAAGGAATTCCTGGCTGGGAGGGTGGGGAGGTCCTGGCACAGGGTGCCCAGAGAAGCTGTGGCTGCCCCTGGGTCCCTGGAAGTGTCCAAGGCCAGGCTGGAGCACCCTGGGATAGTGGAAGGGTTAGAACTGGGTGGTCTGGAAGGTCCCTTCCCACCCAAACCATTCTGGGATTAAAAGAGGCTGAAAACATCCACAGCGTTGATCCCAGGGTCCAAAGGGGGGAGCAGCAGGAAGGCAAAGGTGCCAGCAAGGCAGGTGGGAGTAGGGACCTCACCACAAGCAGCAGAGCCCCACGGGATCCAACCAAGAGGAGCAGAGCAGGTCTGGTGGCACTGACCAGGTCCAGGTCCTCAGACAGGTCCCAGGGCAGGTCCGCAGCCAGGATGTCAACAAGCACAAGGCCAAATCCTCCCTGAGCCCACTGCAGCTCAAACAAGGCCCCAAACAATTGGCCTCAGCTTAAATGCAGCTCCCAGAGCCTGGGGTGGGTGGAGGGTGTGTGGGTGAGCCCGGCCAGGGCAGTCAGGGCTCTCATGCAGGGTGGGACATCCTCTCCTCGCAGCCCTGGAGAGGCTGTGGAGTCACGCAGTGAGTC
Organism: Daphoenositta chrysoptera; assembly: GCA_013397915.1. Lineage (NCBI taxonomy): Eukaryota > Metazoa > Chordata > Aves > Passeriformes > Daphoenositta > Daphoenositta chrysoptera. Next base: position 37,821 of record VZRO01008007.1, on the reverse strand, counting down.
AGGAACAGCCCGGGGACACGTGAGCAAGTGGAAGGTGAAATCAATCTTGTCCAACCAAACCCTCTCCTTGCCTAAAATCACTGTATTGATACAAATGTTCCCTGTGTTGTCACTGAGAGAGGCCAGAATGGATGCAAGCCCCCTACAACAACCAGAAAAGCCTCAAAAATCATTAACTTTCAGTGGAGTCAGTCCATTTTTGTAAAATCCAGACCCTCTGTTGTTGCTGCCTCACATGATGCAAACCAAGATCCAGTGTTGTAGCCTCTCCTGTCATTTTTAAGAAAAAAATCCCAGAAACTTTTCACCTTTTGATAGAAATATTTCACTCACATAGCAAAGGGCTCCACTGGCGTCTCATCTCCAGGATAATCAAAGTTAATTGGCTATAACGCCAATTTATTTTGGATTACTGATGAGAGAACTATTATTTCTGTAAATAATGGAATACCTCCATGCTCCTAATCCACCTTGGAAATGCCCTGGATAAAGGGTGAGTAGGGATTTCAGTATGTGGTTTACCACTTGTACATTCAGAATTAATTTTAGAAGCAGAACCCATATTTTTTATGTTTCTGGAAAATCTGCAGTTTTGTGTCAGTGTAACAACCCTGGGTGCAATGGAGCTATGTATTTCCCACTCAGTTTTCCCAAAATTAGGAAATCAAGACCTTCAAATTTGCAGCGTTATCCTCAGAAAAATCCATCAGGTCATGCTGAGGTTTTGCATTTCACGTCAGGGAGCACATGGATAAATTTTAACAAGAAAAAGGGGATGGGAAGGGTACTGGGAGGGATCCAAAGTCACCTCCACCTGGAGATTAAAGACTGGTCCTCACAGTGACATCATCCCCTGGGATAATCATAAATAATAACAATTTCCAAAGGTGTGAAAGCCTTTTAGACAGGAAGACCCAAGCCTACTGCTGAGGGCCAGTGGAAAACATGGAATTCAGTCATATCTTGAATAATCAAAATTCCAGCGCAGGAGCACTGCAAGATTTTCCCTCTGATCCTTTCAAGCTTTCCTCATCCTCATCATCTTCCTTTTCATCTGCTTTCTGACCAGGGCAGACAGCAAGGGCTCATTCTGTCAGCAATACCCTGATTTAGCAAGGAATACACACAACCCTTTCCATTTACAGCATTTCAGAGCAGAAATATATACAGATAATCTGTAAATAAATATTATGTTGTGCCTCCACAGAAATATGAAGTTTTCTTGTGCAGAAATTTGTAGCTGTGATTGTACAAAATATCAAGTTACACCTGTACAGAAGTTTGACATTGTGCATGTGTTGGAAATTATATAATATTCCTAATTAATTTTTAATTGGTTGTTTTAATTATTTATGAGCAGCACCCACTTTTAGCCAGCACTAGTAAAGCTTGTCCACAGACCTTCATTATTACTTTGATCATTAAATCATTAACTAAGTTTGTTAAAACTTACCCTGACAAACTTCAATGAACAGACCCAAAGAATTTGAAGACTGGGTATGTGAAACTTTAAATTCATGGCACTTCAAGGATGTTGGAGTAACCAGAAAATTAGAGGAAATTAAGGCCTGAAAGGTTGGAGACTCCATGTCTGAGAAAAAGACAACAAAATTGATCAATGATTTGGACCAGATCAGCATAAAAAGTGAGAAATTAATGGGGAATAATTAATTATTCCCCATTAACACTAATTAACGATTAGGATTATGCAACTTAGAACCAATGAACATTAATTTGTTTCTTAAAATGTGTAAATAAGTGAAAAAGCTTTGTATTGGGATTCACGTAGAGGCCTGAACTTTGTCAGCTACGCACACAAACCTTAGCCAAAAATAAAGTAATACCTGACTTGCTAACATTAAAAACACAGTGTTAGGAGTCTTATTTATCCCGACAGTTTCGGTTTCTGACTTGTACAGAAATATGGAATTGTGCTTGCACAGAAATATTAAGTTACACCTATACAGAAATATGAAGTAATGCTTGCACACCACTGAGAAAGGGGGTGATCAATAGCTAACTCATGTAAGCACAGTTAACTATTAGGAGACAGCAAATGTTAATTACAAAACCTAAGAAGCCGGATTCACCCTAATCTTGTCAAGATAGAGGGGACAAGGATCATCTCAGAAACCGCTGAATCATTCCCTAAAGGACCACGCATGCCCCGGGGAGAAAGGTGAAAAGTGCATTGTGAGGAAGACTACCAGCCTTCATCAGAAAGACCCCCGAGGAAGAGGAGAAGCCTTCCTCAGTGCGACCACCAGGACACACAGCGCACGCGTGGCATGTATGCTAATGATATTAATGACTTCCGAGAAATAATTTGTATAACCACACCTCTCCCAAGGAATATGATGAATATTCATGATTTAACCCATAATATTGTGTAGTAGGGAGCACCGGGGTGTGTGTGTGCTGGAGCAGAGATCCCCACACATACCCGGTACCGAAATAAAGCAAATACCCGCTTCACTGACTCTGTCTCTGAAGTGTCTCCTGGCCCGGTTTGGGGCGAATCACCACACAGACACAAAACGCCATAAGATTTTACCTGCTGACTGTAGCAACGTGTTGCTCTAACACACATTACAATGTGTAATTAAACAATTTAGCTATAAAGACAATTTAAAAAAAAAAACAAAAGCGAAATGCGTCCCCGTGAGGGCTCCTTGCCCCCCCAACATGGCGGCCCCCTCACGCCCTTCCCGCCAAAAGCCGCCCTCCCTCGCTCCGCCCCCCGGCGCTGCCGGTGACGCGGCGCGAGCGCCCGCGCAGGCGCAGAGAGCGCGAGGCTGCGGCGGCGTGAGGGGAGCGGAGAGCCCCGGTGGGAAAGGGGTGAAACTGCCCGGCCTGAGCGGGGAGCGGGACAGGTCTGGGGAGAGGGGAGGGGAAATCCGGGGAAGGGAGAGAGCGGAGGTTTGGGAGGAGGACGGTGAGGTTTGGGGAGGGGGAGCGGTGAAGTTTGGAGAGGGAGGTTAGGAGGGGAGAAGGGAGGTTTGGGGAGGGGGATCGGAGAGGTTTGGGGAGGGGGAGAGAGGATATTGTGGAGGGAGAGGGAGAGGTTTGGAGAAGAGATTAGAGAGGTTTAGAGAGATGAAATTTGAGGAAAGGGAGAAGTGAGATCGGGGGAGAGGGAGGAGCAGAGGCTCAGGGAGGAGAGAGGAGAGGTTTGGGGCGGGGAAAGAGGAGAGGTTTGGGAAGCGGGAGAGGTTAAAGTTGGGAAGGGGATCAGAGACGTTTGAGGAGGAGGATCGAAGAGGTTTGTGGTGAGGGAGAGGAGAGGTTTGGGGTAGGGGAAAGGTGAAGTTTGAGGAGGGGGAGAGGAGAAGTTTGGGGAAAGGATTGAGGTCTGGGGGAAGATGTGAGGGCTGCCTGCCTGTGACAGGGTTATTTCCTTCACATAAGGTGTTATTGGGCATAAAGGAGGAAATACAATCTGTGGGTTTCATATGACAGAAAATACTCTGTTACCTACTGAATAAGTGAGAATTTTCGATAAAAACACTGGTCTTGCCTGGAGGGTGCAGGAGCTTTCCTCCTTCTTTTGAAGGATATTATTATTCAAAAATGATGGAGAAGATGGACACTGTTCCTCAATAACCTGCCTGAGAATCTTCCAGGTGAATAAAAGTTCACAGATTTTGCCTTTTCCTTCTCTTCTCACAGACAATGACGCCGAATAAGAGTCCAGACACTTCCCTCATCGACCTGGCTGTGAAGATGAGGAAACAGGCTGAGACCAGGAAGGTGGTGCTGGCCTGGGGACTCCTCAATATATCTGTAGCAGGCATGATCTACACTGAAATGTAAGTTACCTGTTCCATCTGATTCAAACTGGTAAAGATTCCACTGTGTAGAGCCCTAAATATTACCCAGGATGGAATTTTTGCTAAATTCTCCCTTCTTGTTTTGCTTTTCAGGACTGGGAAACTCCTAAGCACGTATTACAACATCACCTGCTTTCCACTCTGGTACATTGGTGAGTCGTTGCAGCATTTAAATCAAATTTCAGGATTCTTTTTTACTCATTTTTATTGTTGGGAGGTAGTTTTTAAGGCAGCTTTTGTTTCTGTTTGAGCTTTAAAGCAAAACTTTGTGTTGCATTCAGTGATCTCCCTTGAAACTGCTGGAATTCCATCCTTTTTAGTGGCACATAAGGAAAGTTAACAGCTTTTTCTCTGTTGTGAAAGGGCAGGAAGAACTTATTTAATGCATGAAATCTTTTTAATGTGTGGATTAAGGCTTTAGAGAGCCTTAGATTTATTTTCCTGCTGTGTTGTGCTCTGAGTGTGGGTGGTATTTTACAACAATTCAGGTTGGTTTCAGAGGAGGAGGCTCCAAGCTGTATCAAACAGGATGGAAAGGAGCAAATCTCATAGAATTGTGAGATTTCCGTTTTGGAAAATAACCAACCCACGTAAAAATTAAATTTTAAAATGTACAAATTAATTTCAACAGTGAGGAAGACGATCTCCAATGCTTCTTACCTAAGAAAGTGAAGAAATCTTACATTCTTCCCCAGATTGGCAGCTCTAATAATGACCTTTTTTTTAATTGACATAGCCTGATTTTGCAAATAATGTAATTTTTGCTCAAACCTTGACAGAAACTGGTGTGTTTCTTGCAGAGTTTGCCCTGGCAGCCCTGTTCAGCCTCAACGCCCTGTTTGATTTCTGGAGGTACTTCACCTACACAGCAGCACCAACGAGCTTGGTCACGAGTCCCAGCCAGCAGGTCATGGGCTGGCTGCGCAAGGCAGGTGGGCAATAAACACTCTGTTTAATCTTTTTTGGGGTTTTTCTGTTCTTTCTCAAGTGCAGGATTCTTTACTCTGAATTAGCTCCTCTGACACGAGCTGTAAACTGAGTGGGGGGGTTTGGGGTTGTCCCGTGCAGGGCCAGGAGTTGGGCTCGATGCTCTTCCTCACATTGAGGTGGAACTTGTGGTTTAGTTTATGGCCTTTTGAGGTGGAACTAATCGTGTTTTAGATAATTAAGACATTCAGTGTGGTAAAGATGATAACTGTGGGCAGGTGGAGGAGCTGATGGAATATTAGAGAAGCCCCCCAGGTTATGGAATGTCAAAAGCTGTAGGATTTATTCTGAGTTGGGGTCACAGGTCTCAGTTTTATCTGAGTTCTGTATGGACCAGGTTCTCAGTGTCCCTTTTAACCTCTCTAAAATTGCCTTAAGTATCACAGGGTGTGTGTTTTGTGTGTGTTTAAAGAAGGGGAATTTGGGGCTGCTGTGTCCCCACTTCTAACTCTGCTCATCCTTACACTGCAGCCGTGCAAATCACCCCTCCACGGGAGCCAGCAGCCAAGAGAGTGCTGTCCCTGACCCCCTCCCCGCCGATCCAGGGGCAGTGTGTGCTGAGCTACAGCCCCTCCCGCTCTCCCAGTGCCAGCCCCAAGTTCTCTGGGAGCTGTTTGAGTGGATACAGCCCCCAGCTCCAGGCTCTGACAGGGGCCAGCCCCTCTCACAGCACCTCTGTGACGTATTCACCCACCAGCAGCTACACTAAGGTAATGACCAGGACACATCCTATGGGCACAGCTTGAGCCTTGTAAAAGAAAAAGAATTAAAATTGTTTTGTTTTCTCCCAAGGTTTCCAGCTTCAGCCATTCTCCCAATGGATCTCCGTATTCCATGAGCGTGGGGCCTGTGGACAGTGGTGGGATAAGGTCTCACTACCGATTCTCCCCCATTCTGTACAACAACTCCACCTACAAAGACGACTGCATAACAGATGTCAAATCCCTGGACACCTTCCTGAGGAACGAGGAGGAGAAACAGCACCGAGTTCAATTAGGTGAACTGGGGGATTTGGTGGGAAAAGCTTGGAAGGGATGAGGTGTTGGTTTTATCCAAAATTGGCTTTTGTGATCTGAGAAGTACCAGTAAAAAGGCCAATTATGGGTGATCACCTGTGAGCTTGGCAAAGGACCTGCTCCTACTGAGGAACTGGGGTGTGAGGCAGAACCCTATTGTTTCTCCTTCAGGCAGTTTTCCCCCAATTAATCCTTTGAATAGGATCTAAGCATGGGAATGCTGATGGATGATCTCTGTAGCAGTTGTTGGCTATAATGGACTGAGATAAAATTATCACCTTGATAAGAGGGGGATTTTGTCGAGGTAGTTTCAGATAAAAGGGGCTGAATCCAGTAAATTTTTGTCCTGGATTGGGACAATCAAGATAGGATTAAAAGGATGAACTCCGTCCAGGCAGTTTTTGTTTTGGGTAGGGACAATCAAGATAAGGGTGAATCCAGTGTTTCTGCAGAGTGATTTCAGTGTATTCACTCACACTGACCCCTTGTCCCTGGGCTGTTTGTTCCAGAATCACCTGGCAATAATTGAACGTGACTTTTTAATGAATTAATCTTTTCAGGAAGCTCAGATTCCAGCTCTCCCTCCAGCAGCCCAACGTTTTGGAACTACAGCCGGTCCATGGCAGACCACGCACAGATCCTGAGGAAATTCCAGTATCAGTTGGCTTGCAGGTCCCAAGCCCCTTCTGCACACAAGGATGAAGCTGATCTGAGCTCAAAGCAGGCTGCAGAAGAGGTAAATTCCACAGAAAAAGTGGTCAAGAGGGAGAAATGGGATTTTAAAATGTACCTTTGTGCAAAGGTTTGGATTTCAGCTGTGTCAGGAATGTGGGGGAGAAAAGTCCTCCAGCATTTAACCAAGTCCTTTCTTTTGCAAACAGCAGGAATTGTCACAGACCCTAAAAACTCTGGGTTCTTTGAGGTTCTGATATGGATTTAATAAACCTTTCCATAGGTTTGGGCACGGGTGACAATGAACCGACAGGTCCTGGATCACACGGATTCCTGGACGGCAAAATTCAGGAATGTAAGTCCCTCTCTAAGGAATTCCTGGTGGGCTGGAGTGGGAAAATTCCTCCATGTCCTCTGTGCCTGAGATGGAAGGGTTGCAGTGCCTGTCGGAGGGTTGGGATGGCTGACATGTACAAATCCCACAAATTTATCATCTCCCTGATTTCCTGAGACAAACAGGAAAGGGAGTGGATCCATCAGTTTATGCTTGGAGGGCTGATTGATAATCCCCTTTCCTCATTGTCCAGAAAAGCTTTACCTGATAAAGACTTTTCCCAACTCCTTTACATCGAATTTTCTGCCTTTTCAGAAGCTATTAAAGGGTCACCTAAATTCTGCCTGGCTTGATAATTAAATTAAATTAAATGATTTCCTCTTTGATTGGCTTCAGTGTTTTTGTTAAACTGCTTTGTGATCGTGGTGGGGATGATTGTAGGGTGTAAACTGAGGGATTTATTAAACATTCCTGTTGCTTCTGACCTTGAATTGTCCCCTTTTCCTTTCTAGTGGATCAATGACACCATTCTGGTGCCACTTGTGGAAGAGATGGAATCTGTGAGCACTCAGCTGAGGAGGATGGGCTGTCCAGAATTGCAGATTGGAGGTAGGATCAGCAGCCTGGGAATTCCCTGTGGAATGGGTGTTAGGTCTTTAGGGAAGGTCTTTAGGACCAAATTAGGTCTGGGAAATATTTTTGTTCCATTTCTGCTCTGTTTTGGTGTGGTCTTTGCTCCACCTCCTGCATTTCATTAAGGTGGGAAGATTTTCCATAGTACTTCTGGAAATATCAATGCTAGCACAAGAATTTGTGTAAAATTCTTAAATGTCTCTTTTTTTCTTCCCCTTAAATTTAATTGTAAGCTGAAATTATCATCAGTTATTGCTTATTAATCAGTCAGAAAACATTTCAAAGACAGATGTGCTGTAAATATTCTCCCAAAAGTCTCACTGTCTCCACTGCTTTGTGCCTTTCCAAATTCTTCCTTCAAATCACCCACTTCCTGAAATAACTGTTTTGGGTTTTTTTTAGTTCTGTTGATTTTTTTAAAATTCTGATGAAGTGGGGTTCTGTTTTTCATGTCAGGTTACAATTCTGAAGGAGCTGCTTCTCCTGTTGTTTCAAGTTAACTGAGAAGCGGATTTGATGTGATTTAATTAAATTCCTCTTTGGGTCTGTTTCTTAAAGTGTTGCAAAGCCCATAAAAAACCGGTGGATGCTGGGTTTGTCCTCACTTTGTTTCTCTTCCACTTCTGCTCTTCAGTTCGTGTTGATTCCTTGTAGCTTCGATGCGAAGGAGTTTTGTGCTACTTTGTAGTAACTGAGCTGACGTTTGGGGTGGTGTGAGGTATAAAATGTTTCCAGGCCTCGGCAGGGGAGCTGGGAACGCTCCCGGGCTGAGCCGGGAATGCTCCCTGTTGCAGAAGCCAGCATCAGCAGCCTCAAACAGGCAGCACTCGTGAAAGCTCCGCTCATCCCGACCCTGAACGCTCTGGTGCAGTACTTGGATCTCACCCCAAACCAGGAATATTTGGTGGAAAGGATCAGAGGTTCGTGGTGTTGCTGTTCTGATTTCCAAACATTTCCATGCTACAGTGAATTTGTTGGTTGCCCAGATCAGCTGTGGCTGCCCCAGGATCCCTGGAAGTGTCCAAGGCCAGGTTGGATGGGGTTTGGAGCAGTCTGGGATAGTGGGAGGTGTCCCTGCCCATGGCAGGGGTTGGAACTGGATGATCCTTCAGGTTCCTTCCAGCCCAAACCATTCCATGAATTCCTCCTACCTGCCCGGGGTGCAAAGGGATTGAATCCTTTCATTATCCACGAACAAAAATCATCCTGTAATGATGATAACGTAACTTTACCCTCTGTTATCAACATCTTCCCAAGCTTTTAGGAGCTGAGTTTTTCCTATTTTCTACACCAGCAACCCCCTCTGTTTAGATGCACATCCTGCCCCCAGGAAGTTAATCACTGTTGTTGCTTCCAGAACTTTCCCAGGGAGGATGCATGAGCTCCTTCCGATGGAATGGAGGAGGGGATTTCAAGGGCCGGAAATGGGACACGGACCTTCCCACCGACTCCTCGGTGAGTTTCCAGGGACACCTGGATCCCAGGGCTTCAAGCTGCTTGGATTTTGGGATAGGGTTTGGAGGGAGCAGCCAGGAAGTCTTTGAGGAACATGGGAATATCAGAACATCAGAGCTTTGCTGATGGATAAATAAAGAGATTCCATTGCTGGAAGGAGAAAATCAACCTTGAAATAGGATTTGATTTTCTGGTTGGGAACATGGTTACACATTTGGAAGTGCCCAGCCATGGAGCAACTCTGAGTGTCCTGATAAATGGGAACAGCTCAGAAGTGCAAATACAGAAGTTTTGATATCAATTTAAGGTATTAGTAAAAAAACCCCTTCAAACAGACAATTTCACATTTTTGTTAATTGTGGGTAATACAATGCTGTGAGCTCCAAGGTGCATCTCCCAGATTTTTTAAGATTTGTGGCATTTTTTCCAGCAAATCCTCCATTTTCCCTGACAAACAGCTCCTGTTGGATATAAGGAGCACAGAAAGCACCAGATCACAGATAATTTGCTGATGTTGCCCACATAAAATACTGAGAACTCTCGAGAAAGGGATAAAACAACCAAAGGCTGTGACCTGGTTTTCTGGATGCTCATCCCAGGACTTTGTTTCACAATTTTGGCATTCCTAAGACTTGTGGGCAGCCCAGATTTTCCCAGTGATTTTCATGAGGGAAAGGGAGAAGGTTCCTTGCTGGGTTTGGGGTGGACAGAGCTGGTTTTTGAGCTCCTCTGCCCTTCTCAGCCAAACCTGAACTTGGTGATTTAGGCACGAAGCTGCTCCTAAGCCTGCGGTTAAGCCAGCATTGTAACCACCAAAGACTGGGATTAACTCCTGGCATCATGGAGAGGAAACTGCTGGGTTTTGGGGCCATTCCAGTGAGATTTGGTTGTGTTTGCCCAGATCCTTATGCACGTGTTCTGCACTTACCTGGACTCCAGGCTCCCGCCTCACCCCAAGTATCCCGATGGCAAAACCTTCACTTCCCAACACTTCATCCAGACTCCGGATAAACCAGGTACTGGGCTGGCCTGGAGCTGCTCTTTTCCTCTGGGATCAACTCAGCACATCTCAAATCTAGTTTTTTGTTAATTTTAAATTCAGACACTTCAAATGAAAACGTGTTCTGCATCTACCAGAGCAGCATCAACCCACCCCACTATGAGCTGGTCTACGAGTGCCAAGTCTACAGCCCGCCCAAGGTACTGGGGTTTGTTCTCCTGCTCTCAGGAGTCATTTCCAGGGTTGATTTGGGGTCTTTTTAAATCCTAGACCCATTTTTTGTCCATTCACACAGAGGCTGGCCCAGCTTGATCTTTGCCTAGCACACAGTACTTGCTCTGCTGCTGAATACTACCTGTGGTACCTAGTTAGGACAGGAGTTCCTAAGCAGGAGCTTCCTCTTATTAATTTTCTGCCAATTTATTGTAAAACCCCAAATCACAATCCCTGGTGGGTGATGTCACTGATGTCACCCCTTAAGGCCAGTGCAATTCCGAGGGGAAGTTCCAAACTAGCAAAATTCTGTGATTTTTAATTGTTTTGATTTCTAAATCCTTGTCTCTTCCTGTGCCTCCAGGGCAGGAACAACATGTTCCACACCTTGCTGATGTTCCTGTACATCATAAAGATGAAGGAATCTGGGATGTTGGGGTAGGTATCCCATGGGAACGAGGTGGGAACGGTGTCAGACCAAAACCACCACAGTGGGGTGATAATTAACGGTGTTAAAATTGAATTAATAGCAGCTTTTTAATAAAACTGGCTAATTCTGATCCCTTTGGGTTTTGCAGGCGTGTAAATCTGGGTTTATCAGGAGTCAACGTCCTGTGGATCTTTGGGGAATAACGGGACACGAGGATGATGCTGCTCTGTGGGATCAAGTTTGATTTACACATAGATTTACTACAAAACAGGAGAATTTAAGCTCAGCTCTGTGGACAGAGGGAGGAAGTGTCTGTAATTCCCATGTGGATTTTGCCAAGGCATTACTTAGAATTTTTCACCATGGAAATGCTCCTGTGAATGAACTCCAGGCAGGAGTTCTCTTTCCTGCTCCTCACCTCAACCTGTCCTGTTCAAACTGAGCTTCACTGACCTCAGACTAAGCTAAACCAAACCTCCTCTCAGGATGCAGCTGGAACAGCCTCCCCAAGGCTGTGCACAGCTTTGAGTGATCCAACACTTGGAAGGATGAGCGAGCTGGACAGCTTCAGGATCCAAGAAATTCCAAGTCCGGGAAGCTCAGACTCAGTGTTGCTCCATTTTATTCTGCATGATAAAAACCAATTAATTTTTTCACTGATTTTTGGTGTAATTGTGTTTTCTGACTCCTCGAGATGTTGCTGCAGCTGAAAAGGAAAGACAAAAACATGTTTGACTAGCTGAGTTCAGCAAATAGGAATTTTACTCGTATTTTCAATTTTTATTTTCATTTTTTTTGTACGAAACCAGCGTGGTCTCCCCTCTTTGGGGGCCTTGAGAGCTCTGAACCCCCCGAGCACCTTCACTGCCACCAACTCTCACCTGCCTTTGCTTTTGAACTGAATTTTCCTTCAGCTTTTTTCACTAATCACCACCTATTTTGGGAACTTTATGCAGCTTTGTGGGAAACCAGGCGCTACACACCCACAGGCTTTTGGGATTGTACCTTTTAGGGGAAAAGCACTTGGGTTTGCAAACTTCAAAGAAGGGATTAATCAATATCTGTCAAATTTCTGTAAGGGGCAGGGGGAGAATTTGTTGTAAATTGTGGTAAATGAGTACTTTAGAAGTGTATTTAGAACCATAAACACGTTGAATCATTGTACTGTATTTTTTACTGATGGGAGGGAAAGAGAAATTTTTGGGACTTGGCTGGTTTTTGGTGTGAAGTGACTGGTTTTGGTGACTCTCTCTCTCTTCCCTAGGGGACCTGGGTTTTCTCAAGGAACTGGTTACAAAATGGCTCATTTGATTCTTGTATTAAATGAGTTTTTTATCAAACACTTTTTGGGGTTTTTCTTGAGTTCAGCATCACCACATCCATCCAGGTACCAAAGAGGAACGTTCAAGAACCAGATTAGCTGGGTTTTACCCCAAAACTCCCCTGCTCAAGGGCAGCACAGCCCCATGAGCTCCATTAGGCTCCTGTTCTAAAAACCTGAGGTGCAGAAATCTCTTCTTTCACCAAACCGTGGGGATTCTCAGGAAGAGCCTGTCCCATAGGGTGCCCCAGGCTCTGCAGCCCCAGGACCCTGCACACTTTTGGGGTCCCCAAAACCCCTTAATCCCTCTGTGCTCCCAGGGTCCTGCACAGCCTCTTCCCACACAGCCCCAGATCCTTGTGCACCCCAAAAGATCACACATCCCAGTCCCTCTGTACCCCAAAATTGTGAATGACACCGGTCAGTCCCTGTGCACCCCAATGCACCACACACCCCAATACATCACACATCCCAGTCCCTCTGTACCCCGATATTCTGCATTGCACCCCAGTGCACCACACACCCCAATACATCACACATCCCAGTCCCTCTGTACCCCGATATTCTGCATTGCACCCCAGTGCACCACACACCCCAATACATCACACATCCCAGTCCCTCTGTACCCCGATATTCTGCATTGCACCCCAGTGCACCACACACCCCAATACATCACACATCCCAGTCCCTCTGTACCCCGATATTCTGCATTGCACCCCAGTGCACCACACACCCCAATACATCACACATCCCAGTCCCTCTGTACCCCGATATTCTGCATTGCACCCCAGTGCACCACACACCCCAATACATCACACATCCCAGTCCCTCTGTACCCCGATATTCTGCATTGCACCCCAGTGCACCACACACCCCAATACATCACACATCCCAGTCCCTCTGTACCCCGATATTCTGCATTGCACCCCAGTGCACCACACACCCCAATACATCACACATCCCAGTCCTTGTGCACCCCAGTACCTGGCACACTCCACTCCCTGTACACCCCAATGCATCACAAACCCCACTCTCTGTGCACCCCAATATATCCCACAGCCCGGTCCCTGTGCACCCTGATACACCATCCACCCTGCTCCCTGCGCACCCCAGTACATCACACATCCCAGTACACTCTGCACCCCACTCCCAGTACAAACCCCAGATTCCTGCGTACCCCAGTCCTCGTGCCCCCGACACCCTGTGCACCCCAATTCATCGCACACCCCTGTTCCTGCAGGCCCTAACTCTGCACCCCACATCCCCGTGCACCCCAATACACACCCCTGATCTTGTTCATTCCTATCCCTGTGCACCCCCCATACACCGCGCACCCCAATTCCCGGGCACCCCGATATAACACCCCCCCCATTCCGGCGCACCCCACATCCCTGTGCACGCTGGTCCCNCACCGCGCACCGTGCTCCCCGCGCACCCCAATCTCTGCATCCTCTCACCCGTGCACCCCCAAACACCCCTCGCCGTGGTCCCCGCGCATCCCCATCCCCGCGCACCCCCGTTCCCGACCCGCCCTCCCCGCGCACCGTTACCAGGTGCATCCCACCCGCGGCGGGGGCGGCCCGGCCCCTCCCGCTGGGATGGGGGGGGCTCCCGGGGACGCGCATGTCCGGCC
>VZRO01008007.1:0-24268 GCA_013397915.1 Daphoenositta chrysoptera | reverse complement strand
GGGCCGGGCCGGACCGGGACCACCGGTCCTGGACCCGCTGCTGTCGCCATGGCCAGTGAAGCTGAGCCCGGCCGCCGCCGCCGCTGCTGCACGCAGGACATGCCCGGTGAGCTGGGGCGGGTCTCCGGGGTCGGGCGGGCACCAGAGGGGTTCTCCCCTCCCCGGGCACCACCGGGTCACCCCTCCCGAGCTACACACCGGGCGCCGAGCGGGATTTCTCCTCCGTGTTCCGGACGCTGGTGGGGGTCCCCCCTCTCGAGCATCCCCTGGGTACCACCCCGGGAGTTCTGTCACCCCCCTTGCGGGTTTTGGGGACCAAGGTGACACCCCAGCACAGCAGCACTTGGGTGTCCTGCGGTACTGAGCACGGGCAGGGTATGGGGACATGGCCCCAGCGTGACTCCAACAGCTCCCGCAGATGTTCCCAAGGTCCTGGATTCCCGCGGTGACAGCGACGGCCCCCGCCGGGGCTCCCTCTGCGACCGCCACTGCGCTGCCATCAACAACGTGCAGGGTGACCTGGGGGACTTGGGCTGCCACCTGCACCGTCCATGTGTCCTTCCAGGTACGTTGGCTGTGGGATGGGCTGGAGATGGGGCACTGGGGGGGTCCCACACTCACTGTGACCCTGTGTGTCACCCCCAGCCATGTCCACCGCGTCCTGCTTCCAGCAGCACTCGGAGGAGGTGTGTGAGAGCTGCACGGTGAAAACCACCCTGACGGCCGAGAATGCCGTGGAGGCCAACAAGCTCTCCAACAACTACAAGGTGAGTGGGGACACCCATGGGTGCTCCTGGAGGGCTGTAATGGGTTTTATTATTCTTCCTCTTCACTCATCCTAAGAAAACTCCTCTCTCTGCAGTTTGGCTTCAAGAAATGGAAGAGCCACGTGACAGCGCGGCCCTGGGAGGACCGATCAGAGATTGTCAAGGAGCTCTACTCTGACCTCAATGTCATCCGAGGCTCTGGAGGTGGGTGGCCTTGGGGACAATCCTGGGTGGTGGCAGTGTGGATTTGGGCAGCTACAGGTGACAATGGTCCCACATGGTGCCTTCCCTCTCGCAGGGTCCACACGGACGTGTGGAAACGTCCTTTACTTGCTGCTCTTTGGCTGGTGGCTCTCGCTCCTCTACGTCCTCGTGGCTGCCGTGATGTTCGTCACTGTCATAGGGGCTCCTTATGGTGAGTCCCAAATTTGGGACCCCCATGTGAGGGCTGGATGAGCTCAAAACAGCACTTATGGGTGTTGGGGACTCCTGGGTCCCTTCTCCATGGAATGGCCCTGTAGCTGGAAGGGACACTGATGGTTCTGTCCCCACAGGGCGGCTCTGCTGGGACCTGGCTGGGTATTTCCTCTGGCCTTTTGGCAAAGTGATCCAGAAAGTGGAGGTATGGGTGCCTTGGGAATCCCCTGGGGGGTGTTTGGGGTGCCCTATGCACACCCTGACATCCCCCTTCTCTCCAGGTCCCCAAATCCCACCAGGTGTGCGAGGCTGGCGCGGGGGAGAGCTCAGCCCTGCTCGGGGGTCCCACACCGCGCCGCTGGCGCCCACAGTGCTGGGCGGGCACTGGATACTGGGTAAGCCCAAGCTGGACACGGTGACATCACTCCCAGGGTGGTGGGGAAGGTGCCCATGGGCACCTCCCCTCCCCTGGGGTCGGTGTTTTGGGGGTCAATCCCTGAAGGTGACCTCCCGTTCACAGCACCATGCCAGCACCGCGGTGTGGCTGTGCCTGGGCTGCCCGGTGCTGGCGCTGGCCCACGGGCTCGTGTGTGTCACCGCGTGGCTCCTCATCGTCCTCATCCCCGTGGCCAAGCTGAGTGCCCGTGCCACCTCCCGTGTCCTGCTGCTGCCCCCGGAGCGGGTGCTCATCCGGCGCCTGAGGATGGTGAGTGACTCTGGGCAGGGTGAGGGTCTCACACCCCACTCCAGGGGGATTTTGGGGTGGCGGCTGATGCTCTTGTGCCTCTGCAGACAGAGGTGCCGCTGGAGGGGGAGGTGATTCTCTGCTGCTACCGCGCTGCCAACCCCTACTACTACAAATACGCCGTGGACGGCATCAATGTCTTCGCTGTCAGTATCCTTCTGGGAGCTGGAGTGGGAAGGGTGGGGAGCGTCCCCAAATCCCCCCCCACCTCTGTTGTGTCCTTGACTGGCCACCCCAGACCTGCTGCCACTGGTGCTGGTGACGCTGGTGCTGGGCTACGCAGACAGCCCCAACCACCTGACCGGCTCAGCCGTCAAGTTCACCTTGGCCCTGCTCTCCATCATGCCCCTCTCCTACTACATTGGGATGGCCATCGCCAGGTGAGCGGTGATGGGGACACTTGGTGGCAAGGTGGGGACACTCCAACCCTGCTGACATTCTTTTCTTCCTCTCCAGCATCTCAGCCCAGAGCAACTTCGCAGTGGGGGCGGTGGTGAACGCCACATTCGGCTCCATCACTGAGCTCACCTTCTACATCACCGCCCTCATCAAGGGCTCGCGTGAGGGCAACCGCTGCTACGCCGAGGTGGTCAAGTCGGCGTTGACAGGGACACTGGTGGGCTGTGTCCTCTTTGTGCCGGTGAGATGGGTGGCATTGAGAGCTGGGAGGGTGCTGTGGGCAAAGCACTGATGGGGATTTTTATTGGGGGGTTTTCTCCATCCCCAAGGGTCTGTGCATGGTGATCGGGGGCATCCGGCACCAGGAGCAGCGGTTCAACAGCCGCTCTGCGGGCGTCAGCTCGGCCCTGCTCTTCCTCTCTGTGGGAGGTGAGTTGGGGACAGGGGTGTCCCCAGGTTTGGGGGGGGTCCCACAAGGGTTGGCACCCACCCCATGTCCTGCTGTCCTCACAGGTGTCTTTGCCCCGACGCTCTTCTCCAAGGTGTATGGGAAGCTGGTCTGTGGCGAGTGCCACAACGTCACCCAGAACCCTCTTGGCCACTACCTCTGCCACAACTGTCACTTCGACCTGGTGAGTGGGGACCTGGACCCCCAACAGGGGGAATTTGGGGTCAGGGATGCTCTGAGCTCCCCAGTCTCTCCTGCTGGGTGGTGGCAGCGGGGCTGTCCCTTGTCCCCCTGTATCCCTGTTGACAGGTGTTCTCTCTGCAGATGGACAACAACGGCACCCTCTACTACAGCCACGTCCAGTGAGTGTCCACTGCGGTGGGGACAGGGCTGTCCCCACACTGGGGTGCCACCTCCTGGGTTTGGTCATGTTCCCGCATCATTCCCAGGTCCCCTCTCCACCCCAATGATCCTGCGCCCCATTTCCTCCATCCCCAGGGGAAGTCCTCTAGTGTCTCTATGCCAGCCCCTGGTGGCACTGAGAGTGTCACCTGTGTCCCACAGACCCCTGGTGTACACGGTGTCCATCCTGCTCCCTGCTGCCTACCTCATCGGGCTCTTCTTCACCCTCAAAACCCACACGCACATCTACGACATCCACATCAGCGACTGTCACAGTGAGTGTCCCCAAATGTCCTGGCTGCAGGGCCGGCTCTTGTCACTGCTTTGGGGTGTCCCACACGTCTCTGCTCTCTCCCCAGTGCCTGGCCACCACCACAGCGCCGTGGTCCACTGGTCCCGCTGGCGGGCCCTGGTCATCCTGCTGCTCTCCACCCTGTGCATGTCGGCCTGTGCCGACCTGGCCACGGAGCACATCAGCCCCATCCTCACCAACTCCACCATCTCGCAGGTGAGCCAGGTCTGGGTGTCCCCAAGGACTAAGATGTGCCCTCCAGGGATGGTGACCTGCCCTGGCTGCAGCTGGAGCCCCAAAAGCAGTGGGGGAAAGATGCCAAGATGCTCTGCATGGTTGGCCTGGGTTTGGATGTGGTCAGGGCCAGGCTGATGCCACCTCTTCCTTGCAGTACTTCATCAGTGTCACCGTGCTGGCGATGGTGCCCGAGCTGCCAGAGATTGTCAATGGCATCCAGTTCGCCCTGCAGAACAACCTGAGCTTGAGGTGAGATGGCTCCAAGGATGAGTTTTGGGGTGGTCCCTGTGCCCTGCACCAGTCCCATCACTGTGCCTTTGTGCCCATGATGAGCTGCCTAGCCACTGGTGGGTCAGATCCCTGTCAGCTTGTCCTCAAGGGGAATTATTCACCCAAAAAATGGTATCAGAACTGGGATGGGCTCTGGTTTGAGATATTCTCACCCCAAGGGTGAGAGACCTGGTGCTTGGCAGCTCCTAAGTTGTCCTTTCTCCCCAGCATCGAGATTGGGAACTGCATCGCGGTGCAGGTCTGCATGCTCCAGATCCCCATCCTGGTGCTCTTCACCATCTTCTACGTGAGTAGCCCCAGGACAGCCTGGGGAGACCTCCTGCAGCAGGGCTGGGGACATGGTGGGACATGGAAAGGACACAGCTGCCCTTCCCAGTGTCTCCCCTCTGCTCAGTGCAGGGGAAGTGGGGTCAGATGTCTCCTGGTGCTGTCCCCACCCTGGGGACGTGTGGCAGAGAGGTTTTAAGGGGTGACACGTAAGTCCCCAAACAGAGTCAGATGGGGTTGTCCTGGTTGGCCATGAACCCCAAATCCTCTCCCACGCAGCCGACCAACTTCACGCTCGTCTTCAGCGACCTCCATGTCTACGCCAGCATGTTCAGTGTGGTGCTCATGAACTACATCTTCATGGATGGCAAATGTGACTATTTCCAAGGTGACCACCCCGCACAGGGCTGCTGTGGGACTTGGAGTATCCCTATATTCCCTGGGATGTGGGATGGGGTCCAACCCCGGGGTTATTTGCTTGTTGGGGCTCTTGGCCTGTGGCGACCCAAGCAATCCTGGGGGTCTTGGTTGACCATCTTGGGGCTGTCCCCCTACAGCAGCTCCAAGGGGGATCACTCCCATTTCTCCCTTTAAAAGGGTTTTAACTCCCTTTAATGGACATTTTGTAGAAAACTACAAAAGTCCTCTACAGGGAGCTAATCCAAACCACACCAGGTCTTAAACCCATGTCCCTCCTTGCTCCAGGGAGTAACTCCCTCCAACCCTCTCTGTCTGCCCCAGGCACGGTGCTGGTGATGGTTTACTTCATCCTCCTGGCCGTGTATTTCTTCGCCCCCTCGCCCAGCGGCTGCTGAGGTTTGGATTCTCCTTTCTCCAACCCCCTTGTTGGGATCAGCGCCTGTCAAGACCTTTTCCAGTGTCTCAGGGACTCGGCCGGGCTGGCTCCGGTCTGGAAGCGCCATCTCCTGAAGCTCCTGCTGCTGCTGGGCTCCTCCTGTGGGGCTTCAGGGATGGGAAGGGCAGATGCAATGGAACTGCTCCCAAAATGAGGAGCCTCAAAGCCAGAGCACGTCACAGAGGGACCTCCAGCCAACACTCGAGTGGCTGGAAGGAAAATTGTCCTCAGTGGAGGGTCTTGAAGGGGATTTCTGTGTGTCTCAAGGACAGACCCCTCCCGGGGGATGTGTTGCACTGGGAGAAGGTGCCTGAGAAGTTCCTCATCCTCCCGGGCCTGGGAGGGACTCGGGCCTGGGAATCGCACAAGGATGTTTGATGGCACCAGAAATGCACCCAAAGGTATTTTCAGCTGTTTTGTCATTAAAGCAGTTTTGTACAAATCAGAAACAAGTTTGTTTCTCCTTAAATGAGCCTCAGTCACCGGCCTGGGCCCCTTTGTGGCCACCACTCCCTGTCTTCTGTCACCTCACCCCAGTGGGGTGGCTGTGGGCTCCAGCTTTCTCCATGACCCTCCCAAAGCTCCAGCTCAATTCCAGCCTGGTCTTGTCCGACTGTCCTGGGTCCTCTTGGCTTTGAGGTCTTTACCAGGCTCCTGAGAAGGGTCAGGGATGCTCCTGGTGTTGTCCATAGGGTGTGACAGGCTGGGGACATCTCCTTCCATGCAGGTGGATGCAGTGAGAGGACCAAGTGGGGCTTGGATTGATTTATTATCTTTAAAAACAAAACAGCCCCAAAGCAAAACACTGACAGATCCATTAACACAGGCAAGGAGGCTCTGTTGCCTCTTCCCTCTCCCCTGCTTCATCAGGATTTACTTCAGCATAAAAACCAGCGAGTGCTGTCACAGGAATGTTGGACTCTGAAAGGATGGACAGCCCTGAGTGAGGCAGGAAGCAGCCTGGGATGATCCCCCTCCTTTCCAGGGAAGGCAGCAGCTCGTTAGGGATTAATGAAGCTTCTTTATTTAAGCCTTTTTGTTTTCCTAGTGAGGCATCAGCACAGACAATCCTGCTGTCATTAGCCTGGGACATTTGGGAGCATTCCCAGGTGAGTAGCTGGAGTTGCTGATGGCAGGACAGGGAAGGATGGAGAAGGCAGGGGACGGGAGAGCAGAAGTTGTAGGATAACCTGCTCAGTGCCATCATCTTACTGAGGTTAAACAAGAAACATCTCTCCTGGGGTGTGAGGGATGCTTGGGAATTCTCTGTTCCCAGCTGGCTTTCCCTGTCTCCTTACATCCTGTCCCCACCCCAGGCAGCATTGTGGATGCTCTTAACCCCTTTCCATCAGTTGCTGCAGATGCAGGATCCTTTCCCTCTCAGTTAGGGAATTCTAATTAAAGCTTTTATTCACAGGCAGTAGCCCAACAGCAATTAAAGCCCCCCCTCAGCAAGAGCTGTGAGCTCAAGTGCTTAAACCAAGTAGTTTTTTTAGGAAGAGCACATCCAGGATCTTGTGCCCCTCATGCAGCAGCCAGTGGAGGTTATGGAATGGGAAAGACCCCTGGAAATCCATCAGTGATGCTTGTATTGCTTTTATCAGCAAAAGTGAAGGCCCTGGACCTTTGTGGTTTTCTTGGTGATGCTTCCCCAGCTCCTTTGGGCTGGGGCTGGAGGGGTCCACAGGGATCAAGCCCAACCTCTGGCCCTGCACAGACAACCCAACAATCCCACCCTGTCCCTGAGAGCATTGTCCAAACAATCCTGGAGCTCTGGCAGCCCTGGGGCCATGCCCATTCCCTGGGGAGCCTGGGTAGTGCCTGACAGAGCAGGATAATCCCCTCCCTTGCTGCTGTCCCTGATGTCCCCAGGACAGGGATGTCCCTCCTGGCTCCAGGCCACAGCTGACTCAGATCCAACTTTCCATCAACCAGCAACCCCAGGTCCCTTCCCACAGCTGCTCCCCAGCCTCTCCTTTCCCAGTCTGTCCTGGATGCACTTTGCTGAAGTCTGAAGATTCCATCTCCTGGCTTTCCTGGATCATCCAGGTGGGTTGTGCTGTTGTAGAAGGAAATCAGGGTGGCCAAGTGGGACTTTCTCCTCCTGAGGCCGTGCTGGCTGTGGCCAATGTCTGTGTTGTCCTCCAGAGGTTTTTCAATACCTCCCAGAATAATCTTTTCCAGGATTTTACCAGGCACTGAAGTGAGACTGACAGCTCCGTGGTTTCCAGGGTCATCCCTTGAAAATCAGGACCTCTCCAGGTTCCCAAGACTGCTCCAAAATCATCAAGAGAAGCTTTGTGACAACCTCAGAGAAAGCTCCAGAGATCTCCAGAGTAAGAACTTAACAACCTAAGGAATGTGCTTGCTCAGAGATCCAGGTTGGCTCCAGTATCACCTTGGGGATGATGGGAGATGATCTTTAAACCAGGTAAGGGAAAAAGCAGCACAGGGGTGACCAGGCTGCTCCAGGACAAAAGTCCCAGAAGGCAAAGATGGAAGTGTGGATATTCATCCTCAGAGTGTGGGATGGAAGAAGGAGCTGGAGAAATGGTCCTGCAGGTCACTACAAGCCAGGGCAGGAGAGCAGGGAACCCTTCCCCAGCCCAGAGCTGCCAGCAGGGCCTGGATTCAGCAGCCAGGGAGGCTGGGAAGGGGCTGAAATGCGCAATTCCTGCAAAGGTGCAGTGCAGGGGATGGAGACACCAGAGCTCCAAGCAGCTCCCACCAGTTCCTGTGGTCCAATGACCTGAGAAAGCCTCAGCTGTGATGCCCAGCCTTTGTTTTTCTGAGCCTTGGGGAAAAAAAGCAGCCACTGAGGCTGGAGAAGGAGAAAAATCTATTCTCAAGAGCAGGGGAAGCTTAATTTTTGGACAAGGGCTGGGTTCCCTGAGGGGGCAGCAGTGACTCCAGCAGGCAGGGCCTTTGGATTAACAACATGAAGACAATGCTATGGTTTATTTAAACATAAATGCAATCTTTTAAAAAGAAACTAAAACCCCAGAGTGTAACCTCTGCCTTTGATGAAGAGGAAAGCATTGGGAAAAGCTGATTTTAAAAACAAAAGGCACTTAAAAATGGGCTCCAACTGAAAAGGATTTTGCACAAACCTCATGCCTGGAGCTGGTCAGAGTTTAGTGGCCACTTAAATTCAGTGTAGAGAGCACAAGAGGACCAGAAACACCCCTTCCTGTCCTAACTGTGCAGAGACAATCCCTGTGCCCAGCAGGAGGGAGAGATGCTCCCTCTCCCCGTTTTTTGATGCTGTATTTCCTGGGCTGAGCCATCCACAACGCCACTCCCCAAACTGGCTTTAAATCACATCTCCCACCCTCAGGGGAATATGAAGCAACAAGAAAAAGGCCAATTTGGGATGTGTGGGAGGAAGGAAAACCAAAAGCTGGGAAACGGTGATAACCAGGGCTTGGTTGAGCAGACTGAGAGAGCTCTGAAATCTACAGGGTGAGTTTTTGCTGTAGCTCATTCCGGGTGCAAAGTGAGCAGAAAAGGATAAAAAAGCCTCAGGAAAACCTTTTTCCTTCCCCACTCCCAGTAAACTACACAGTAGTCCCTTAAGTGGCGACTCTTTCCCAGTCTTCCAAGCCAACCTTTCAATATGAAAAGGGGAGAACACAGACACTGCACCAGGGAAGCTGCACGGGCCAAGCTTCGCTCGCCGCCCCGGGCGACGTTCCAGCCGTCTCCGGAAGCTCAGGGATGGGAACATGCCCATGGAACACATGCAAGGCTGCAGGAATTGCTGGGTTTGGAGAGGGGGAGCTCAGCTGGGTGGGAGGGATGGGTTATTCAAAGCAAAAGAACAGGTTGGTGGCTGTTCTGCATCAAATGTTCCTTGCTGGATATAAGGGTGAAAATACCAAGGTGAAGGTGCCACGTGTAAGCACAGGCTCAGACATTCAGTAACTCATTAAGCTCCCCAATTAATTTGCAAGCGTGTGCTGATGACAGGTTGGTGGTGGGCTGCTTAGTCTCAGAAAATACTTTTGGATTAATGGTGTCATTTAGAGCTCCATAAATAAAAAGGGGATTTTTTTTTTCAATGACTAAAAGTAACAATGTCTCGAAAGGCATCCATGTATTTGCTGAGTAAGGCCTTGAGCAGGTTCCTCCATGTTCTTAGCAAGACCATCCATGGAATCCATAAATAGAGGTTGGGAGGGGGAATTCTTCAACGTGGTGAGTCTTGGCCAGAAGTGGGAGATGTTCTCATTTTAGTCGCTCAATGAGTCCCTGCGTCAGTCCAAGGTGCAAAAGCTGGGATGTGGAGAGAGTTGCGAGGTGAGGGAAAGATTCCAGGAGCTTCTCCCAGCACAGTTCCAGCAGGCTGGGCACCACCAGCCACATTTTGAACAGGGAGCCAGTCCGTTTGTTTTCGTGGATGTTGACCACCCCTCCGTGGACGTACATGCAGCCAGCCTAGGTGGGGAAAGGGGGACAGGAGTTACACAGCCAGGAAAAGCAGGATTGGGCTGTCCCTGTTCCCAGCTGCTGAGGTTCCTTCAGCAGAGGTGTCACTCCCTCTGGCATCCTCTGAATCAAGGGAGGAATCACTGCTGGAGGGGCCATGTCTCATCCTAAACCACATGTGTAGCACCTCAGAACGCTCTGCTCTGAATTTCAGGTGATTTCTATCCCAAGAAATCCTTTTTAGGAGCGTGGCAAACTTAAGTAGTACAGAGCTACACTCATGTTTCAGCTAAAAATAATGTATTTTTTAAACTACACCCACCTCACACAGACATCCTGCATTCCCTTGGCTCAGCACAACCCTGCTGAAGGGATGACAGGAACACAGAGAGATGGGAAAAACTCAGCTGCTGAGTGGCTTTTTTTTTCCCATATGCTGGCAAAGAAAGGGCATTCCTGCTGTCCAGGCAGTCACTGAGCTGCCTGGGAAACACCTTTATCAGGCTTCCCAGAAAAAGCTGCATTTATAACAGTCTCCCAACTAAGTGACACCAAGGAATGTGATCTCTGCCCTCAGGAGATGAGGAGCTGAAGGAGGTGAAGGCACAGCCAAAGGCATTTCTTGCTGCCTGTTAATTATCAATCCCAGGTCTCCAGACTTCTACTTCTGGCCAAAAGCTCTGGTAATACCAACATTCCTTAGTGGTTTCCAAAGGGTTGGAAACAGGCTCATCTAATCTTTCACCTCAGGCTGTTCTCAGTAGGATAAAATCACTTTACTCAGGGATTATTTGTGTTTCTCTTTTTTTCCTTCTACAAGTAAGAACTGTTCTTGCCACATGGGAGTTTAAAAGCTAAAATTCTGCGTCATTTCTTTCAGAAAGCAAAATCCACAATGTGGCACCACTCTTCAAACAGTGGCAGGAGTCAAAACCTCCCAAGAGATGCTGCATCCAGTGGAGGTCACTTCCTTGGGAACATCAGCTCTATTTGCAGCCCATACCAACGTCAGAGTGCTGGCATGAGTGATCCCAGCTCCAGAGGAACAAAATGAGTCACTTACTGGGGTGACAGCAGCACAGTGGAAGTACACAGGCTCTGGCATCATGGCTGGAAGCTTGACCCACTGGAAAGTTTGGAGGTTCAGCTTCCAAACATCTCCCAGGATCACCTCTCCGTTGTAGCCTCCGCAAACGAACACATCTGCAAGAGAGGAGATGTGGGGAGTGGCCGGGCCCAGCCATCCCCTGGCCAGCAACGGTGGGACACAGGGGGAGAGAGCTCAGGGATCACCTTCCCAACACAGTTTTGGGATCAGTAATTGTTTTACCTCAGCAGAGGCCACTTAGAGAATCCCAGACTGGCTGGGGTGGGAAGGGACCTCAAAGCCCATCCAGTTTCAACCCGATGGGCAGCAGNCCAGTCCCTCTCCAGCTCTCCTGGAGCCCCTTTAGGCCCTGGAAGGGGCTCTGAGCTTTCCCTGAAGCCTTCCCTTCTCCAGGTGAGCAACCCCGGCTTTCCCAGCCTGGCTCTAGAGCAGAGGGGAGCCTTTGGAGCATCTCTCTGGTCTCCTCTGGACTCTCTCCAGCAGCTCCAGGTCCTGCTGCTGTGTCCCCAGGGCTGGGGCAGCTCTGCAGGGGAGGGGGTCTCACCTGAGTGGGGCACTGGGGCAGAATCCCCCCTCCCCTGCTGCCCACACTGGGAGATCAGGGTGGATTTCTGGCTCATGTCCCACTTCCCAGCCTGCCCATGATCCCAACTCCACCATGGCAGACTCAGGGCTAAATGCCACTGGAAGCAGGAGTGCATTCCCCCTTTATGTAGCCAATCTGAGTTCTCAGACACCTGGGTTTGATCAGATTCCAGGGATTTTAAACCCACAGGGAGCAGCTCCAGCTCCCAGTCCTGCCTTGCTCCTGGCTTTGCCCAAGTTCTCAACTCAGAGGCTGCCATATCCTGCTGGTGAAGGGGACTGGAAGCATCTCCCAGCTCCTGCCTTACTTTTACTGGCACAGTTAACACTCCTAAGAAATATAATCCAGCATTTCACTCCACCCTTCAACACAGAGCATTTCAGCCACTGACCTGAAGAGTTTGGTAAAGAAGGATCAAGACTGTAACCGTTTTTTCAGTGTAGAAGAAAGAGTGGTGCCAACTGGGCAGCTTAAGGCCTGTCAGTGAGGAAAAAATCCTCTTCCAGAAAAGCCATGTGTTCCCTGCAGCTCTCTCCAACTCTCCACTGTTTTGGTTGTACAAGATACACCCATTTTCCAGAGGCAAATCTTACCATTTTTTATCTGGACACAGCTGTGGCATCTTCTGGCTGCTGGGAAGCCTGGGGAGAATAAAATTAAAAATATATATCAATAGTTGCTTTAAAGTGCTTGTGCAAGTGGTGATTTTGTCTCAACATTTAATCATGGAGTTTAATTTTTAAGAGGTTCTGCTTTCCTGCAATCCCAGGTAGAAAAGCTGTAATTTTAAGCAGGTTTGATTCCTAATTCCCCTCCAGGGAAGGAAGAAATGTGCTGGAATCTTGTTCCCCAGAGTCTCAAATCTGCCTTGGTGAAAAGCAGCTGTGAGATTCCAGGGAAAGCCGAGGGCCTCAAAGGGAGCATGGATGATCTGGATCTTCTGGGAGCAGATCCAGGCATTGTCACCTTCCCCAAGCAGGGAGGAAGGGAAGCCAGACTGCCAAATTCCCTTGGATGGGTTAATCCAAGTGCTGAAGCACAAGCAGGATCTCAAAGCCAGCATTAAGTCACATATTGAACAAGAAAACTGCACCTTCAAGCACCTTGGCCACTCTGGTTTACAGGGAGAGATGGGAAATTCCAAACTCACCAACTTTCTCATGAGGTTTGGTGGTGATCTCCTCCCAGGTGTTGGTTTCCAGGTTGTAGGCGTGGATCTGGAGGGAAAAAGAGGAGCCATGAGATCCTCCTGGCTCTGCCAGCACCAGGATGAGGCAGCCACAGGCTCTGACCCACTATAAATAACCCTTTTTCTTTCATTAAGTGTAAACCCAAAAATAGCTGATCCCAGCCAGTGACTAAGCAGGTCTAAAATCACCTTCCAAGCTCCATCCCAGCTTTGCTATTTCAGCCCTACAGCTAAAAAAAAAAAAATAAATATACTGCTTTTTAAAAGAGCTGGACCAATTAAAATCCACACCCTTGAGTTCTCAGAAGGATTTAGAAACACCTTTCTCCTACTGCATGTAGGGAGAAAAGAAATGGAACAATGGAGAGCTAAAAAGTCACATTAAGTGCTGCAGATCCCACTTTTTTGGCAGCAGAGCACTATTTAAAGTGATCACAGATTCATCACCAGGACATTCTGTGGCAAATCCAGGTTTTACAGAAATAGGAGAACAATCTGCTCCCAATTATCTGGGTTTTTTTTACCAGGCTCTCCAGGCAAAGCCAGATGAAGAGGCTGTGCTGGTTATACCTCAGTGTGGAAAATCCCCTATCCAGGGCTCCAAATGCCTCACCTTATCCAAGGAATAAGCTGTCCAGGAAGTTCCACCTCCCAGGATATAAATCCGTTGACCGTCATGAGCAATTTCATGTCTGTACCTGAAGGTACAAAGAACATCCAGCAGCACAATTAGCAACAACAAAAACCTTCTGGAAAACACCATCAAATTCCAGGGATTTGAGCAGAAACTCCCAAGCCTGGCTCTGCTGCATTAGTCCCTCAGGCTGGGAGCATTCAGGAGATGTGGAAATTTTCCTGAGCCCTCCAAAAGTCTGAAAGGCATTTTCTGATTGCAGAGCAGTTATTAAATAATTAAGTGCAATGATTTTTTATGGAACACCAGGACAGCCATCAATATTCCAGCCCCTTCTAAGGTGGTTCATGGAAGTGTCCAAGGCCAGGATGGATGGGCTTGGAGCAACCTGGGATAGTGGGAAGTATCCCTGCCCATGGCAGGGGAATGGAATTGGTTTTGCTTTAAGGTTCCATCCCACCCAAACCAAATTGGGGTTCTTGATTCCCAATCCAGTTCTCAGCTGGACACCAAACCATGGATGAGAGCGACCAAAACCCTTCCTTCCAATGCCACAACAACTCCCAGGGAAAGGAGGGCTGGAATGCCAACCAGAGCAAGGTTTTCCAAAGTTTCCCACTCCCTGCCTCCCAAAAAAAGCTCCCTGAGGCTGCCCAGGTGCTCACCTCTCCTCTGGCATGTCACAGGACATATTGTTTGGCTTCAGCTGGATCCACTCCCGAGTGTTGAGGTCCAGCTTGTGGAGGTCGGTGCTGTAGATGTACCCAGTTGTTCCTCCAAACACGTAGAGACACCCATTGATGATGGCCATGGCCTGGCAGAGAAACCAGTTAGAAAGAATTTGGGACATGTGGGGCTGGAAAAGAGGGAATTCCTGCTCTTCAAAAGAATCTAGAGATGCACCAGCAAAACGGGTTAGTCCTGCTGTGAATCTATTTCTTTGTCCACCTCATTCATCCACATTATGGAAAGTCTTAAAAGTTTTTCTAATATAAACAAACCCTACATATTTTCATTTAGAACTTTGGGTTTTGAAAGTTTTTGACTCCCAACCACTCCTTAAATCAGATTTTTTTCACTCAGCTGCACCAGGTATTTAGTGAAAAAATTTTGGCCTTTCTAACTAGGAGAAAACCTCCTTTCCTTTGACATCGCCAAGAACCAAGGCTGCTTTATTTCTTTATGAAGGATACCTGCTTTTCCTTGTGCTTTTATACAGAGAGAACAACTCTGGTGAGGAGCAGAGAAGAGATTTTGGTGCTCTGGCCCCTTTCTGAGGCACTCAGGGCTTCCTTGCCCTCCCTACCTGGCCGTAGATGCGGTTGGGTTTCTTGCCGCGGCAGCTGAGCAGAGCCCATCTCTTGTACTTGACGTTGCACACGTGGACGTCGTTCCCGTTGCTCTCTCCAAAGGGGATCCCAGTGCCCCCAAAAACCAGGAGGTTGTTGCCATGTAAAACAACTGGGAGAGAAAGAAAAAACAGGGACACTCATTGCTGTGAGATCAGTGGAACACATTTTTCCAAGCCAGGATGGACAGGGATTGGAGGAACCTCCTCTAGGGAAGGTGTCTCTGCCTATGGCATGGAACTGGATGAGTTTGAAGCTCCCTTCCAACCCAAACCATTCCATGTTTCCATGCTCTGGAGACAGCAGTGCTCAGTGCTGTTCAAATTCCCTACAATCCACTCTGCACATTTAAGGCTTTGAGATGCTCTAAAAGAGAAAGGATCCCAACTAAAACCATGGTAACCAAAGGTCTGCTTTGAAAAGGGAACAAAGACATCTATTTTTGGATGCTTTGAGATGTCTGCATGAAGCACCTTCCTGCTGAAAGCACAGGTGCCTTTCCACCAGCAAGGTAAACACCTGGAAAATACCTCTTGCTTTCCCATTTTTTTCTTTCCCTCTGCCTCACCCAAGTAAAAAGTGAAAGAAAAAATCACAAACCCAACCCAACCTCAGGGCCTACTTGGAAAAACAAGATCCAGATTTCCAGTTCTCGCCTGGTTTTGCACGGATTAAAATAGCCAGGATTAAAATAGCTCCAGGAGGAGCTATTTTAACACAAGGAGTTGCATTTCCATACGTACGTGACATGGAGGCCAGCTCCCTGGGCATGTAGCCTTCGGTGCCCATCTGATGCCAGGTGTCTGTGGCAAAGTTGTACCTCCAGAGCTCCCTGAAGAGGGGGTAGTCCTCGTTCTCAGGCCCTCCGGACTCATCGTAGTCGGGGTTGTACCCTCCGAACACGTAGAGGTTGGAACTGTCGGCCACGCAGCGATGGCCGCTCCTGGCCGGGGGGCACCGGTGACCTGCAGGAGGAGGAGAAGGGAAAACAGCTCCAGGAGAGCTCCAGTTGTGTCCCAAGGTCAGCAACTGGCGTGGTTTGCCAAGAATCCATGGGGAAGGACCTCTGCAGCAGGAGGAAATGGCTTTGTAAGGACAGATCCACTTCTCTGAGCTGGAAAAGGGACAATCTGTGTGTCACCATCTCGTTGTTGTCCACTCCACCCCTGGAGCATGTGGCAAACCTTCCACAACAGCTCTTTCTGAGGTATTTGATAAAATCCCTCTTCTTTCATTCTGTTTGGAATGAATTTTCACTGAAATTTCACTCAAGAAACAATTCCAAATGTTTGTATTTAAAGCTGCCCAATAGAGAAAAAAATTAAGGGTTTGCTTTGCCTCCTACAAAAACATCTCTGTGTCTTCCCTTTTTGTTCCTTGGATCTCAAGACTTTGTCACTTAAACATTTAAGTGACACAGGTCTGCTACAGGAGGGAAAATCTGCTCCTAAATAAAGGCATTTGCACTGGGCAGGAGCAGGGAATCCAGCTGAGATCTTACAGGCAGAAGCAGCCATTCCCAAAAGGAATCCCTCTGCCTGCCCACCCTCTTCCCTAAAACTCAACGGAAATAAAAGCAGGGAGGACAATTCCAGCTCAGCTCTCAACTGGAATAGATAAAAAGATGGATTCAGCCAAGGAAAACCTAACCAGGAATATTCTTGGACAACAGAAATCGAGGTCTTGGCTGACAAGTGACCAAAACAAATCCAAACAAATCAGTGACCTTCACCTCACACCTGCTCCCACTGACTTTTTATGGATTTTAGGATGGAAAAGGAGCCAGGGAAGCATCTAATGAGGACCCAGCATGTTTTCTTCTGTTCTAATTCCCAGCAGTGAATCCAACACAGCAAAAAAAAAAAAAAAAACCCGAGACATGAAGCATTTTTCCTATAGGAAAATGAAATAAATTATTTGTCCAGACCAAATAATGAACTTGAGCTCAGCACAAGCAGCTTTGCTTAACCATGTCCAACTCTGGTCTAAAATTAAGCTGCTCTCCAGGGTTCAGACAAAGTTTTGACAGATTTGGGTTGTTTCCAGGAGTAATTGTGTCTCACAGCAATTCCCACTTAGAAAATTAATAAGCACTGGCTGAAAAAGAGGGGAAGAAAGTTAAGGAATTAAGGGAAAAATCTGTAGTGGGGACACAGATGGTGGGGCACAGGAGAGGGGGATATTCCATGTCCTAATTTAAAAGGTGTTAAGGAATTAGGAGTTCAAAATTATATTAAATATAAGTTTTATTTCCCTCTAGTTCTAACACTTGCCATGAGAATTTTCCAGAGGGAAGAGACAAGAATAAGGGTGAGTTTTATATAAAGCCAATAAACTACAGATAAGAGGTGGAATTCAAAGAAAATAAATTAAAAACACTACCCAGGAGGCCTTCACTGCCATCCACCTCGCAGAATTGAATAGGGAAGACACCTGACTTTGCCAGAAATCTCCAGTTAAGTTTCAGCAGGAAGGGATTAAAGGGATCACGCATCCTTGGAAGTGTCCAAGGCCAGGCTGGACAGGGCTTGGAGCAACCTCGGATAGTGGAAAGTGTCCCTGGCCATGGCAGGGGTGGAATTGGATAATCTTTAAGGGCCCTTCCAACTCTTGCTCATCACTGTGTCTTCAGAAAAGACTCCTCCAGTTCTTTTTAAGGAAAAGAGCTGTAAAAGCTGTTCAAGAGTTAATTCCGATGAGCTCCTTCAGCAGACAAATTCCATGGCTCCAATAAAGAGCTGCATTTCCATTTAATTAGGACTCACTGGATGATTCACAGCTCCTGCTGAAATTCAGGAGAGATTTGCAGCTGGTTTTGCTCCAACCAGGAGCCCATTCCACAGGTGCAACTTTCAGGTGGTGCAGGAAGATGGGAAAATCCTGGGACTTGCTAAACATCCACCTGTCGTGAGCAAAGTCCATTTCCCCAGAGCTGAACCCCAAAACACCCAAGGAAGCACAGCAAGGTCCCATTCCTGTGAAAAGCTGGAATTAACCAGGTCCTGCTGTGAATTCCTTGATCCTGGACACACAAAGCAGCAGGATGTACCAAATCAAGTTGGATCTATGGGGAAGAGGTCATAAAGTTATGGAAAATGGCTTTAAAATGGATGGATATGATCTGGAAAGCAGCTGTTTTCCCAGTTTAAGATTCCAGAGAAAAGCAGGAAGGAAGGATGGGAAGCTGCATTTACAAGGAGGCTCCTTTTCCTTAGACCTGAGGGCAAAAATGGGAACAATAAAACTTTCAGGGAGTAAGTTCCACCATCAGGATGAAGTTCAATGACAGGAGGAAACAGCCTCAAGCTGTGCCAGAGGTGGCTCAGGTTGGACATCAGGAGGAATTTCTTCATGGAAAGGTTGTTAAACATTGGAAGGGGCTGCTCAGGGAGCTTTGGAGTCTCCATCCCTGGAGGTGTCCAAGGAATTCCTGGACATGGCACTCAGTGCCCTGGGCTGGGGACAAGGTGGGGGGATTGGGCACAGCTTGGACTCAGTGGCCTTGGAGGGCTTTTCCAACCCAATGGATGCAGTGATTCCAGGCTGAAACATCACAACAGGGACATAATTAAGGAAAGTCCTAATTAAGGGCTGAGCCATCTGACAGAAACAGGCTGGCTGGGCACTGACCTGCCAACACCCTGCTCAATTCCCCCTTTAACCAGTGATTCACTCCATGAGTTCTGAGGGAGCTGCTGGATGGCCTGGATTGACAATTCCAAGCTATTCCTAATTGAACACCTCTCCTGCAGGAGCTGTACTTAGGACAGGGGATGAAACAAGAAGGTGTTTCCCGATGTGACACAGCAACCCCCTGGAGAAAAGGGGGATCCAGGGGGACCTTGTGGATCCCCACAACTCCCTGACAGGAGGGGGCAGCCGGGGGGGTCGGGCTCTGCTCCCAGGGAACAGGGACAGGAGGAGAGGGAACGGCTCAGGCTGGGCCAGGGGAGGTTTAGATTGGATTTTAGGGAAAATTCCTTCATGGAAAGGGCTGTCAGGCACCGGCACAGCTGCCCAGGCTGGGGTGGAGTCCCCATCCCTGAAGGGATTTCAAATCCATGTGGAGGTGGCACTTGGGGACATGGGGCAGTGGTGGCCTTGGCAGTGCTGGGAATGGTTGGACTCGATGGTCTCAGAATCCTTTTACAACTTAAACGATTCCATGATTCCACAAATATGAATTTGTTTTGAGCCTCCTGAAACCATCCTTTTTCTTATGACTGTCAGAAACCCCAAATAAATCCATTTATATCTCAAGGGTGGGTGTGGAGACCAATGGGGCCGGACTGCTCAGTGACAGGAGAAGGGACAATGGGCACAAACTGAAACACAGGAAATTCCAGCTGGATATGAGGAAAAACTTCTTTACTTTGAGAATGATGGAGCACTGAACAGGCATCCCAGAGAAGCTGTGGCTGCCCCTGGATCCATGAGTGTCCAAGGACAGGCTGGAGAGGGCTTGGAGCACCCTGGGATAGTGGAAGGTGTCCCTGCCCATGGCAGGGATGGAACTGGGAGGGCTTTGAGATCCCTTCCCACCCAAAGCGTTCCACAGTTCTACACTCCTTTATCACTTTCCTTTTTTCCCCAAGCTAATTTAATCCCAATATCAATCCCAGGGTTATTTGCAGCACTTTGAGTATCTTAAAGTTCTTCCTGTCAGGATAAGAGGAAAAGGAATGGCACCAGTGAACAGCCTGTCCTGTTATCAGGGTGTCCCAAACAATGCTGGCTCTTCCCATCAATCCATGATTTCAATCCCACAAATCCCAGTGCAAGGCCATCCCACGAGCTGTGTGTTACACCACCACATTATCAGCCTTACCACCAGCAGCAGAATTTCTATTTCAAGCCCTATTTCTGGAAATAGGAACGGAATAACTACAGGGTGAAAAGCCAACAAATCCAACGTGGCTTTGGATCCTCTTTCCCCAGTACCACATCCGTGGTGAATATCCCAGGGCTGTGCATGTGTGCTTTTCTCTGCCTTTTAAAGCTTTCTAAAGATGGCTTTGGTATTATTTTCCCTCCTGCCTGGTTTTTCAACATCCACAACAGCAGGATTCCGTCTCTCCCTTTCCATTTCTGATCCCTGCAGGAATCCTGAAGGACATTTAGGTCAATATTGACTTTGAGTCCCATCTTCAAAGTTTCATCTTTTCCACAACAGCCGGACAAAGTAAGTTTGGAACTCGTGTAATTGGAGCCCCTCAGGAATGTTTGGATAAGCAGGATTGGGAATGCATTGCTGAGAGTGAGGTTTAAAACCTGTTTGTTCATCCAGCTGCATTCAGCCTCTGCAGATCCCACACTTCCCTTCCATGGCAGGAAATTCCCAAGAGTGAAAGCAGCTGTGGCTGGGTCCCTGAACAACGCTCAGAGGGGCTGAGGGAAAATGGGAGAAACCAGAGGATCCAGCCAAGGATGCCAAACACAACCCACAAGCCACTGGCCAAGAGATTTCCAAATATTCCTGAGATCTCCAAAGTTTCCAGAATGCATGGATCATCCTTGCATCCAGCTGGGAGAGCTCCTGGGTTTGGATCAATTGGTCCTCCCCAGGTCTGGCTCTCCCAGGCTTTGTTTCCAAAATCTTTTGGATAATCACATTTAAAAGGATTTTACACCACTAAAACTGGGTGTTTCTTGGGTTGTTTGTTTCTGAAAAAACACACAGGAAAAGAAAGGAATTCTGGAGAATGAGAGCCATAGAAGGGAACAGGAAAGATCATCTGGTCCAGTCTCCTGTGGGAAAAGGACCTGGGATGAAGTTGTTCAGCACCTTGAGCAGCCACATCCTGAAACCCTCCAGGGACTCCCCCACATCCCGGGGGAGGCTGTTCAGGGAATGATGGTTCCAAGGAATGATGGTTCTCACTGGAAAAAATGTCTTTTTTTCCATTGGGATGAACCTTCCCACTGCAATCTGTCCCCATTGCTCCTTGTTTTCTCCATGGAAGGGAGACCCTCCATCCTCTTTGTATCCATTCTTTAAGGACTGGAAAACCCCAGTGAGGTTCCACCTGAGCTTTCTCTTCTCATGGAATCATGGAATGGAATCCCAGGATGGTTTGGGTTGGAAAGGACCTTAAAGCCCATCCCATTCCATCCCCAGCCATGGGCAGGGACACCTCCCACCATCCCAGGTTGCTCCAAGCCCTGTCCAGCCTGGCCTTGGACACTTCCAAGGATCCAGGGGCAGCCACAGCTTCTCTGGTTTTCCAGGGAGAAGAGACTTGAATCCTTCAGCCTTTCCTCACAGGGCAGGTTCTCCACCCCTTGGACCATCTCCTTTGGATTCTCTCCAGTCTGGCTGTGTCTTTCTTGACTTGTGGAGACCAGAACTGGACACAGAATTCCAGGGATGCTGGGTAGAGTGGGATAATCCCATCTCTCCCTCCCAATGTCCCTGTGGATGCAGCCCAGGACCTGATTTGGCTTCCTCCAGTTCCCTCTCAGCGAGGCTGCTCCCAAACCACACAGATCCCAGCCTGTGCTGGACTCTTGGGATGTCATTCCAGCTGCTGCACTTGGAATTTTGTCTTTGTTACACTTCACACTTGCCTGCCCACTCCTCCAGCCTGAGCAGGTCCCTGGAATGTTATCCCATTATTTAAGGAATCACACGAACACAAAATTCTCCATGACACGAAGGGGTTCAGGATATTTGGAATTTCTGCTCTGTTTTTTTTAATATATATTAAAAACTGAACCTCTCAGAAAAAAAATCCCAAACCCTTCTGTGACAGGGAAAATTACAGCTCAAAGCAAGAGTAGGAATGCTGAGCCAGGAGAGGCAAAGATCCATTTAAGTGTCCAGATTGTTCTAATTCCCTTAATCCCAGGAGTCTGATGAAAACACTGAAAAATGTGGACAAAAAGAGAACAAACCACAAACCACCTGTATTTGACTTTTTTTCCTCATCTTTCCAAAGCTTGCAAACACCAGGGCATGAAATAGTGTGGGGAAAATGAAGGAATGACTCCTAAAAACTCTGGAAGACAATTGGGAGGTAAGAAAAGAAACCTGAAAATTTTGGAAGAAAATTAGGAGATAACTGAAAACCCTGGAAGAGAATTGGGAGGTAAGAAAAGAAACCTGGAAATTCTGCAGGAAAACTGGGGAGGCAAGGAATGAAACCTGACAAGTCTGGAGGAGAACTGGGAGCGAAGAAAACAAACCTGGAAACTCTGGAAGAGAATTGGGAGCTAAGGAACAAATCTGGTTGGAGGAAATAGAATGAGGGGGGAAAAACTCCTCTCTCCATGGTTATGTAAGGGCTGCTGCTGGAGCTCTATAAATAGAACCTCAACAGGTGTCAAACGGGGAGAAAACTCCAGCAATCCAGGATTTTTCCATGCAGGAGGTGTCCAGGAGGGCTGGCAGTGAGTTTGGGGTTTATTTAGGCTGGGTTTAAGTGCCAAGGCTGAGCTGGACAGGGATGGTTCATCCTGGGCTGCAGCACCTGATCCTGTGCAGGCCCAGGGAGGGACAGAATCCATGCAGGATCAGGAGGATGTGCTTCCCATCTGCTCCAGCCAAGGATTCAAATCCAGGAAGGGGAAGAGAATCAGGTCCTGTGTTGCCAAAAAAGGACCTTTCCACAGAAGGAAGGAGCCATGTCTGAGCATTTGCCCAAAAATAGAAGGTGTGGAGCCACTCAGCAAATTCCCAGTGCTCCTAGAAGGGGCTGGAAGGCTGATCCAGAACGTAGCAGGTTTCAGGGATGGTAACATGGATTGAAAGCCCCTTCCCAGCTGCTGTTGGTGCTCCAGATGTGCCAAGCACAGGTTCCCACCCCTGAGGGGTGAGGGGATTTGTGTCCCCCCCGAATTGTGGGATCTGAGTGGCAGGAAAGGATTCCTGATCCTGGGAAATTCAGCTCAAGGTCATGAGGAGCTATGGAGATAAGGAAAAAGGGGACACCCCACCCCAGCTGGGAATGTCACAGGGCCTTGGGGTGTCCCACATCTCTCCCAGAACTGCAGAACTTCCCAGTCCTGCAATCCCAGGATAACCTCAGCCTCCTCCTGGAATATTTGGGGGCTGTTGGGGTGACCCGAACGACCAGAAACTATGGAATGACTCTTCAGCATCCAGCCCTGCTAGGAGGAAGGTGGGAAAGGGAAAGAACCCCTTTTCCCAGGGAACAGGACTAAGCTGATGTCACATCCCAGCCAAGACTCCCCATCCCTGCATCACTCCTCCCAGGATTGAAGGGACATCCCAAAAAACCCCAATACACTGGGATTGTGGAGCAGGGGGATCACCAGGCGTTATCCCAGGCCTATCCCGAATCCCAGGATGAACGGGGCTGATGCTCAGCAGGGAATGTGGGGTACCCATATCCATGGGGATGAACAGCCCGTGTGGGGCATCCAAGCATCTCCCAACGCCTGGAAAACACTGGAATGGGGAGGGAAGAGCTGCCACCCACCGGGTTGTAGGAGAGAGTGATCCTAAATCCATTTGCAAAATGACAACCGCCCCCATCCCTGATTCCGGGCTCCTTGTCCCGGGATCGTCGGCACGGGAACATCCCGGCGCTCCCCACAACATTCCCGGGCCTTGGGGACGGGGTGACCCTCTATTCCCGGTGTGCTGGGAATGTCCCAGAGGCAGGGACAGCTTCCAGAGCTGCAGAACATCTGTCCCAGTCCCGGACCCCCCAGGGACGGGGATGTCCCGTCCCAGTCCTCTCAGGGCCTTGGGACACGCGTGTCCCAGGCTGGGACAGCCGGGACCTCATGGATGGGGTGCCCAGACCTCTCTGGAGCGCGGGATGGGGATGCCCCGATTAAGGACCCCCACGAATGGGGGTGCCCCCGTCCCGAGCACCGTGGGAATGGGCGATTCCCAATCACAGAGTCCTTGAAGCCTTGGGAGTGGATCTGTCCCCGTCCCTGATCCTCCGAGATGGGGGTGCCCGGTCCAGGACCCCTCAGGACCTTGCGGACGGCGGTGTCCCGGACCCCGACCTCCCGGAGGCGGCAGTGCCCCGATCCAGAATCCTTCAGGACCTTGGAAATGGGGGTGCCCCGGTCCCGGTCCCCCGGGGATGGGGATGTTTTGCTCCCAGACCCCCCGGACCCCTCCGGGACGGGGCTGCCGCGGTCCCCGAACCCTTTTCTGGGCCTNCCGGCAGCTGCACGAAGCGGTTCAGGATCCCTCCCCCGCCGCCATCGCTGCCTCCCGCGGCGCCGCCCGCGCCCTCCCCGAGCCCGTCCCGGGCCGCGGCCGCCGCCGACATGGCCCGTCCGCTGCCTGAGGGACGGGGCGCCAACCGCCAATCAGCGCGCAGCTTCTTCCACCGCGGCCTATCAGCTGCGGGCTTGTTGGCAGGTGGGGGGAGGCCGTTGAGGGAGAGCCGCTGTAGGGAGAGATGAGCGATCGATCCAGGCTGAAACAATAGAGCGCCGAGAGCGGGGGCGCGGGAACACTCGTGGGGACACTCGCGGGGACACTCACGGGGACATTCACGGGGCCATTCTCGGGGACATTCTCGGGGGTGGCGGCGCGCCCCGAGCTCCTCGCGAGG
Source organism: Daphoenositta chrysoptera (assembly GCA_013397915.1). NCBI lineage: Eukaryota > Metazoa > Chordata > Aves > Passeriformes > Daphoenositta > Daphoenositta chrysoptera. The sequence continues at coordinate 311 of VZRO01008007.1, read as the reverse complement.
TTTCGGGGGCCGTGCGGGGCTTGCGTGGGGTCACAGCGACCCCACGGCGCGAGCGGAACGTTCGTGCGCCGGCGGAACGTTCGTGCAGGGCCGCGTTTCCCGGGCGGTGACGGGAGGGAGGGACCAAAATGGCGGCGCCCAGCGCCGGGGGGGCGGCGGCGGCGGCGGCGGGGGGGACCCGAGGGCGGCCGCCCCCCGTCACCCCCCGGCAGATCCGCGACCTCATCGACGGCGGCATCGCCACCGAGGGGCCCGGGCCCAGCGGGTGAGGGGCAGCGGTGGGCGCGGCTCGCTGGCACCGGGAATGGGTT
>VZRO01007986.1:814509-872698 GCA_013397915.1 Daphoenositta chrysoptera | reverse complement strand
ACCCCACACCCTATTTCAAAATAAAAAACCCCCTCCCTTTTTTTTTTTTTTTTTTTTTAATGAATCCAAGCCAAACAAATGAAGAATTCTGACCAAGAGGCTGATTTTACCCACTGACCACAAATAACAGTAGGAACAATGCCCTAGTGGTCCTTTGTGATACTCTGTCCCAAAAGACTGTGGCCTCTTCCTTATTTTTAGCAAGCATATTTATGTGCTCCAAACCTCATCCTCAGGAATAAAAACAGCATCAGTTGAAATTCAGGTGGTGTTAGCATGAATGACTTCGTCTGAAAAAAAAAAAAATTGTTTAGATTTCAAAGCATGTTTTACCAGTCAGCTAAAGAAATCTCTCTTGCAGGAGAAAGAGGAAGCTTCATCATTCCCCACCCCCCAACACAGGCACAGATCTCTGTCATGTGAATGAAAAAGGCTTGATGCCGTGATGATAGAGATTTTTCAGGATTTTCTCTTGGGTGAGAAGGGACTTGCAAAGAAGCTAAAGTTTGTGCAAGGATATGTTATGTCAAGAGCAGGGAGAAGAATTCAGTGTTTGTCCAGGCATAACAATGACTTGGCATGGGCTCAGTTCTGCTCAGCAGCTTTTTGTCTGGGGCCAGCCTGTAAACACAGGAGCAAAATATCTAATCAGCTGGTCCAACTGCTGTAGGGTGGTTTCTTTTTAAAAACTGCCATCATGTTAGAACATGTGATTTATCTTCCAATGAAATAACATCCCCACCCTTAATTAGTAATTTAAGGACACACAGACCATGATGAGCCTTTTATAAATAACATTCATAAAATCATTTACATGTGTCATAACTGTGCTGGAGGTTTCCAAGGCTTTGCCCTTCTCTGGAGAGAAAAGGGCTGAGACAGGGTTTGAGTGTGGGTGTGTTGTCAGACCGTAAGATTTGTGGTACATTTTTTGCATCCCAATCACCTGAGTTGGAACAGCTACAAAGCTCCATCGGATGAGTTCATGCACAGCAGTTCAAGGGCTGTCTGTGCAGTACTCTTTTCACGTATTTCCTTTCTCAGGTAAATTTTTTTAAAGTAGGAATTAAGAGATATCTGACATTGTAAACACTAAATGAGCAACAGTTGTGAAAGCAGGAGTGCCCCGGGATGCAGAGAGCAGGATACACACAGCAAACAGGCTTGGAAAGGAACAGGAGGTTTACAACACCCTCTGTCTTGCTTAAGCCTGCCTGTGCACATGATCAGTGAAGGTAATGTGTGACTGAGCAGACACCCACAGCAGTGTGCTACAGGGCAGGGATTAAACTGCTTCCAGCTAATTGTTGGAGCGGCATCCTTCGGCAGTGCCAGCAGCAGGAGGCCCCTCAGTTACTCATGCCATGTTTTGCTAATTTCCAGCAGCACGCAGGGAAGATTTCCTTGCAGAGCACTGCCGGCTGTGCTGGTGTCCCAGTCATGCATCCTCCCGCTCAGGGTGGCCTATTGCTAGCCCTCCTCTTGGGGCCCAGTGCCCTCAATACTGATGTGCCACGGACACCTCCAGTTTCAGGAAAAGGGAATTGCATTTGGCATTCCAGAAGTCAGTTTTAGTCCCTGTAGAAACAAAATAATCTTCCCGCCTTCCCAAAATACAAAGATTAGTTGCTGAGGATCAGTCGGGTTATCATTCAGTCAGGAGCTGATCAGATCGCCTGAAGGGATATTTGTGTGTGCCAGGTGTACCTGTTAATGGCTTTCCAAGGAAAACAAGGGATCATCAGTGTCGGGAGGGGCCACCTAAGGAGTGGGACATTGACACATCTTTGCCATGAGCTCAGAAAACCTTTCAGAAGTGAGAGCAGTGTTAGCAATAGCAGTTTCCCTGGAAAGGAGATTCAGATTCCTGTAAATCACATGTTCTAACACAAAAACTGAAGTACACCACATGCCTCTCACCCATGTTTTTCTTCATCTCAGTCCATTGTTTTTCAGAGGCCAAGTTTTCCTAGGGCTACTTTTTCTTTGCTTTTTTTTCTTCAATTGGATTGATTCATTGTTTTATTCTTGGAAATGGCCTCACTTTTCCTACCCACATATTATTTTTACCCTTTTTGCTTTTTCCTTCTCAAAAAGTGCGGCTGCAAGAGCTGGCATCACCACACAGTGCCTGCCTCTGGGATGCAGGAGATGTGGCCTCCCCTCACCGGCCATAACCAGTTACAGCATGGATGTGTGTACCCTAAGGTCTCTTCGGAGTCAGTGGAGAGAAATGAGCATTTTTAGGGCAGAAATGCCCAGAAGCGTGTTATATTGCACTTTAGGTTGAGATGAAACACACCTAGATTCTTTAGTGTCCGAATCAATCAGGGACATGACCACATTTAATTAAATTTATACTTAACCCCACTCTTTGAGTCAGTTATTGACATAGTGAATGACTTGGGCAAGTCACCAACCTGTAAACAGAATAATATTTTACTGAATGATTTTACTGAAGACCATAACTTGGTTAAGTTTTACTTTGGCTAAGAAGGATTTGGCTTTGTGCAGTGCTGTTATCTTATATATTACTTTTGCCTTCTTTTTGGACTCTTTTGTAATAGGAAGTTATGTCATCTCTTTAATTGGCAAGGGCTGGCCCAACATCTGCAGGCTCAGAGATCAGAGCTGGAGTTTAAGACCCCTCTCTTACAGGCCAGGACTCCTCTGTCCAGAGAGCAGCTAAACCATCTCTTTCCAGAGGGCTGCTGCTGTTTCAGGGAAGAGGGCAAGAAAGGATGTTGAACACTGTCCTCTTTGTTTAGGAGCAGTTTCTTTCATGGCTACATGGTGGCACTAGAAGGGTTCACTGCATCAAAAGAGCCCTCCAGCCTGTGACAGCTGGAGGCAGCAAAAGACCAGGATCTGCCCCTCTTCTTGTCTCCTTGGGGGAAGGTGGGGATAGGACAGCTGGAAGCATCAGCAGGTCACAGAGTACCTGAACTCAGACAAAGCACAAGGCACGGGTGAAGGGCTGAGCAGAAGGCTCAGCAGAAAATGTGCCTGATGCAGTGGCTTTGGCAGCATTACCAGGTCTCTCATTTTCATTATGGATTCATAATATTTAACGATATAAGATTCTCAATCTGTTCTCAAAAGCAAACAAACAAATCCCCAAACAAAACCAAGTTTTTGTCAAGGAGAAACAAATGGCAAGTATAAATCATAGTCCAAACTAAAAAAAAAAAATGTTGACCAGCAGGATCCAAAGTTAATTATGAAGTTGCACAATTTTATTCAATGCTATCAATTTCTAGAGTCTAATTCACAGATGTTGAGCATCCCCAAGCCTCCTCTATTTTCTGTGGTATTAAGACACATCAAGGCCACCCCATGATATTTTCTGTCTCACTCCCTGCTTTATCCCATTTTTAATTGCATATCACATCTGAGGTCACCAGATGCAGCTGTGCTTGCTTTTGCACAATTAAGGAACTGCACATAAGCACAATTGAAGCATTCTGCTGTTTTCATCCATGCTGATTTTTACCCAACAACATTAATATTATTCATTTTTATATTCCACAGCTTTACCAAATTCTTCCTTTGCCATGCAGTTCTCTGCTAGGTTTGCTTCTGCCATACATTATTTCCTCACAGGAACATCTTGACTTATAAAGGGGAGGACAATTCATCCTTCACTTCATCCTTTGCAGGTTGGGTTCACAGGTTCTGTAGGTTGAGGTGCTGGTCATGTCCTTGAAAAAAAACCCCTGCATATTCAGTCCCATGCATGACAGATAAAATAACAGGATATCCGGTTATTAGTTTTCTTAAACGCTTCTGGCTTTTGGTACAGGATGTACCCAAGGGAACGACCTTGCTCAGTCATCATTATGGTGACAGCTTCCTCCATCTGCCCTCTGTGGAGGCATCTGCAGGGACTCCCTGTTCTTCCACTTCTACCCAAAAGGCAAGTTTGTGCAGTTTGATGCCCACAGTCCACAGGTGCTGTGCTGTTTTACCAAGGTGCTATCTAGCTCTTGTATGTTGGACCACACACATGAAAGTGGCCTTCACCTGTCAGAGCATCAGCATTTAAATAAGATAGGATGGTTCTGATGTTGTGCAGTACTGTGGCATAGCACTTCTCAGCTTGTCAGGTAGATCTGCAGGACCTTTGACCCTTGTTACCCTCAAGATTTACAACTTTCAAAGTGTGCTGCCGGAAAAATCTCATGCTGTGATGGTGTGAAAAAAAATTGCATGAGAAAGAACAGCTTCTCAATGCAAAGCACTTTGGTTATATCTTCTCTCCTTTTACTTCCTCCTCACCACCTGAGGAAAAAGCAAGCAAGGACCACAAAAGCAGTTGTAGCACAGAGAAGCTGCCTATAGTTCTGTTGTTGGCAACTGAGCCCCCCACAGCCCCTCGATCACTCCCTCACAGTGGGAGGGAGTTGGGAGAGTAAAAGTGAGAAAACCCGTGGGTTGAGATAAAGACAGTTTAAGAGAAAATGCAAAAGCCCCACGCAGAAGCAAAACAAAGCAAAACAAGGGATTAATTCACCCCTTGCCATGGGCAGGCAGGTGTTCAGCCATCCCAGGAAAGCAGGGCTCTGCCATGCCTGTTACTTGGGAAGAAAACACTCTTATTCTGAACATCCCCCCTTTCTTCTTCTCTAGATTTATATGCTGAGCATAAGACCTGTATGGTCTTGGATGTCTTGTGGGTCACTTGGGGTCAGCTGCCCTGGCTGTGCCCCCTCCAAGTTTCTGCACACCTCCAGCCTCCTGGCTGGGTGGGTGGGGTGAGGAGCATAAAAGGCCTTGGCTCTGTGTAAGCACTGCTTAGCAATAACAAAAACATCCCTGAATTATTAACGCTATTTTCAGCACGAATTGAAAACACAGCCCCATACCAGCTAACTAGTCAAAACCAGCACAAGTTCTACCTCAGCTGACTAGCAGTTCTTCCTACCGGAGCTAAAGGAGAAGCTGATGCAGAAGATGTTTTCTATATACTCAGATTTTTGGCAGTTACAGGCACTAAAAAGACATATGAAAGAAGAGGACACAGTCTGAAACCAGCAAGGACTACCTAAATTTGAGGTAGCAAAGTGACTGAGTTTCCCATGTATCATATGGGAATGGGCATCAGAACAGGCTGTGTCTGTTAGTGCTTTCTCCAGTTACATTTGAGCTTGTGGGTCCAGTTTTAAACCCTAGGAGTTTAGTCCTGCTTGTGTAATTTACTCTGCTCATACTGATAGGTGCCCTTCCTCTTTCCTGTTTAATTATGTGGAAACATACACTAACTATGAATATAAGTTAACTCCTACTCTGTGCTACTAAGCTCCAGCTGGCATATGGAGACAGCCTTGAAATCTTCAGTCCTAAATCGCCAGCTGTTTTTCCCAGGAAACATTCCTGGAATAGAATACATCAACGTTTTCCTGCAAGACATTTGGCTAAATCATTTAGCACACAGTGCATATGATGTATCTTTTACCTTATCTCTTCAGAGTGCTCTAATATCTAGTGAGCTGCTGTTGCCTGCACAGAATGTACTCATTTGCTTGAAATTCTTGTTAACATCAGCTGAGCTCTGTGTAGCTTGGGAACAATCTGTGTTTCCTGTAGTCAGAACCTGCTTCATGTGCCTCAAAAGCACTTATGCCCTGGAACAGCTATCCCACTAGGACAGCTGGTGGCAACCCAGTGCTTTTTTTGTACCTCCTTGAAAGAGGATGTATGGAATGCTGTTATAAACAGATGAGAAGATAGCTTTGAATTGATACCATAAATCATTAAGTGAAAGATCCGTTCCGTGCTGATGCAGATATACAGCTCTGCAGGCAGTGAAGAAAATGTTCTTTGAATGACAGTCCCTGCCACAGTTAGGAGTGGAACACAGGAATAAGAAGCATTGTGAAAAATCTGGGGTTCAGGTAACCAGTTAAACTAAGTATTCTCCCAGAGTGGTTGAGTCTGAAGTACATAGAAAGGTCATTAACATGCAAAGGATCTTGCAGCTGCCCAGGATGTGGGAAAATAAATGTGGGTTTTTTTCTAAAGATTGCATCTATCTCTAATTCTGCAAGTATAAAGCCCTTGCTTTGTAGTTTAAACAAATTGGTACCAAAAGTTAAAAGGAAAAAGCTGTTCTCAGGCAGAAGCGTGCTTGCGTAAGAGGAGGTATTTACAAGAAGTATGAAGCTGTAACTCCTTTTGGTTTCTACATCTTGTACTAGAATAGAGACCATTATCTCTCTAAAGGCAGAAGTCATTGTTCATGGTAGTAGGGTTATAATGGAGTCCAGGAGCATCACATGATTAGAAATGCACTGAGTTGGAGGTGCCTTCAGCTAATTAAGGTAATTCCTATTGGAGTCAAGAGTGAACTTCATATTTGGGCATATTCTGGTAAAACTATTTTGACCAAGTAATTTTAGCAGTGTAAAACCAGGTTTGATTAGAGCAAAAGTTAGTGTGAAAATTCATTAGTACTGGCAGACCCTGTAGCACAGTTTGTGCTTCAACTCTTGGTTCCTGCACAATTGTCTTTCTGAACCTCATAAGGTTCATGCTGGGGTTAAAGCCTAACACAGGTAAAAGATTCAAAGCTGTTAGACAAAGCTGAGAGCAGGAAGATGAAGAGAGTGTCCCACGTGAATGACACATTTGTGCTAAAGTCTTTCTCTTTTCACCCACAAGCAAATCTCTGACTCTCCATTTGCTAGCTGACAGTCTTGTTATTAAAGGAGCAGTTTGGCTTGAGGGTAAGACTTAAGATCCTGGGATATGTGAATCCTTTCATAACAACTTTGATCTTCACTGTGGGAGGTCTAAAGCCTGCTCTCCATACCTAATGTCAACAAGAGAGTCTAAGCTTTTAAACAGAGGATTGTTTGCTGGTGTCATTAGTTTTAGCCTAAAGCATTGTTCCTTAGCACTTTGCCTCCGAACATCTGGTGCTGCTGTCACACACAGGATTCCCCTCACCACACAAGCTGGTGTCCCTGCAGCAAGCCCGTGTGTTTACTGGTGCACCTCTGGTGGCAGCTGGGGGCTGCAGGCAGGGTGGGGTGTTCCTGGCAGTGCAGCCCCAGCAGGGCTCCTGGAAGCAGTGGGCACTGCGGTGAGGCCGAGAGCTGAGCCAGCCCCCAGCTGCTGGGGGAGCCGTTCACGGTTTGCACTTGCTCACAAGCTCTGCTGTGTTCTGCTCTCCCTGGCAGCAATTTAGGAACTGGATTTGAAGGCACACGTTATCTCTAGCGTGTGATGAAAATTGTGTCAAAACAGTTTTTATGCTTAGAGCTGGAGGTTGGAGCCCCCTCTCCACATGCAATTTTGAAGGTTGGTTCTTGAAAAGAGAAATGTCTAAAAGGAGAAGAAAATGTTTTGCCAGCTCTATGATTCTTGGCAGTCTTGCTTAATTGGAGAACATGTTCAGGAGATGTCACTGAGTTAACCTCAGCAGGCTGCTGGGTGAAATTCTGCTTTAAAATCCTGTTAAGGTATACAGATTTCCTCTGATACTGTTCACAGCAACCCAATATAGCATTCCAGAAATCCATTTAACTACACTCTGACATATTTTCTCCACCAAAATCTTTTATATGTCATTTACCTAATACCCAGCTGAAGTTTAAGGCAGCTCAAATGCCTGTGCCCTTTTAAGTGACAAAATTGTTCTGTTAATCCTCTTCAGGACTCTGCAGTGTACATTTTTCTTTTATACTAAAACAAACAAAGCACATCTTTAGAATGATAAAATAAGAAAATGTTTATACTAAAATACATGATGAAAGGGGATCCTTGTGTGGTTCATAGATGGGACATAGCTCCATAGTTCATAGTGGTTTTTAATTAATATAGGATTTTATCCCATCTCAGGCCAAACCGTATCTACTAAAGATGCCAAAGTAAACTAGGGATAATAGCTTTACAATGGCTCTGTTCCTGTAAGCCACTTCTTACTTATCCGTGGACTTCAATTTTTTCTGCACCTTCTTTCTTATTTCCTTCTTGCCCCTATTTTGACCATATAGGGTTGATACTCTCTTTCAGTTCCCTCCAGCCTTTTGCTCTGGGGTTCACTGCAGACACTCCAATCTCACATTTTCCCTTTTTCTCTTCAAACATTTATTTTTTGCTTCTCTGGACCTATGTGTATTTCTCCTGCTGTTAAAATATTAAAGCAGTGTCCTTTTAGATATAAGTTCACTAAAAGTACTGTACATTAGTTTCACTGACTATGCTCTATAAAAAGCTGTTATAAATATAGCTTTTTCCAAAGGAAGTATAAACAAGCTAAGAAATTGAGATCAGTCAGATAGACATATAAATATCCACCTATATTAGACTCAGGAAACTATGAATTGGAATATTTACCATGTGAATATGTTCATTTTGTGATTTACCAGAGCAAGACTTTGTGCAGGTTTTCTGCTCAATGTGATCTTGATACTAACTGAAGGGGTGTGTTTTTTGTCAGTAGGAGTGAGTGCCACAGAATGCAACCTAGAGTGAAAATAGAAATTCGTTAAACTTGTCTATGGCATAGCAGCAGGATTTCCCCTTCTCTCCAGCATGCTTCCTCCTGCTTTTCCCAATAATTTTAACTACCAAATAAGGGTTATTCTGGGATATTTTCCTGAGCTAGTTAAGCTCAGTGATATTAAACTATATTTCCTTTGGTGATGTTGAATTCTTGTTTGCTTACTCTTCTGTTGCTCTTCAATGTCCCCTCTAGACCATTCACCCTGGTTGTTTGTTTGTATTTACTACAGCAGAAGTTATTTGTTCAGGAAAGGAAGGGCCTCGGTAGTCAAGGGGAGTTTCAACCCCCAGCTGGGGGATGCACATCTGAATGAGCAAGCAGCCAGGACTGGCACCACCACCAGGCATCTCACCGGAGTGAATCAATGGCTGCTGGGTGCTGTGAGTGCCCACCTGGCTGAAAAACTTGCTTGGGAGACAGGAAATGTGTGCATGAGGTGGAATCTGAGGTCATTGACCTCCTCTTCCAGAGTAGGTGAGGGACATGGGTTCTGAGGGGTGCATTGCAGGAATGAATTGCAGCATTTCTGAATATTCCTGGTAACAGAGCTTGCATAAAATGCTCCATCCTCTAACAATGAATCAATTTCCTTCTTCCCATAATCAACATATGTGTAATCCACCTTTGAACCTTGTTATTGCTGCTAAGATGTGGATTGTGTGTCTAGCTGTTGCCAATTCCTGTAATTTGTACTGCAGCACTGAAGGAGCCTGTCAGGGGATGACCTGAGAAGAACAATACTATCAATAGTACTGTCTGCCACTTTTCATCACACTGAGTCAGGACCACAGAGGATACATTTTTTCCGGTCTAGCTTTTTTTAGTCATAAAACAAACCCTTCTTTCATTAGTGAGTAATTCTGGTACTTAAGTCCAGAGTTTCCTCTCTCCAACTAGTGAACGTATATATCTCCAGAAATGGGTAAGGGTTAACTGGAAATGGTGTTCAGAACAGGGGATTTGAATATAGGAAGAAACTAAATTGTGAGTCAAAAATAAACTACTTTTTTAACATTAGTGAAGGTGGCACTTAAAATGCTTATCTTTGAAACACTGGATGGCATTCAGCGAGGCATGAATTTTGGATGTGGGCAAAAAATAGCTGGACTCAAGTCTTGGTGAAAGACTTCATCTTAGAATCTATATCTTAAAAACTTCCAGCAAGAAGCATTTCAGCTCTGCCCCAGTCAGACTGGGCTGCAGAATACTGGGATGCATTTTGTTGCTTTCTATGTTGCAGTTACCTCCAGAAGGGGGGCGGGGGGTGAGCGGGCAGGGGAATTCTCAGCATACAAATACTTCGCAATGAGATTATTGCTTAAAGAAAAGTTTCATGTGTCTGGATATGCTTCAAAATCCCCCTGTATTTTGAGGAAGAACCGTGTAAATATGAATCATTGCTCTCAGTGAACATCAGTTCTGGAAGGCTGCCAGATGAGGTGGCTTTAGGGTCCTGCGTTTGGCAGAAATCAACAGAGCGATGCTTGCTTAGTTTGCTGAGCTTTAATGGAGCTATTTTGGGACCTGGGACTCCTGCTCATCATCCACACACGTCTGGGCTAAATAATTCTCTCACTAGATTATTTTCAATTAAGGCACTCTGTCTTTAATGGATTGTGGGCACTGTAGAGTAATTCTGGTTTGAATGAACAGACACCCAGCTAAGTGACTTACTGCTACATTTGTCTCTATGTGTATTTTTGATATCAGATCATACAGTCAGCCTGTGTGTAGGTTAAAGAGAAGTTTGCTGTTTCGTTCTCTTGTTTTCAACCCTGAACCTTCTCCCATTTGCTTGACAAAGCTGCGTTGAAGTGTCTGTACTCTCCCTGAACACTCCATCTGGAATTCAGCCTCATGTCTCTAGACTTAGGGAAACATTACTACAATAGCAAAGGCACTTGTGAGTGAGCTTTAGCCTGCAGGACACTTGCTTCTGGTCTGTCCTTTCTTCCCATAGAAGATACTGCAAACCCAATAAAATACCAGGTATTACCTGGGCAGCCAGGCAGCACCGTAATAGGGGAGAGAGAGAGAACCAGGGTGCTTGTGCCTGCCACAGGGAGGGAGGGAAAGAAGGAGGGAAGGAAGCAAAAGCAGTCCATGTAGTGTAGTCGTAGCTGCTGCTGTTGGACACTGCAATCATGGTGAGGGTATCTGCTTGCACAGGAAGGAGCTGTGAGGAGGAGGGAGTTGGGACAAAGCCAGCTGCAGTTCTCTGGAATGGGGGAAAACCTGGCTGGGGTTGTGTAGAAGAAGAAACTTCAAATCCAAGCTGAGTGACAGCTGCTGACTAGTCCTTCATGTAGGCAGTAAACAAGGCCATAAAGAGGTCACCATGCAGCTGCAGCAAAGCTTTCACAGACCCTCAGCTGCAGTGTTCCTGTAGGACACCACTGTCTCTGAAGGAAAAGGAAGCCCTCATGCCACTTCTCTGACCAAGTTTAATGTATATTTTTCCCTTATTTACCAACCCTACAGACCTGACAGAGAGGCAGCCATGTCTAAATCTGCAGCCAAGTTCTCACCAGGCCTTGGTGTCATTGAAATTATGTGACATCCTGAAATGCCCCAATATGGACAAGTTTCACTGGGGTTTGGTTTCACTGGGGTTTGGGACTCTCCCNATTTATTTATTTACTTTATTTATTTACTCCTTGTAAATAAAGTTGTGTTCAGGACTCTTTACAGTACAGGTTCTTCAATGAGAGTATTTTTTAGCCTAGGAATGATGGTGAAGATTTTTTGGTGACTGTCACAAGGCAGCCTCTTAGCCAAACTGCACACTTGTAAATTTTGATTGGCTTTGCTCCTTGTTTTTTTAGCTCTCTGCTTATAAACCCAAGCTTCCTCTACACAACAGCAGAAGACTCTGAGAGAAAAGGAAAGTTACAACAATTTCCTCTTAGAAATCTTTAAACTTTAACCAAAAATAGCTTAATCATAAATTATGTGGTGGCAGTGTTAAATTCAGTTATTCTTACTAAAAGAGATGAGTTCCTTAAAGGAAAGTTTTGGATCTTTTTTCAAACTGAAACATCTGTCTGCTATAAAATATCAGCTGCTATTTCTGCTCTTGAGAGTTCGCTCTGTGATTACAACAAACGAAGCAAATAAAACTTAAGGAGACAGCCCACAATAGTTGATGGTGGGGGAAAAAAGAAATATTTAGCAGGGTGACTTCTGTCCCATGGACAGGCCAGAGGAGGGACAGTTATGTCCATGTATATCTTACAAGGACAAAGCAGAGTGGCAACTAGTTGCATTTATATTATGGTACCACAATTCACCACAAAGTCATCTCCATTTGTAGCATATATAGATATATGTAATATTCCAAAGACAGAAGAGCTAAACTTCCTTTTAAGAAAAGACTCCAGATAAAACAAATGAGAAAATTTGCCTTGCTGCAGTCCTTTGCCCACAACCCTGTCAATGTATTTCTCAGAATATGCCACTTTCAGCTTTTCCATGTGTCACTTATACTGTGAACTCCTTAGAAGTCTATGTAAATCAGCTTCTCCACAGTACTGACAGAAACCTGGCTTGTCTCTGAGGTGGTATTTCAGATAACCTGGATTATGAAAACTATCAGCTGTAGCACATTCACTTTCAGTGCTCAGGTGTTTGAGTTTGTGCCGTTCCCTTCCAGGGAGGGACCAGGCCACCCATCTGCACAGCTCCAGCAGCACAGGGAGACTGCCCTGGATCTTCAGTGTGAGAGGCTCTGGCCTTGTCTGCTGGGAAAATTTGTTCAATTATCTCCAGACTTTTGCAATGCCAACTCTTCCTCATAAACCTGACACTTACAGAGGAAGAGGGAGTGGGGTTTCCCGAGGCCTTTCATGTATCTGTCATGAGGACAAGTTTCTTAAAAAGGAGTAGGATTACTATAACCCATTTACAAGCCTGTTAAAAGCAAAACAGAAACTGAAATTACACATGCAGTTCTGTTAATGAGAGGTTTGAGGTAATTTTGTTTTAGTTCAATGACCATTTGACAGGAATGAAATCCACAGACTCAGATCTGTGTTTATTTACTGTCTCTTAGATGAAATAATTTTTTAAAAGCTTTCTGAGTTTCCTTAGCCATACCACTAACATGTCACTTGAATCCCTTGATAAAAACCCAGTGTTGATCTAAACCAATGTTACAAGTTAAGAGTGAAATGCTAGAAAAAGGCAGCTTCTTTACTGGAAACCCTTCATCCAAGGGCTATTTCTGCTGCACAGGCTCCAAGCAGCTGCTGCACCATATGACGTGATTATCTGAAAGGCTGTACTTTGGAGTAAAAGGAGCACTATTGATTTTCATTTTGAAGAGTTACTGAAACCGAGGAGGAAAGGGAGTGAGGGGTTGTTAAGTTCAGGTAAAGTAAAACAGAGATAATGACAGCTGCAAGGAAAGCAAGTGGATGGGCAGCCAAAATGTCTGGCTGCCTTTAAAGCTGCATAATTCTGTACCAGCAAACTTCGGGGAAACAGACAGGTTTGTTTTCCAGGAAGAGATAATGATGTAGAAACCTCTTTCTTGTGGCTTTCTTTAATCACATGGAGGGATGGTGTTAAAAGCCAAACGTGTAGAGAGACGCTCCCTTTGAACTACAAAAGCACAACTATCCCAGACTCGGTTCACTAAACGGGCACTTTACTGAAAGTTACAGTCACTTCTCGTGTTGAGCTGACCTCCTGTACCTCTTTTAAAAACAACTATTTTAGCAGCCTTTGCTGCTACAGTACTGTCAGAACGATTCAAGTGTGCAGAGAGCGTGTCACTGGAACTGACATCAATGTTCACATGCCACGTCGAATGATTCTCTGCAAATATTTTTGAGCATATTTGACAAGAGCTGTGTAAATCTAGTTAAAATACTTTTACTAGCTGAATAGTCATTTCTCCAGAAGCGTGCCAGGGAACATTTTGTTGATGTACACCATAATATCCTCTTTCGTTTCAGATTTGTAGGTCACCTCTTGCTTCTAGTGCAGATTGAGCTGTCATTTTTTGTGTGGGAGCTAATAAATCCCTGTTGTGTATTTCCTCAGCATTTCCTAGGACAGCTGAGTTCTTTGGTGCTGTGCATACTACATCTGAAGCACCTTCAGAAAGCACAGGTGTGCCAAGTTCTGCTACGGGCAGAAAGAGACACACGTATGACCCTGGCAGGGATCTCTGTGGCACAGATGTGCATTGCTGGTCAGTGCACAGTGAAAAAGTGAATTTCTCCTGACCCAGCCCTGCCAAGGGCTGAGTCTGTTGCGTTGAGGTGAGACCGTATTGTGGCAGAGCAGTTGGTTTATGGCCCTTTTTGTTCCCCCTCTAGCCCTCATTAAATCCATGCCATGTTCTTCAGCCAGGAGTAACCAAAGCACAGCAGACTCAGCACCCAGCCTTAGCCCACAGTCCCTGCTGCTTCCCTTTGTGGGAAGAACATCCTCCAGGGAGAAACTAACTACTGCCCTGAGGGGTTCCTCTCACAGAGCTACCCTCTTGCCTCAGGGATGCAAAAGTTTTAAAAAAGTATTCTGCAGCAAGATGAAAGGACTTAACAGCTCCCATGCAAGAAAATAAGCGTACTGGCCTAAAGCCTGCTCTTTCTTTTCGGGGAATTACCAACAGGCAATTGCAACAATCATTTTCCAAATTATAGTAACCAACCACATTTTCTGTGAAAATAATTTTGGATTCCAGTAAGTTAAAAATTACTGTTGTTTTTTCTCCTCCTTTTTTCCTTCCTCTTCCATTTTTCCAAGAACTCAGTATTGTCTTGTATGCCTTCTTTGAAGCAAGCCTTGTGGAAGTCCCTGCATGTGCCTGCTGTTGGCCAAGAGGCTTTGGTTCTTTGTGCACTCAAAAGAGACTTTGCTATTTCTTCCTCTTCCGAGGTCTAAACCTCCACAGATCGTTGGAAACATTCTCTCCACTGCCAATAGCTTTTGGATCAGACACTCAGGCTCTTAATCAGCTGCAGCTCTTCCCTGAGGAGAGCATGGTTTGTGCAAAGCTAACATCTGATGGCCCTACCCGTGAAATCACAAATTAAATCCAACCCCATGCAGAAGCTGTAATTACCCAAATCCAACTGGCTGGTTTTCTCCAGCTCCTCCATTACTTTCTGTTCAGAAGAAATTTCTTGTGTTTTAGGAAGAACTCAAATTTTTTGAGATTTCTTTGAAAATCAGTTTTGTGGTCACTGTCAACTTTCTGCAGCAAATTCAATGAGAATTTTGCCTAATTTGAAATATTATTTGATTA
The DNA here is from genome assembly GCA_013397915.1 of Daphoenositta chrysoptera. Lineage (NCBI taxonomy): Eukaryota > Metazoa > Chordata > Aves > Passeriformes > Daphoenositta > Daphoenositta chrysoptera. Next base: position 857,933 of record VZRO01007986.1, on the reverse strand, counting down.
GTCAGATGTTTTTTCTCTTGTGCAGTCTTTCACTTTACTCCATAAGTATTCAGCCTTAATTACATTTTTTATGTTTTATTTTGTTTTATTTGGGGATTGTTGGTTGGGGTTTTGGGGTTTTTCTTTTGCTATGAAATCTAAATTTAGTATTTAAAGTTTTAACTTACCCCTCCTGGAGTATTAAGAGATAGCACATTTGTACTCAACTTTTTATTCAGGATTTTCATACCAGTTAGGCACTTTCTGTGACGGAATTGGCAAAGTCAATCACTTTACATGTTTTTTGGATCCTATGTGTCACATTATTAATAGACTCTGAATGATTTCTCTCAGCTATGGGGTATGTGCTTTTAGTTCAGCATTTTATTTCCAGTCTGATTTTGCCAAACTCAACAGCAGGTTCCTGCAATAGCTGTCCAGTGCCTCTGGTCTGGAATGAGATGTTTGTCTTTTATTGATGTTCTGCATGATGGGTTTGCCAGTTTTGGTAAACAAACAGGAGCTGGCCCATCCCAGCCACGCGCTCCTGCTTCTGCTTTGCACCAGTTCTCAAATTTCTTGGACACTTCTTCTTAGCCATCTTTTCTTCTCGCTGTGCCATGACTGGATTTTATTTCCCCCCTAAAATAGCAAGTTGTCTTGGCTTCCGAGGAGTCAAAGAGCCACCATAAAGGATCCACCATGGAGCAGGGATGGAGAAAGGCCAGGTTGAGGGGGAAGCTGCTGGATTGTCTCAGCTGTCTGTGACACCACACTCTTGAGTTGCTAAAAAACACTCTGTCTACATTGTTTCTATCATGCAAAATACACAGCCAGCAACCTTCTAGTTTCTGGCTTACAAAAAAAAAGATAAAATTATAGAGAAAAATTTCACTTTCGGGGATGCAAAATATGGATTGGAACTGGTTTTACTTTACCAGACTTGAGCAGTTTTGATTTACAACAACTCAAAGAAAGGTTATACTGGCTGTTGAGGGTCCCAGCTACTTGGACTAAGTCCTTCAGGTTACCTTTAACACTTTCCAAGATAAAAGTAAGGTACAGGGTGGGGACAACATAAATAGTATGGATGAGTCTGCTTTTTCAGAGCTTTTTTTAACCTGCTTACCAGTTTCAGCTTGGAGGATCAACCACTCAGTTACAGGAACAGACTGAGGGCACTGCAGTGTTTATGTGGGAAGTGGAAAGAATTATCTGCTACAGCTAGAAAGATGAGTAGGATCTGCCATGTGTGAATGGTTAAAGGAATTATCTTACAGGTCCTTGGATGAAATGAGATCCTTTTTTACTTTCCATGAGTAAATGCATTTGGCCTACCAGGTAAGGACTTCAAAGTGTAACAAATCACCGTTTTAAGGAAAATCATGGAAATTTCACATAGCAACATCATAACGAGTGAATGGGCACCACTTTCCCGATGGTAACTGTTTCCATCGTTACTTTCAAACAGTCCAGCAGTCTCTGCTTTGGTTCTCACCTGAGTATATTGATTGGCCCGACACACGTGTCTTTGTGTGCTCACACCACACCCACCTCCTCTGTTTTGCTTTCCCCCAGCCACTGGCAGCTATCTTTCAGCTGATACGGGTGCCTGGGACTGCCTCTATCAGCTTGTTCATGGCAGAGACTCCAGCTTGCCAGGCAGTAACTGGGTGGCTGTATTTAGACCATTATCAAAATGACTAATGATTGCTGAGAGCCCGAGTAGGTTGGCTCAGAACCAGCTCCTCCTGTGCTACTGAACTTCTTACTCGTGCCAGTATAGACTCAGGGTGAGAAAGGCTGCCTACCCCTGTCCTTTGCTGTCGTCCAGCTCCAGCAAGTCTGTGCTTGCCCCCTCCCACTCGGAAGGGACAGGGCAGACACAAATTGTGTAACAACAATTTTGGAAATCACACGGGAGGAGACACAGGGAAATCCCACAATAGTTTCCTTATAGAGCTCTCCTTGGGAAGAGGAGGGAAATCCTCCACTTTTATTTACAGGTGAGGGCATGATCCCCTTCCCCTACCACTGTATTTCCCAGCTTTTTGAAGGTGAAGGAGTCAGGACACCCACTCTTGTCACTTTTTCCTGTCTTTTCCTTGCATACTTGCAGCCTGGTTGCAATGTAGGGGTTTTACAAGGCTTCTGAAGCCAGCAGAGGTTTTTTTAAGAGGACTCCCATCCTCCAGATTGTCTGTGACAAATACTCCATAATTGTCATTGGGTTGAAGAGAAGCCAAATGGTGGAGAAGAGAGAATGATGTTGGGACATCATTTCCTTGTGTTGCCTTTGTAGAAAGTTTACTGCAAAGCCTTGTTTTTTCATGTAGAGCAACTGACCCCCTTTCTGCAGGAACTGTAACTAGGTATTGATCAAAAATCCAGCTATTAGAATTACACTATATTAGTGGAAATTAATACACAAATTTCTCTCTGATTCCCAGACAAATAATTTTTCCAAGAGATTCAATAATCCGATGTGAAAATCTTGACCTAGATATGACTATGGCTTTTAGCTATGTCCTTTGGGATTGTCAAAACAAAAGAAAGAACAAAATCCTGAAATGAAATCCCAGTGTTACTCATATCAAGTGCTAAAAATCAGAACAGAGCCCCTAAGCATCTAAGCACTGGCAAGCTCCTGAAATATAAGAGCCACCACATTCAAGTTTATCACTGGTGCGGTGGCAAATGGAAGACTAATGTTCTGACCTGCAGACTGATTCTCCTGAATTAGGCCATGCACTTTCTGTCTGTGCAAGAAGAATTGGTGAGGAAACACTTCAAACTTTCTTGTACTCCAGCACCTGAATTTTCTGTCAGTACTGACACCCTGTTTCTGTTGCTGTCAGAGCTACTCAGGCATTTGACAGGTAGAACTGACTGGTGCAGGCCAGGTGATGTTATGTGATGGGTCACAGAGTGAGTAAATCTGTACTGAAATCAAGACTCTTGACTAGTCCTAGGAGGGGGAGCACCTGTCGTGTCAGCCTGATACGTGTGTGATCCAGTTCTGCTTTTGCTGCCTCTGCGATCCACAGCAAAACTCCCCCTTATTTCAGTAGAGATTTATGGATGTATTTAGTTCTTGAGAAGTTCTCCTTTTCATAGTCTTTGTCTTGGGAAATGGTTGTCTCAGGTGTATGGATGGGCTTGGCCTTTCACAGCATTTCACAATCCAAACGTGGGAGTCCTGATGTAGTAGTTATATCTGCCAAGACTTCTCCTTCCCCCTGCAGCCAAACAGATCCAGTGCCAGGAGTGGATTTCATTTCAGTCCTTGCTGCCTCCCTCAGAGGTGAAGGTCCTGCACTACACAGGTTTCTGTGGCAGAGAGGAAGGCACTGTGGCCTGTGAAGGCTGTGGGGCATCCCTAGGGCATCTCTGGCTGGGCAGAAGAGAGCAGAGGAGGTCTGCAAGCTGCTGCTTCAGTTGCTCCTGTGCCTGAGAAATCCTGTGATTTAGTCATTGCCCCAGAAATATTTCTGGATTTTATTTGTGCACTGTTAAATCCTTATTCCATCTCCTATGCACACTCCTATCCAGTTTCCAGATGCTTAATTTATTTTCCTGGACTTACTCCTGGGTTATCAGCTCCATTTCCTAAAGTGTGACAAAGGTCACAGACTGGAGTATTTCCAAAGTAGGACTAGTGTTTGTAAGTCTGAGCTCCAAGTTGATCATTTGAGTATATTTCTTTCACTTAGACCAGATTTGGATATTGACTAGTCCATCCTCCTCAGACCTCTTTGTATTGAACTATACAGAGCAGAAAACATGAATTGATTCATAAAGCAGAAACAGTTCAGTGAAAATATGGTTGGTTCCCCCCCCCCCATCCAATAACATTAGAAAGAATTGTTTGATGATGCTCTTTCCCATCTCAGCCCTTAATTTCCCAGAGGATCATATCTGACCAGCAAATTTAGATGGCTGTGACTCTGAGATAGGTTCTTTAACTGTGGTAGTGCTGGTGTAGTTGTTTTACAGTAAATGTGTCATTTATTTTACATCCTGCATGGAATGCCACTGTTTGTTCTGTTCAGGTTTTTAAACATTATGTCTGTTTAAAATGACATTAATAGCAAACAGGATTACCACATGCAATTTAGCTGTTAGTAGTTACCAAGAGGAGATAATATTTATGCCAGCTTTTTCATAGCAGGTCAATTATTTTGTTAGCACAGGCAACAGTATATTTGTATTGTGCAACTTTTCCTAGGAACTGAACTGTGCTGGAGAACAGGAAATCATGGGAAGCCGGATGGACTTGAATTAAAAGGAAGGGATTTGTTTTCCTTGTGTTTGAATGCCAGTACCTGTTGCAGTGATGTACTGTACAATCTTTACTTCTTATTATGCAGCTAAGCAAAAGAAAAACCTGCAAAAACTTAAAGTAAAAGTGAGTGGACTATTCTTACTTTGAATTTAGTTTCTTTTCTCTTAATCAATTTTGATGTGGTGCCACATGGTCTCCACAGGTCAAGCCTCTAGATTCTGAGCTAAATTTCAAGGCGCTATTTTAAAGAACTTCCTGAGCTACACTTGGCCAAAGCTGTCCTATTACAAATGTACAAATGATCACATAACCCAATAGAGGGTTACAATTCAGCCACTTCTCTACATTTTAGAACTACTGAGACCAAGCTACTTCCATAATCTGCCTGCTACATAAACACTTTATGTCTCAGACTGGGGGAGTTTCATAAATACTTAGTTAATGGTTATTTATGCCTTATGAAGGTGCTTAAAAGGTGTCACTTCCTTCTCCTTTTTTTTGTCTTCAATCAGCACATTATCTTAATTGTACACCTAATGTGGATTAAACTTGAATAAAAGGGGCTGCATTCATTTCAGCTCAAGCACTAGAGGCTGTTAAAACTGACTTGCAGTCAGTTCAAGTTGTAAAAGTTTGGACTAACAATAGCATAAATTGTATGGAAAATAATTGGCTTCTTCAAGTCCTCAGTAAAGGCTCAGGCCTTCACTGTTGTCAGTGGAAGCAGAGCAGTTTTGGACTATGCTGGATTCCATAGCAGGCCTGAATCTTAGAGTTAAAAGCTCTAAATTCTCTAAATTAGGTGTAGAGCTGTTCTGCACCTGAGACTCCATTTTTGTAATGGTGATTAGAGCTGGCAAGAGAACTTGTGAGAATCACCTGTATCCCCTTGCAGTTCTTACTCCCTGTGCAATTCTTTCAAAACCCAGCTCATAGTTTCTCTGGCTCTCTCAAATGCATTATCTCCTTCCAAAATTTCACAGCCTTCCAGAATGGAAGAAATGTTTTTTCTCTGGCATGCTACAGTCTTCCCATATTTCACACAGAATTTTTCTTTAGAAAGAAAAGATTTTCTTCCAAAGTTACTTTTCAGCTCAGTTCTGTTGATTTCACTAGAGATTGAATTAGGCCCCTTTAATTAGGCCCTGAAGTCCACTGACTATAAGTTAAACCTGGCATTTGCTTCAAGCTGGCCCTGCCGTTATTTTTTTTTGTTTTACCAGTGGCTGACACTCAAGCTACAACATTCGTGGAATTACACATGCACTCATAAATTCACTCAAAGCCATTTATACCAGCTTGGAATGTGTCTGTGGGTTGTGTTTAGCATTTATATGCAATTGCCCTTGGGCTTCATCTGGGCTTGTGTTCAACATTAACAGATAATAGTTGATGTAGAGCAGACTGTATGCAGCAGTCAGCTCTTCCCCATCATGAATCAGAAGTTCATGTCTGGCAGATAAACTGTAGTATTTTAAACTCCAGGGGGTCAGAAGAGATTCTTCTTCTCCACTAGAAATGTCACTGCTAAAACCCTTCTGAGCTTCCAGGCCCAAAGCATAATTTGGGATGATGTGAAATGTGCTGCATTTTAAAATCACTGTCTTCTTAAACCTATATTGAAATTACAAAGGAAATGTGATATGTAGGAGAGCGAGGAGAAAATAATATGGCTGAGAAAGGCAGCCCTGGACTGGGTAGTCCTCACTTGATACTTAGTACACGGACATAGCCTTACCTGTACTCTTCACTTGGGTCTTTTAATACAGATTTGGAAGTCCTAAGCTGGTTCAGTATCAGTGATGGAAATTGTCATTGTGTTCACCTTGGCAATGAGGTTGAGCATGGTCTTGCACACGGTGCATAAATTACACCTATCAGGAAGAAAGATTACCGATGTTTAATTAGTTCCAAAGCATAATAAAAAGATACACAGTGCAGGCGTTGCAGCTCACAAGGATAATGCCCTCCTCGTTAGACATATTTGCTTTAAGGGTAGATATAAAATAATACTTGGATATATGAGCAAATAATCAGCAAGTATTTCTTGATACTTAGCTAGGCCTTTGTACTTCTAGTCCTAGAGATAAAGACTCTTCCTAAATACATTTGTGTATTACAGTAAGACTTCCAGGGCTAGAGCATGCACTGATAAGGAAGTGAATGCATGGGGAGGTTTATAATCTCAGAGTTTGTATCAAGAGACTTATATTCCACTGTCAAAAAGATGTGAAGTTTGTTGTTGTTTCAGCAGGGCAGCTGTAAAAGGACTAGAAAGAGAATAGGCCTTAATGAACTAAAAAAGAAGCCAAACCTCTCTATACTGAGTACTCTATTACTGAGACACTTGCAGTGCTGTCTCATGGTCCAAAAAAAAAGATGGTACACATTCTGTTATGTGCTGTGAAAATCAGTCTAAATTATCCACACAGTTAAAAGCTGGGGGGAGATTACAAGGTGAAGTATTATGATGTATAGAATAATTTGCTGGCAAAGTCCACAATGAAATTCAAACTATATAATGCAAGATTCCAGAATCACAGGGCAAGAGAAAATTTCCGTGTTTGCAGTTCAGAGTCCTAAGCCTCATTTCAGTAGCGCTTCAGCCAAGGGTTGGATTTCTGTTCTTTCCTATTTTCTTTTCCTGTCCCAAGTACTTGTGTACCTAACTGGCTCATCCTTTGTGCCTTACAGCTTCAGCAGACCCTGATGTTTCACATTCCTTTTCGCTCTCTGCTCCTGAAAGAAAAGCTGGCCTCCATTGTTTGCATTCTGTTTGCATTTTCTTCAAAGAAAATCCCTCTGACCAGGATTTACATGGCTCCTATTCCTAAAATTCACAGCCAGAGTGGTATGTAGGCCACTCTTTCAACTTGGCATATTAGAATTTACCAGGTGTTCTGTATGAAGCTGAAAGTCCTCAGAACTGTGTTGTCCCTGGCACAAAGTTGAAGACATTTAGTCTCACCAGTGCTTGAGACCTTTACAGCTGCAACACAAAAATTATATTCTTAATTTGAGATATTCTTATTTAATTCCCAAGGACAAATGACACTGCAGCCTGTTGAGAAATCCCTTAACAACATCCCTAAATGGCAATGTGACCTGGACCATGACAGTCATGGCCCTAAAGACAAACAGGGTAGCTGAGAAGGTCACCCACACCAGCCCGTGAGGTGTTTACTGTGTCTGGCTTCTCAGGCCTTAGAGGAAGATGGAGAAATCGCTGTCCCTGTGTGCAAACACTCACTTCATCTCTGAGCATCCTTCTAGACTCCTGTTGCCTCAGCTATCCACTCCAGAAGGGAGTGAAGAGCTTTGTTCAGTGAGGTGAGGAGTTACATGCACATCTCAGTTGTTGGGAGTGCACCCCAGCACTGAGTGCTCCAACACCCTGCATGAGACTTGGGGTGCTTTAGACAGCTCTGCCCCCTGGGCCAGTAGTGATTTCCCTGTCAGGTCAAAGACTTCTCTCATTGCACCCTTTTTTCTTTTTCTTTACTGACAGGTAACTCAGAGGAATCACTGTCAGCACAGCTGACAAATTAGAACAATATTGGTTGTAAATGCCATTTTACACCTGAACCTTTGTAATTAACATTCGTAGAAAAGAAAACTATAGCAAACTCAGGTTGAACAGCAGGTTCTGTTCTAGCATGTTCTGTTATCACAGCTTAGCCTGGGACAGCCTCAGCTTGTTCTGTGCAGCAGAAACATTCATGAGAAAATTTACAGCAGCCAGAAAACCTGATATGAAAATTGAAATTACATTGCCAAATGTACTGGCCTGAGAATACTGGAACTGAAAATTTTTATTTAAGAAAGGCACCATCTACTTTGCATATAATGATATAAATATGGTGCATGCTGAACATATACAACAGTTAACAGGTATGTGATACGTTGCAGAGCTTGGGCTACAAAGGTGTATTTGTTCTCAGGACTGCTGGGCTGTTGTAATGTCTTGTCTGTGAAAAGCTTCTGTTGGCTTCCAGTTTTACAGACAAGAATTTTCTCCTTTTCCTACAAAAACATAATGTTTTCTGCTTTTTCAAAACAAAAAGCTCTGCATTTGCATGAGATAGTGAATTACGTGATACATTTAGTCTCAGGCCAGCGATGGATTTACCGTTAATCAGTAATTGTTGACTGACTGTGAGAGATTAGATAAAGAAGATTCTGTACTTGTAAAGGGAAGATCCTATCTCAAGCTGAAAAAGGCTTGAGGTACTGAAGTGTAGTTTCAGTTTATTTTAAACAGAAAGCACTTGTATATAATACTCGTAAAGCTTTCATGGCTCACTTCATTTTACTTTGTACAGCTGGCCTTGCTGGGAACTAGGGAGAAATGTAGAGAAGGGTTCACACAACGTCTTTTAGGCACCTAGCTGGCAGGTCCTGGCAATTACAAAATTTTCTGAAAGCTTCTGATTTTCATCTAATTCAGCTGTTTAAATTAGCTGGTGTGAACAACTTACCTGGTGAGAGCAAATGGGAATGTAAGTGGGACAGAAAACAAAATAATTTCTGAAACATTTGTCAAAGCTATTTCTGAACGGATTGTGTATGTAGAATAGATGCCAGAAAGTCTAGCAAGAAGGTTTATTGTTTTTTATCTGGGCAGAGCTAAGAAAGTAGTTACTAACCTTACTTGTTGTGTAGCAGATGTATCTCCCAAATTCATCCTAATGATTATGTTAGAGATAATACCTATCGTATTTCAGTTTCATGAGCCCCTAGGATATACCAACTCCATCTCCAGATCTCTCTAGACTGTCTGAACACTGATGGTACACAGGCAGGTCAAGAAATAACCTAATGAGACTTTTACACTATGTGTTACAAAATCTGTAAGCCTCAGTCTAGTCTCTGTTGTAATGTTTTGGGGACAATATTTTATGTTCGCTTCTGTTTTCAGTGCTCAGTCTGGGAACCAGAAGTTGTCCAAATCCCAGAGAGGATACCTAAAATCTCAGCCTGAAAGTTCAATCTGACTCAAATTCCAGTAATAATTAGTTTCTGCTGTAGGGAAGTTGATTTGGGGAAAGTTTGGTTAGGGTGAAAATGGAACACAGTTACCAGTTTCAATTTGAAGGGCACAGGGTTGATTTGGACATACTCTGCAGAGCTGCAAGGAATGGGGGTAGGAAATTGCACACAACCTCACCAAAACTGAGCACCCTCAACCTTTGAGTTTGTTAGGGCTTTATCAAGTAGGAAATCTTTGTGATGCAATCACAGCTCTTGCATTTAATTTTAAAAAGATAATGACTGTTATTTAATAAAACTGTCTGTAGAAAAGTCAATTTTTACCCCGGAAATTTATTTTAGTGGAGTTAAAATTTTACTGCAGATGTTTGGATGTTCTGATATGATAAGCCTGCAATCTAATATGGTCAATATTTCATTTTTTTCCATAATATGTGTAAATGTTGTGACCAGAACAGATTTACTGAGAGAAATAACGGGTCCGCAGTATCCTCCGTATCGCTTTAAGAGTGATGATCAGATTTATGTTCTTCTACATGACTGGGAGCTACAAAGAATAACTGAAATTAAGAGTAACTGAGACTAAAATGACAACAGAAAGGTGATCCTACTTTGCATTGCTACTATTATGAAGAAGAACAGAATGAAAGAAACTGGGCAAAGGGGGCTTGTGGCACAGTTATTTGCTTTACTCTGTTTGCCTGGTATTCCATCTTCACAGTGTATCTGCTCCTCTCATAGCTGAAGACTATAGAGCAATCGTTTTGCTATACACAATCATCTATTATTCTTGTCTTCAATAGCTACATCCAAAGCATGTCACTGAGCTGCAGACAAAAGGGAAATACTTCTGGCATGTGGCTAACTCAGCCATCTGTCAGGCAGGAGTTTATATTCTGACTCTGGCCTTTGCTGCTTTGCCCTACTTGAGCAGTGGTTTGTGTGGGAGAAGCTGGGCTTCTCTTTACACTTCCTGCTGGCCCATGTTTCCGTTATTCCATGGTGACACAAGGAGCAAATTGGACTAGGGTGTTGCAAATTTGGCTGCTGTACTGGGAAACAGCTGTGGAGGAAAACTACAGATCCAGTGACAGGATCTGAGTTATGCAGAATTATGACAACAGACAAGTCAGAGGCAATGAAAAGTCTTGAATGGCACTTTGTGGCAGTTGGGAGAAACTTCCTGGAAACCTATGGCATGGGCAATGTTAGCTTACACTTTGCACAGAAATCCATGTAGAGTCCGAATTAAGTTCCTGTTACTCTGCCTTTGTCTGAAGTCAGTGGAATCAATGAATAAATGCATTGCTCACACAGCTACTGGCACGGTGAATGGAGGGTGGCAGGAGCCCAGCACAAGGGAAGGGGATGACCCTGGATCCGAGGAGAAGGTTCAGGAGGTGGATGTGCCATTCAGCAGAGGATTCAGTACGAGCTGGGTGAAGAGTATTGATGGCTAGATACGGGCAGCATGTTGCCCTAGGGGACACTTTTTTTCTTGTCTGTTGAAAATAGCATCAGTGCTGACTGCAGCTGAAGCCTCACTTCTTGTAAATGACTTCAATCATAACAGAATTAGTGTGACCACAGCCTCAGAGCGGGACGGCCCTGCTTGGTGTTCAACAAGCTCCTCCTCCTGAGCATTCAGTAGCTCTCCACAGCTTAAATAAACAGCTTTCTGAACATCTACAGGTCTATTAATTGGCTCTGCTCGTTAGCAAGTGCTTTACAGCTGCTGCATTGTATGTAATTTAAGCTACTCCGAAAGTAAAACCGCGTTTCAGTCTGAAAGGCGAGGAGGCCTCAGTCCTGCGGCCTGTGGAGTGCCAGGAGCAGGAGCAGGGCTGGGTCCAGCAGGGCCCTGCTCAGAGCCCACCCTGCTGCTCTGGGACACAGGGTCCTGTGCTGACACACCCATGCTGCAAATGGTATTATTTTAAAGCTGTCCCTTCCCCACTCACTGTAAATATTGCAGCCTCTTCCAAAATGTGGCTTTGCTGTGCTCCTCAGCATGGCTCAAATTCTCCCATAGTCCTTTAACAGTGACTGTTTACTTCACTTTTTGGCCACAGTCAAAAGGTCAGAGGAAAGAGCTCGGCAAGAGGGACAGGGGCTAGAATCACCACTCTTCATGTACTATTTAGCAGGAGGGATTAAAATCTGTTGCATGTTTCTATTGCTTTAGGTGCAGAGTACTGCAAATTCCCTATTTGACCTTGCTGGTGCTTCATTAAAGCTGAGGATGAGAGATTTGACAGTTGAAATTACTACAGAAATCTTCAGGAGATTCCTGCTGTGCCCCTTAGATGTGACCAGCCTTAAATCAGTGTTCACAGGTGAGCATTTTAGAGAGCCCTTCATTTGCTCTTACAGAAGGAAAGTCAGAGTGACATTGTGAACACACATACTGTGGTTAGGATTTCCTTGTTGCTTTGGAGCAACCTACATATACCTACTGGAAGGAGGATCTGCCTGGCCATTGTATTGTATGCTGGGGAGAGAGAGAGAGAAGGAAAGGAAAGGGAAGAAAAATAAGGCAGGTAAAAATAATGTGATATAAAAATACAAGTCAGCTTTGTCTCCTCTTTACTTAAGAGACATTTTATACAATTCTGACCTTCTTGTTCTTATCAATAGTTTTGGTTATATTTTTTTCTGAGCTAGCCCATATTTACATTTCATATTAAAGACAAAATGAAGGTATTTAGGCATCTCATGTGGGAGGATATGGCTTATTTCTGCTAAACTTACTGTAAAGCAATAGAAGAGGGAGAGAAAGGAAATAGGTTTGTTTCTGCCAGGAAGAAAATGAAATGGACTCAACCCTTACATTTTTAATTCCAGGCCTCTCAGTGGAAGCCCCTTACTGTATATCTAGGTCTAGTTTTGCTCGGTTTTATTAGAGGCAGCAGAGAACTTTGTAAGTTACATTAGGCTTGTTCTACCACTAATGCTGTCATGTGGACATTCTTCTGTGTAGCAGGACAAGAGCCATTAATTTGGGGCCTGAAGGGTTAAAAAATATTAGTGTGGAGCTGGAAATAAGAGTATGGGAAAGGGATAACAATCTCTCCTAACAGTAAACCAGTTTGGCAGCCTTCAACCTATGAAGACTTTTTTTTCAATTTAACAGTGCTATTCACATTCAGGCTCCAGTCTCCTATCTGCTGCATAGAACAGCATTCACTACTTCCCAAATTTATATCCGTGCAGCTTCTATGGGAAAATGCATCATTTGGCAACTAATTCCAGCTTTAGAATTAAGCAGAAATGCTGTCTGCTGTTTTAGGACTGATCCAACGAGCATTTTTAGAGAAGGGAAGTAACACACCAGAAACTCACGATACTGCCTGTGTATTCTTTTTCCCTTTTTTCACAATGTCCAGTCCACTGAGTGATCCTTAGTCATGTCTGAGGAGGAAACCTATTTATTCCAAGGAAACATCAATGAAGTAAGAGCTGATTTGGTAAATATTAAACAAATGATTCAGTAAGGATTACTATAGAACATACACTCAGTGTTTCCTAAAAGTGGCCTAATCTTTAAAAGGAATGTGAATTACAGTAGGGGGAGAGACCTTTTATCTCCCAAACTCTGAAGATGACTTCATTTACTGCTTGCAGTTCCTGTAAGCACTGTAGATCTGAGCTGATAGAGTACATTTCTGTAAAAGACTCTGTGTCTTCTTTGAAGTGATTTGGTTCAGCTGGTTTTCTAAGTCAGCTTTTCATGGATTTCAGGAAATGCTCGAGGGAGGGGAAAATCACTTTCTCATAATGCAGGTGACACTTTGCCAAATCAAGCATCTCAAGTCATTCACAGTTGCAGTTCTGGGGGCACTGTTTCTGCATTTCATGAGCAGATGGAAACAGAACAGTCTAATGTAGTTTAGCTTTCTCTGAATGCAGTTTAGCCACTAGAAATTACAGCTGCAAATGTAGAGGCTTACACTCTCTGGATCCTGTCATGGAGCTAAGTCATAGACTCTTTTAACATGTCAAATCTGTGCTCTGTATATCAGGAGGAATTTAAGATGAGAAACATATTTTTTAAGTCTAAGGATGTCTGCACCTTTGTCCCTTTGTGTATGCTAATTTTCAAAGAGAACTAAACTATCCTTTCCCCAGTGCACCACAATGATACAATGTTCACAGACTTTTAAAGTGTGTGAAGAGCATTTCTGGACAGTTTTATTTTTCCCCACTGAGGTTCATGGGGTTTGGTTATGTCAGACAGCAACCTCTTCTAGCTTAAGGCTTTGTACCTTTCAATAAAAATAAGGCAAACCAGAGTTGGTGCAGTTTGCTCAGCCAAGGGTTTGATTTACTCTGTCAAAAACTATGCATCACTGCAGTCTCAATACATTGTCCCTGCTCTCATGGATTTAGGAGAGAGATGGACCCCTGGGCCGATTCACCCTGAGTATATTTTCTACTAGCTTGCACCTTGTTGTAGGCTTTTGCAGGCAGGAATCCTCTGGCTGCTGGACCAGCACTAAGACAGAGTAATTTGATAGGGTAAAGAAGCAGGACCACGTGGAGACCTGTCTGCACTTGCACACTCAGTTAAGCAGTTGTCTGTCGGCAGGATAGGTGTCAGAGCCTTTAAAACTAAAACCAGAGATGCTATTTTTTTTAAATGTGACAATAAAGTTTATTATGTTAATATCATTAAAAATATTATCAAATAATAAAATATTCTGCTTGGCAGAAAAATTATGCCAGGGTTTTAAAACCCCAGGTTTGTGCAAACAGTTTTTGTAAACATAAGAAGTCAAGTGTTCAGGTTCCATCACGAAATACAGTAAATTGCTACAAAAATAAGTTTGCTCACTGTCAAACATATTTAAAAACCCAGGAAGCTGGATTTCATTACACATCTCTAATGTGTCCCTATACAGTTAATGCTGCACTTATATCTGAAATGGGAAGGATTTCAGATAGTCCTTTAAAACAGGATTGAGTGGGATCTGATTTAAGTTCTCTCTTCCAAAAGTCTTCACGATGCTTTTCCGGCAGAGCTCCTGCAGCGGCTGCACCCGGACCTTGCGCAGGGGGGTAACCAATACCTTCCTCGGGGAGCTTAGGTAATGTTCCAGCAGCTTAAAAAGACAGTCAAAAGTCTCCTTGCTGCCATCCAGGCTGAAACGCCCAGTCTGAAAGTTAATCCGGATACTGGTGGGCCCGGTCGCAGTCTTAACACTGATGGCAAAGAAGCAATTCTTTTGTGTGCTGTCCCTGATGAGGAAGGTGCCCTCAGGCTCAGACTTCAGCTTCTCGTGGGCAGCACTGACAGTCAGAGGCCCCCAGTAGAAGCCACAGGCATCCAGCAGGCTGCTGGCTCGAGTGATGCTACTGAAATCCGCTTGGGAGCGAAAGGTTCGGAAGTGCGTGTTGGCCTGTGCCTGCACAGTGCCGGGCCGGCCGGGGCCCTGGAAGCCTCGTGCCTGGGAGTGATCCCGTGCCGGAGGGTCAAGAAGCCGTCTTGGGTCTGCTCCAAGTGCATTATCTGCTGACACCTTGCTGTGCGCTACCATCCTACAGCCGAGCGCAGCGGATGCGGTCTTCCATAGCGTCAGCGGCTACGGCAGGGCGGCCCTCCAGCAGCTATTCTGAAATGCCAAGGAGAGACACAGGGTGAGACAAATCCCCGGGGACAAGTGGCTGCCATCGCTGAATGACCCGCTCTTCCATTGATACACCTCCCACCATTATAAAATAGTAAAATACTCATTTTGCAATTTACACCAGGTAAACAACTGCTCGCTTTCTGACAAGATTAGTAGTCTATCACTATGGCAAAGTCCAAAGCTCCAAAAATATTTAGCAGGGATCATTAACAGCTACAGAAGATAATACAGTTTCCCTTTTGTGAGTCCCTTTAAAGGCCTAGCAACTCATATGACTGCTCAATGAGCAGTTCTCTCGTGTACACCCTCTCCCATTCTCAAGTTTTTACAGAAGAAATCAACAAGGTTTTACAACTGAATTACTAATTTTTCTGCTTTCCCCAACTATGATGTTACATCTCAGCAGACAATGTTATTTGTTGCATTGTGTGAAAAAAAGAAAGTGGGTGAAGACTGGGGAAGAGAGTGAGGTGAGGTGCCATTGTATGACTGAAGTGTAACTTGGAGGGGCAGCCTGTAACACGGTCAATTTACACAGTAATCCTAAAACTTCTTTCTTCTCTCCTGTTAACCTGAGGCTCAGCCGTAAAAGGCAATTTCCATTCCCCGGAGTTTCCCTTGGGACAGCAATGCTACAACCTACTACCTTATACAAATCAACCTCTGTGAACCCTTAAAGCATTACTCCGCAGTCTCTCTCTCTTTTTTGTATTACATGCACTTTAAGTGGCCCAATCTAAATTGCTTCCTATTGATATATCTTTCAGCATGAGGGACTAAATTCATCCCTCGTGTTACTTCAAAGGAATTAGCAGTGCTGCACCAGGAATGAGTTTGGCCTGAAATGTCTGCCTCTTGACAGTGTGGTTCAATACATCTCCGCTGGCTGCCTTGACCTTACTGGCAAGCATAGATTTTAGGATTTATCCCTATAGTCAGATATAGATCTGCAGCAGCAGCTTGTTGAGAAACCTTGAAGGATTCTCAGAAATGAATCCCTCAGCCGTCTCACAGTTCAAGGTAACATGCTAATGAGGATTTCAAAGAAAGCATGCCGCTGGATTCCTGTCTGTGCTAATTTAACAGCTTGATATTTGGTTTCATTTAGGTCATATTACCTCCTCAAGCAGCTACGAGGGTTATAAAATCCTTAAACTGGCAAGAAACAGGCTGAAAGTAGCATTGGGCTTGCTTTGCACAGCAGAAGGAAACTGATGCCAGTTTTTCCAATTACTGGGCCAGGATTATCACCCAGTATTTAAAGTTAAAAATTCAGTTTCAGGACACCCTGGGGAGAAATAAGCATTAAAGCCCGAGATCTAAAAATCAAAGGGCTCTCTAGCAGAAGCCGTAGGGAGTTTGCAGAGTTTGCAGTGCCTTTCCAAAGCGCACAGAGCAAACAGGGGACACGCCAGTCTTCGGAGCCCGAAAGCCAGGGCAGGGATCCGGGGCAAGGGTGCCAGACTGCGGCCGAGCGGAGCCCTCGGCGGGGTCCGGCCCCGGCGCGGTTCGGCCCGGCTGGTCCCGGCGGCGGCGCGGGCACTGCGAACCCGCTGCGTGCTCGCTTTGGTTCGCTGTAGTGCTTATCCCACTGTTCTACACCAGGCACGACAGCTCTGTCTGAGCACGGACACCGAGCCAGAAAGGGAGGGAAAAATATATGTAAAAAAAAAAAAAACTTTTAAAGGGCAGAGACCCCCGAAGCCAGCACGCTCTCGCACATCTGGCAGGGCTCCTCCGAAATCTGACCTCATCTGGCCGCGGTGCCCGAGCCTTTCGGTGCACGCCGCGGTTCGCGCGGACCCCCGGACAGAGACCCTCCCTTACCTCNGCCGCGCATCGGCCCGGCTTTTTATTTAACGCGGTGGAGCTCGGCTCGGCTCCTCCCCCGCCTTCTCGGAAAACATGTGTTCATGGCCTGTGTTCACTTTCGCTTTCTCAGAGCTGGTGGCACTGAGCCAGCGGTAGCGCGGGCTTCCCGCCCCGCCGGATGCTCTTCGACCTCGCTTCTCATGTCCGACTATTGTCTGGCTTTACTCTTTTCTTGCTTTTTTTTTCGGACAGCCCCGGCGGAGCAGGCGGTAGCCGCGGGCACGGCCGAGAGGTGCGGCCGAGGAGATCCGAGCACGGGAGCGCTCTGAGGCCCCAGGGAGGCGAGGGGACACCAAAGGTAGGTGATAGATGAGGCTCTGACGGCAGCTACCTCAAAACGTGGCGGGTAAACGGAAAGAAAAGCAAGCAAGCAACCAATGCAGGGAGGTGTAACGTGAAAATAGCTGCTCTCCTCAGAGCTAACAGGTCAGCATGGACAGAAGAGGTGAGAGGACTTAATGTATAACTTGAATGTCCAAGAAAGGACAAAATATTAGACCAATAATCTCAAAGTGAGAAAAGCATTCAGGGAAGCTCATGATCCTTCCAGTGAGAAGACTTTAAAGATGCTACATTGGGGTTTGAGTTCTCAAAGCAGAATTTCCCTGGGGTTTTCTACAGAGTAATCAGAATTAAAAGTAACTGTTTAAATCATAGCTGTATTTATAGCCTTGCCAGCAGCCAGTGCAGGAGACTTGGAATGCTGTTCTGCTCACCCAGGAGATTTGAAACCTCAAGTACCACACCAGTGTCTTATGTGCTCTCTTAAGCAGGCCCAGTAAAGTGTGCTTTCTTTCAATGAGGATGTTTCTTAACGTAATAACCAACACATTTTAAAGGCCAAGAAGTTTCCCTGCAGTTAACATGATGTTATGTGACAATGAAATGTCTCTGTCAAATCATTAAGGGGAGAGGGGCTGGCAAAGCCTTGTGAGTTGTCCTTTGGGATGAAGTTGAGGGAATGTATTTCCTGCTTTGAGACTAAATATTCTTGTCAAAATTCTTGTCAAAGTGTGGTCGCAGACTGACTTAACCTGACAGCAATACAGCACCTTACAGTGATGTGCAGCCAGTGTACAATAGGTGAACCTGGAAATTTCTGATGATGCTTTAGCCACCAAAATTTACTGCTTATGTTCTGTCATGCAAGAGCTTAGCTGTCATGAATCCAGAGAAGCAGTGTGCCATTAATTTAAAGACCTGGCACAGAGATCCACTTTATCACTTTTCAAACTCCTCTCTCAAGTTTTGAGTAACAGAGCTTTAGTCAAGGTTTGGCATGAACAGCTGGGGGAAGCTCACCTGCTTTACAGTGTAAAGCAAAAGCATGAAGGCGTGGTGGAACTGAAACTTCCCTTAGAATTTGAACATGCAGTATTGGCACTGTTTGCTTTGGCACAGTGTGCTCCATGCAGGAGTAGATTCCATGGCTGGTTTGGATATGGCACTGTTGGTGTTCACACAGGTATTACAGCCAGGCCTTGCCCATAACAGCTTCAAGTCAACTTAGCCAGACAAAGTCCCCTTCCTCCCCCCCACCCTTCAAAGAAAAGGGTTTAGAAGTGCTTAACTCTGTCAAGATAAGGTAAATCAGAACCAAAAGTACAGCCCAGATCCTCTTAACTCCTCCCCCATGTCCCTGGGGTGCCCAGAGAATTCCCTCCCTGCCGCTGCAGCCTTCTCCTGCCATCGCTGTGGCTTTAAGGAGCAGAGCACTGCATGGCTGTCATGCAGCACAGTGGGGTGTGTGTTTCTCACATGAGATGGAGTTGGCTGAAGGTTGCTGTAGATGTGCCAGGAAAGCTGTTTCACTCTCATGTAATTTTTAATTTTGTAAGATCACAGGGGAAAGAAAGATCCTGCAGGTGCACATGCAGCCTGTCTGCCATGGACTGAGTAGTGCAGCTGACAAAGTGTCTGTCCAAAAAGTCATCTTCATGGAGCAGGAATGTGGTAATAATATTTAGTTGCAAAGCTTCAGAGCTTGGCAAGGCTCAAATGGGTAGGTGAACTCCCAGTCACAGAGGAGAATGATGGAGTGAACCTGCCAGCTCTGACACCAGAAGCCAAGTGTGTCAGGCTGCTGCTTATGGAGTTTGACACCATCCCTATGTGAATCAAAATGAGAGTGGTCCGGGGTGCTCCATGAAGTGCCTTAGAAAGGCTTCCCCAGGAGAAGTGGGCTTCAGCTGTAGTATATGAAGAAGATTTGCACAGTGAGTGAAGTTTTTGTGACAGGAGTTGAGGGTTTAATATGAGGGTCCCATAAGTTGAGCTTTCTTGGGAAATCTTCAGTTTTACCCACTCACGTTTCGTTCTTGCAATCCTCCATTCCCATCCTTCCGTTTCCTTCCCTGCATCCTCTCCCTGGATGTAACCCCCGGCAGTGTGTGCCTTGGGGAGAGCTCCGTGCCAGCAGGATCCGACAGGATGCGGTCACTGTACCCAGCAGAGGGCAGTGCAGAAATGGGAACCGGGGCAGAGCTGCTGGACAGAGCACATGGGGAAACATATCTACGTAAAGGGCTGAAGGTGAGAGCACTGCTGCCAGTCCAGGTGATTCTGATCCGTGCTATTGCAATCAGCACTTACTGCTTTTTGCTAGGTGAATTAGACATAGAGTCTGTTTGGTAAGTAAAGCCTTCCATGTGAAATGCCTAATTTTTCTCTTCTTCATATGGAGACACAAATTGTGTTCCCTTTCTTCCCTACTGATGGTCCCAGAAAATAAAAGCAAAATCTGGAGAGAAAGTTTTTGGGAGACATTATCCCATCTTCCTTTCTCCCTTGTTTCTAGAGCAGGAAAGTAAATGCTTTTGCTCTGAAGGTTTGTATCAGTAAACCACCAAAAGCTAGGATAAAGAACAAACTCAGCTTTTGCTAAAAATAAAAGTCGTTAGCCCTAGTTTGTAGATACTGTTTTGGAAAATGACAGAAAATTCAGAGGAATTGCTGGGCATTTGTGCAGAAGGAGCATGGCTCACTGGCTAGAAACAGGTCAAAGAAAGCACTTGGAGTAGGGATGCCAGGTAAGGTATGCCAGGAGGCAGCAAGAGAAAAAACATGGTTCTGAAGATGGTTTTGAAGGTAGGAGAGTACTGTATCTGTTGGGAATACATGAGACATTTGCCTGTTGGTTAGTTTTCCAAACTCCACACTTAGCCTAACTCACAGCAGAGTAATGCAGGCAGAGCTTCCTTTATTTGTGCTCCAAGCCTTTCCTCACCCTCTGAAACCACCGGGAGGGAGGAGGTTGTGATACCATGTATGGTATTCCCCAGTATAAATTCCATTATGGGGCCCTCCACACCCTGCTGAATTCATCCCCACTGCAGGGAGAGTCCTGTGGGGAAAAAAAAAAAAAAATCAAAAAGCCTGAAAAGCACTCCCCATTTTAGCTTTTTCCTAACTTTTGAGAATACAAGCAGACACTGATTCTGTTTTGAATCTGGATTAATTGGCAGGCCAGTGTGTCTGTGGGACAGCATGTTGTTTAGAGTTTGGTATAGTAAGTGAGTGATCAGTGTGGGAATTAATATAGAATTGCCATTTTCTTGCAAGAAAGTTCAGTAAATAGGGTCACATATTTTACTATTAGTCTTTTGAGGTTAGAGCCTCTCTTGTGCTGATACTGTACATGGTAGCTCTTACATGAAAGTGCTCGATATCTAAACTGATCAAATCACCAACATCATCTTCAGAAAAAGGGAACTGAAGCACCAAGAGATTCAGTGATTTGCTTGAAGTCAGAGAGTGAGATAGTCTGCAGAAGAGCTAGGAATGGAACATAATTCAGGTCTTCACAGCCCTACACTAGAAACTTAACCACAATACCATCCTTCCTGTTTTAGTGGGTTTTGTTTTCTTCTCCAGAATCTGAATTTTCATTTAAACGAAACCCTTTAAATCGGAATTCTTTGATTTTGCAAGTAAGTTAGACACCACACTGTCTCTGAGTCTGCTTTCAGATGCAGTGAAACCACCAGCACTGAGCCAAGTGTGAACCTCTGTCACCCACTTTGGCGAGGTATTTGGGTTAGAGTTTGATGTATTTAAACGTGTCCAAGGGATGCAGCTATTGTGACGAGACATTTCCTCATACATCTCCATTCCCTTACTATCCAGTCAATCATTTTCTAAGTTAAGAGGTAATAAAGTGGGCCTGATGACCACAGCTCATCCTCTTATCCTTTTAGTCAACTCTTCCAGGTAGAACAGCTACAGATGTGACTCACTTTACACTGGTACTAGTTATCATGGTAGGTATCACTGAAGAACAATATGGCTGTCAGTCACAGCAAATTCGTCATTATGCCAAGAACAAAATACCTTTTGAGGATGTCACCAATTTGTTATCAAGCCTTGATAAGCACCTACCTAGATAAGGGCAAGCCAGTTGGTACAGCATTAATAAATTCTGTCTGATCTGGAATTTGTGCTGTTCTGCAGAGAATATACAAGTCAGATCCCATCCAGGTAGGATGGATGAGAGGATTTTGTGGTTTTGTCTTCTAAAAAGGATCACTGTATTAGTTGTTAGAAAGGGCACATGTCTGCTGACTAGAATAGAGAACTGTGGGGTTTGGAAGTTAAGCAAATTAAGCTTAATTACACAGAATCACAGAATGAGTGGAAGGGACCCATAAGGATCGTCGAGTCCAACTCCTGGCCCTGCACAGTACTTGTGGACTAAGGCTGAGTAACAGCTGAGCCTCTCTGTCCTTTATGTTCCTTTGAATAGTCCATGTTTGAGATATTTCACTGTAAGAGATATAAACTGCTGTTTTTCAAACAAGCAATAAATTAACTGTCTGAGGCTATGAGGGAAGTTTGTTTTTCTGCTGGCTGTTCTAGAATTGTTTATTTTAAATGCTGTTAATTACTTTTTCAGGGGTAGTTAATGCTGGTTTCCCTGAGTCCAGACTAAATGGGTCCTGTCTGATGTTCAGTGGAAGTTCCTTGTTGCTATTAACTAAGTCAAATCAAGACTCGCATTAGTCTCATGAATTCAAATGCTGAGCACTTAACCACACAAAAATGTGGTTTGGGCTTTCAGCATTTCAGTAGTTTAGATATCCTTTTTGGTAATTAGTTGAGTGAGGGGAAAAAAAGGGAAAGTCTCAAATTGTTGGTAAAACTATTGTGAAAGGGCAGCCTGCTTTCTACTGGTTTTTTCATCCAAATAACAAATTTGTCTTGTTGGATTGTGTGTGTGTGTCTGTAGGTGCATAATCCAAAACTGATGAAGGAACTTTAGGTCCCTAAAAATAATGTTGGTGCTAATTGCAGAAGTAGCAGGGTGCTGTTCAGGGGAACTGCAGCAATAAATACTGGGCTGGACACAGTAAAGCAGAAGCATATAAATCTAGTTTGGCTTCCAGGTACACCTACTGGACTACAGAGCTTTCAGTGCTGGGTGGAGGAACACAGCCCTTGAATTTCAGAGCCAGTGGTTAATTTTATTCCAGTCTGCCTGAAATAAAACACTGGAGTGTTCCTTTCCAAACTGAGGCAGTTCAGACCTCTGCTCCCTTTCCATTGCCCCCCTTTCTCCCCAGCACTCTCTCCCTTGCTTGAAGCCACACTGTTTCTCCAGATCCCAAGGCTATGAAAGGAGAGTGGTAGCTTGGCACAGGAAAATCAGCTGAGGTGCTGAACTGTGCTCAGGGTTTTGGAGCCATGGTTATTGCTTTTACATGCAGTTGGAGTCCTCAGGCAGATACACATCCATGAAATACGGGAAGGGGATTCTGACTGTAAAGAGTGCACAGGAGAGGTCATGAGCCTTAGGAAAAAATTATTTTTGAGTGGCAACCTTGATGATAACAAGCAAAACATCAGTTAACAATCCAAAAAGGTCTCCAGTGTATCTTTATTGTTATTTCAAAGGTATCTTCATTCTCTGCTTTTATAGGGTCCCATTCTTTCAGGCATTTTCCACCACTTCTCTTTCTTTTCAGTGCCAGTTTAGATTGTCCCAAATGGTTTACATGACTACAAATTTTCATTTGCTGCTGCAAGTAGACAGTGTTGATGCTCTTTCTGATGGTCCCACAATTCCAGAGGCAAATGCTGAACTTCTACTGTAGTAAGTCAAGGATTGTGGAATCCGTTTCTGATGCATTTTATTCTTGGGCATAATCAACACATGAGCAGATTTTTATGGTTGAGGTGAGGTAAAAGAAATCATTCAAGTGTGTTCCCTCACCTTTGGTTTTCAGTCCATGGAAACTGATTAAAATTCATTCTTAATATGGTCATACGGATCCAAATCTCAGTTCCATTTCTTTGAATGTAGAGAGATTCTATAGTTCAAATTAAAAGGAAAAAAGTGGTCTTGTTCCTAAAGTGGACAAAGACTGATGTGGTGCTGTCCCAGAAGACAGAAGTAGCACACTGGAATCTGAGAAATCAGAAGGTGATGGCAAAGCAGTGTTTTGCAGCTTGTCAGCCAGATCCATGTGGACAATGTTATTTCTTTCACAATTCACTGAGATACTTTCAGATGATTTGGTTGGATTTGTAAAACTTGAAGCCATCAAGCCTGGATGACTAAATCTGAATAAATCACTATTAATACTCAGAGACAAGATCTTCCATGGGCATGATATGCTGACCTCTGTATTCCTACTGTGCTTGTAATTTACCTTAATTGACAGATCCTTTTTACAGTTGCAGTCAAATCCCAAATCATAAACCACCAAACTCTTCTGATGATGGAATACATTAGGTTCTGCAGTATCTAATAACTCCTATACCCAACAAACAGAAACTACTGGATGTGCACCTTTTATTCTACTGTACAGATAGATCCAGTATAGATTTTATTATTGGCTTGTGGTTGTCAAAGTATTGAGAAATAATCCAGATTTCTGTTCCTCCTCTGTCCCTGGAGAAAGGATAGGTCCTTATAGGTGGGTCAATAGTTTTCTTCAGAGTACAAATACTAATTCCTCATTTGCCAAGAAAAGAAAAGGAAAAAAAACCCACCATAATTGCTCTTGTGGAAAAAGAATTGCATTTTTTTCTTCAGACATTTTCCCTCTCCAGATTTATTGCAAACCTCAGCCAATTTTACATGTGAACTCAGCAAGCTGAGTTCAAAATAGATTAGCTTCACCATATTCCAGCTCCAGGAAGATTTCTAGGAATCAGGAGAATAAGCTGACAGTTTCTAACAAAAGATAAAAAGTTCTTTAAATGTAGAATTTTTGGCATCTGATGTTAAAGAAACATCATCCAACAATATTAATGAAGCATTTTCTAATTTTAGAAAGATCTTTATTAGTTAGATACAGACCTCACCACACACACTTTTGGATTAATTAAGAAGAAATATTATGTTACGTAAAATTAGTGTAGCTTAGCATGCAGGCCTTGATGTCCCCTATCAGTAAATTAGATAATTAAGAATATGAAAGTGGGAAGAGTGCCCAGCCTGGAAGATTTCCTGCAGGAGTTCTGGAGAGATCTCACTGAGATGCTCTTGTAGGGAGGTTTTCTGTCTGTGGTGACTCATTTTCCAGGGCCACTTTGTCCTCTGAGAGTGCAAGAAGTCCAATTGTCACTTATGTTAAACTGGAAATGAGTGCTGTGCTGTGCTGTATTTCAACTGCAGATCTACTTTAGTTCACAATAATGTCAAAATACTGGCAAAATGTCTGATAATAAGTCTAGAGGAAACCTTACCCTTAGTCACATAAATTGAA
This sequence comes from Daphoenositta chrysoptera, assembly GCA_013397915.1. Classification (NCBI taxonomy): domain Eukaryota; kingdom Metazoa; phylum Chordata; class Aves; order Passeriformes; genus Daphoenositta; species Daphoenositta chrysoptera. Next base: position 833,469 of record VZRO01007986.1, on the reverse strand, counting down.
TTGAGCTTGCCAAGATGACCTTCAAAAACTTACTGGATGTGGGTAGTGACCTGTGGCCTGAAACCACAGGTAATTCTAATACACCTTTACTCACAGAAAAGCCTTTTGGAAAAGTAACCGGAGCTCTTTTTACAGGAGAACAGTTTAAATTTGTGTTTCTCCTTAGTTCTTTGCTCCACCTGTCCTGTACTGGCTCTGTCTTACACCACTGGAGTATTGGACTGAGATACCTCTTAGTTTTTGCAGCAGTACCAAAACTCTGTCCGTGACCTTCAGGGTTTACTTCTAAACAAAGTGATCTGTATATTCCTGACATTGCAGCCTCATCCAACATAGATTATTACAGCCTTCAGGTAGTTGCTGATTTAGTACATATCTAAGCTGAAGTTCTATAATTAGATTTCTCTAATCACCAGTTTAAAAATTCGGATTAGCTGTGTGATAACTTGTAAAGGAAAAGCAGATACAATTCTTCCCATGATAAGTGTTGGGGCTTTTTTCCTATAGAACTTACACAGGCAAATAGATGAAATTAAGCACCTACTACAATACTAGCAAGAAATACCAATAAACATATGAATGTAAATTTAATGTAAATTTAAATACTGTGCTCTCTCTCCTGATTTCCCATATGAATAGGTTAATATACTCTCTTCCTGAGTCTGTAAGAAAGATTAAATTACTAACAGGGAGTACTTTTTACAGTTAGACCCTTTGTAATTCTCATACAGTGCTGTCCCTAACCCATGGCAAAGGTGGAGCAGGCTACAGACAAGGTCCTGCACATCCTGAGGGGTTTGCTGAGCTTCAGAGGCCAGCCAGGCACACAGAATTTCTGGGTATGTTGAAAATGCCCCAGTATCCTCCCAAGTCCATGCTCAGAGTCTGTGCTCTGGTCAGGAGGACATTTCTGTGAGTTGAGACTTCTTTGCTAAAGACTTGGCAGGAGTTTCATCAGAGCCCTTCAGAAGATTTCCTGTTCTGGTGGTGTATAAACACAGCAACAATGGTACAGTGTCTGTGTTCTTAAGAAGTGTCTCGGGAATCTTTTTCTTTGTTGTGCAAGGTGAACATTTTGTTCTGTAGCGGTGCTGTTGCTTTAATAGGAATGTGATAGATGTGCCATGGCTATAGGAGGATGCAAATGTGACTTCACGTGCAGACTTGACTTCTGCATCCAAAATGCTGCCAGTGGCAGTTGGGCAGAGATCTCCAAGTAGATGTTTTTAGCAAAACAGAAAAGCAGGATTGCACCCAGAATAGAGCAGTCCTGACCTTATCTCCAGTGCTAAAAATAGCCTGTTTTTGAAGAGATTAAGGACAAAGACATTCAAAGCTCTCTTCTAGATACACTTGCATTACAAAATTTGAATTAGCTGAAAGGATACTGCCTAGCTCCTCCAGATGAATTCTGGCTTTTTACTCCTTGCATATTTTATCCTTACTTTCTCAGTGTCCCATTTTCCCCAGGACAGTCATTGACTATTGGGCCACAAACAAGGGGGAGCCCTAGGCAGAGGCTGCCAAGAGATCCCTGCACTGGAGGTTTCCAGGTGTCAGGGCTGGAAAAAGCAGCTTGCTTGGTTCAAAGAAGTCCTCACTTCTTGCTTGCTTATGAGCCATACTAAAAATAGCGCACCACTGATACAGATGCATTGTGGTATTCCAGCAATAAGTCATAGCATTCCACACTTTTACTCCTTTGTTTCTAGGAAATTCAATAAAAAACTTCATCCAATACACACACACATACACATACACACACACAAAAGAATGCATTTACTCTCAGTGGCTGCATTTACCATCAAAGTTGGTAGTGTTTCCTGAAATTGGTTTCTGATCCCCCTGAAAGGCTGTGGGGTTTTCTTCTTTTTTTTTTTTTTCTTTTGTTTTTTTTTTTTTTTTTTTTTTTTTTTTCTTTTTTTTTTTTTCAAAGGTTAGTTTCAGAGAAACTGAACTACATACGTGAAACTCTAAAATATCAACTGTGCAGATAAATTGTGGCATCAGGGGCGTAATGTGTGTGTGACCTGCCTCCAGTTCCATGAATTCCAGTGAATTCCCAGTTTCCACTAGCGGGTGGCAGGCAGATCTGAGTGTGGCTATTTTCTGTTCATTTTGTACCAACACGTGGTTGTGAAGGTGGGGGAAGAGTAGGAGGGGTGTGATCTGGGGGGACAGGGAAACACTGGACTGGAGCCTGGGGAAGTAAAACCTATTGGCTGTTAGGGAGTCACACTTATTGAGTTGTTTCAGGTCATGTATGAATCCTCTTCATGTTAAAGAGTTGCTGCACAAAATGTCAAGAGTGGTACAGCCTGCACGGCTTTGGCAAACAGATCATCTCTCATGATTCATAGAGCATCCTTTCTCTGCTCTGCCTATGATGATCTCTCAAATATGACCTTGAAAGGCAGGGCTAAAGCTAAATCTGGCTTTAGAAAATGACCCACAAGCAGTGTTTTGTGCAGCATAAAAAAGAGAAAGTGATCCCAAGTCTCTGAAGCTGCCAACATAGCTTGCCAAAGCAATTCATGCTGGATGAACTGCATGTTTGTACTGGTTATTTAGAAACAGCCTTAAGAGACTTCCCTCTCTTAATTTCAGTCATACCTTAACTTTGACGCACTGACGGTGTCAGTGCCAACTTCCCAGAAGTCCTGTGGCTGATTCTAATTTACATAAACTGTTCTGCATACTGCTATATGCAGACAGAAATGGTATCTTCTTGGTTTTTGTTTTTTCCCTTATCTCCTCCCACCCCCCTTCTCAGGGCTGGGGAAATATGGCAGATGCCTGTGCAGGCAGAAGCAGATTTGGGAGGGTCTGTGCATTTTTCTCCACTGGGTTTACCATGCTGAGGAGCACTCCATGACTGGAGACAAGCCCTCATCACCAGGGATTTAGTTGCCATTCCCCTCTGAAAATGGGATTTCAGTGCAGTCACGAGGCTGTGCAGAGAGCCCATTACTCTTCCAGAGAATTATTACCCCATTTCCTCTTCTGTTCTCCTAATCAGGAGTTTGCACTTCAGTAGAGCACATACCACAGCCTTCCTGCCATCCTGTACACACACCACGTGGTTACAGAGCCAAGAACTGAAAAACTGGGCAATATCAGACTTATATTTGCATATGCAACCTGAAATCTGCCCACTCACACATGTGTGCACTGACTGACACAGGGGTGCTGGGGAAATGTGTGATCTTCAACTCTCACAAAACTAGGACAGAATTGGCAGGAAACACAAGGAAGGCCCTGTTTCAGTTTTAAGGGCTGGAATTTGCAAACAATTAGATTTTTTAAACACGGTTTCCTGTAGGTAATTCTGGGTTTTGCAAAGGAGAAACTTTGCTAGCATTCTAGAATGGGGTTCTTTATACTTACTTACTGTTGTTTTAATTATGTGAATTGCCAAAAGAAAATGTGCTGCACGTGGGAGAGAAGGACTCTCCCAGGTGCTGAACGTGGAAGTCACTGAGTTGAGGCAGGATAGGCTGCCAGAACTGGGGTTCCCCCTGCTTTTCTGGACCTTGGAGCTCCTGCCTTACTTAAAATTAATCACGAGACACCAGAAGTGTTCAAATTTTGAAGATAAGTGCTTTTGTGCTGCTGCATCTGCCTGTGCTCACAAGGCACACACTGGCACATGCTGGTCTCTAAACAGAAGAGCTGAGCAATGCAAAGCATCCATGCAGGTCAGGGATGACTCAAACAAATCCAAGTCGATGGAGAGAAGGAGGCAGAAGGGGCAGTATTTCTTCCATCTGAAGTGAATGTATTGAAACCTCATGAAAAACCAACGCTAAACATATGTGGCCTTTTGGAAAGTGTGTCTGTGCAACTGCATCCACAACATGTAGAGTGATAAAATCACCTACCGAGCTGAGTTGAATGGCAAAGCTGAAGGAGAGCTGTAAATAAAGTGGTAGGCGGTTTCCTGCTAAAACTCCCCTGCATGTCCAAGAACCCACTGTGACTCAGCCGTTGCAGTCACTGGGAACTCGGCACAGACACCCTTTTCTAGTTGGGTGGTTTTACTTCTCTTTTTGCACCCTACCAAGAGGGGCTCCATTCATCCCTGGAGGAATCGAATTGACAAACACGACCCATTACTTTTTATGGTCTTAAGGTAATGAGCTCACAGCAGACCAAACAGACTTCTTGTCTGGTTAGCAGTGACCCCACCCACGCCTGCAAAATGATGCGTCTGCTTCGATCTTTCATGTGAAAGTTCTTGGGACTTATATTCACATACTCGGCTCTTACATGCATCTCTTGATGGCCTAAAAATACTAAAATTTTTGTTGTTTTCATTTCATGTGCAAGAATACTTCAGGAATTACCTTTTTTCTTTTTTTTTTTAATTTTTAAAGTGTATGTGTGTAAATATGCTGAATGGAAGGGAGACAATTACGTATTTACTTATAATACATTTTCTAATGTACCTCCTGTTCCTTCAAAGAATTAGCACCTATGGAAAGGCGAACTGAGGTGGAAGCAGCTCTTGTTAAAATAACAGCAGTAGCAATGTCTAGTAGCTTTCAGATCAGCAGCATCCAGTCTCACTTAGTATAGAATATTTTATGTCTGAAGCAGTCAGATATTATTTTACTCCTCTGAGTTCATGGTTTTGGAACATCCTTTGCCATTGAGATAACACTTACCCTGGTCTATTTTGAATTTGCACAGAGAGCTGCCTTTCCATGGGAGAAGTTCTGTACACGCACAGCATTAAAATTGGCATTGGGAATTAACAAAACAGGTTTGGGAAATCTGCAGGTTTCCATGAGCTGACCTAGAACAGGCCCTAGTTCTGTTCTTTTTTCCTTCTTTATCCCATACAATATTTATTCTGCTGCTTCTTTCTTTACTCTTCTGTTTCTACTTTGTCTCCTCTCCTCCACAGTCCTTTTTCTTATTTTTTTTTAAATTTATTATGTTCCCTCTGTGCTAGTCCCAGCTAACTCCTTGTTGGCTTCCTCCATAATAGTGCTGGAACTTTGTCCTGTCTGACCTTTCTCTGTGTGAACAAATACCAATGTCCCAGGTTTAAAATTTACTCCAATCTGTTTTTTTCTGCTTTCCAGCCCAGTGTTATCTAAGTGACCCTTTAATTTCTGTTTAATACCTCTTTTAGTTTCAAGATCCTGTCTGCCTTTTGCTTTCTGTCTGTTATATTAAGTATACTTTGTACAGGGCTTTTTTTTTTCTTCTCAGAATTGTCTACTTTCTCCAGAGTTTTCAGTTTGGCATCTGAAGGTTATCTGTGGTTCCTTGTTAGTGAACTTCCTTTCTGGGAAGTTCAGTCTCCTTGTATTCTGACTCAAGTCATTAACATCACAGTACATTCTTCTTTTTCCTGCAAATTCCTATAACTGCCCACCTTTCTTCTCTTTTCTCTTCCCCAATCCCCTCCAGTGCCCCCACAGCAGTGCCCTGCAGGGCATGGCCTTACCAAAGCTGGCACCCAGCTGTTTTCCCTCAGCCAAGTCACAGTGCTGAACGGTGGTGGAGGACTTGGTGTGTCTTGCAACCCTCCCATCTGAAAAGCAGGAGCCAGGTTTTCCCAAAGCGCACCTGAGGAGGGAATGCCCTAGGAGCTGGTGCCAGGAAGGGGCACAAATTATTGCAGAGGCCGGAGGGAACGGAGGGGTGGCTGGCACTGGGGACCTGGCACTGGAGATGGCAGGTGAGGGATGCCGAGGACACCGGGTCCAAGGACAGGGGGAGCTGACATCGGTGGGTGGGAGTGCTGGGGATGTGGCCTGGATGGGGGCACTCAGAGGCACGAGGGGCTGGGGCTCACCATCTCTCAGAGCTGGTGCCATCAGCTGGGATTCTGGCTTGGGGACGGAGGACACACAGTGACCTGTCCCATCCCCCTTCCTCCCAATGAACTGCCCTAAACCCCTTTTTCTTCTACCAGAAATACCAGAAATAGTGTCAGTACATAGTACATCCACTTCCAAATAGAAGGTTTAACAGACAATCTGATCAATCTGATATCCACACTAAATGATAATTTCATTTCACCAGGTGACCAGAACTCTCCTCCTCCTCCTCCTTCTCTTCCTCCCCCACACAGTCTTACTTTAAGTATATTGATACTTTAGGAAAATTATGGGGCTACGTGGGTGGCTCCCCACAAACACAGAGTGGGTGCTGAGTTCTTGTCTTCTGAGAAGAGCTCACCAGAATGACCAGTGAGGGCAGTGAGTGGGCAGAGCCCGGTGCTGGGAGTGCTGCACCTCCCAGCATCCTGCAAGGTGACTGCTGACTGCAGCTGTGACAGGACAGCCCGTGCCTGCATCAGGGAGGGAAAGTGCTGCACCCTTACTGGTCATGGTGAGTCACTCGCACCCTCTGCTACATCTGGCATGAATTTCATTTTGAGTTACTCCTGTGCATCATTATTTTCAATATTTCCTTCACCAGAACCTGGAGCCACGGAGGTGAAATTACATTTACCAGAATCTGTCATTAAAACTGACAGCTAGTTCTCATTAGAAGTAAAAGAATCATGTTTTGAACAGCACTTAACAGTGCCTTTTTCATGTAGTCACATGTGGAGTAAGACTACTCATCAGAAATAGTAAAGAGAATATAATTCCAGGTGTTCAAATGCACCTGCCTGTATACATTTCCCCTATTAGAGTTGAAATCGAGCAAGGAAACAGTACTTGGGGGTCAAATCCAATTAACCATGAAAAAGAGGAATTTACTAGATGACTAGCAAGCCTGTTTTAATTTAGAGGGAAATTTGTGTCACTCTTTTGTCTTTACGTAACACTGTGTGGAACCTAACACTAAGCATTAGCTTCAAATTGGCTTTTGTACCACCTCAGATAACATCCACAGTTTTGGTCTCACCCATACTGTGACGTTGCCAGTGTCTCTTTTGGCCATCCAGATTTATAGCAATTGTTTATGGCCTCAAATAACTGTGCTGTAAACTCCTGGACTGCTCAGAGGACATGCTCTGCCTTCAAATACACACTTGTTGTGGCTTGGAAAACTTTCCACAGGGACTTTACCTCAGTGTGTTCTCTGTTTTTTCCTTGTGCATATACTGAAGTAGTTTACAGGGACAGATTTAACAGGAACTTGGACTCAGCTTTTCAAAGGAATTGGGAGCAAAACCTTTACTTGCATACTGTGCCTGTCAGGTGTAACTGCAAGGGCTTTCTGCTGAAATAGAAAAGCCACACTGAGAAATAAGGGAAACAAAGATAGCCAGAACAACACTCACTGGAATTGTGTCTGTTTATATTTGAATCTCTTGTTTGGAGGAAGTTCTCTTTTTACCTATAATACCACACAAGTTCTTACAAAAGTCAGTTCAATTTTAGTATTACTCAATTTCCAAAGAAATCATTTGGTTTTGTGTTTAGAAAACTTACTGCCAAGCCCCCTCTGCTGGAGGGAAAAACCATGTTGTCATCCCTGCATGCTGAAGACATCTAGTAAAACCATTCCAGCTTATTACTGTGCAAGCAATTAAAGGCTCAGAGTTCACATGATCTTTACCATCTTTCTATTATTATCTATCCTTATCTGTCATGAGTTGTGCTTTAGAGAAGAGTCTGGATGATCACTGCAAATTTGTTCAAATTTTTCCTTCTGAATGAGTCGGTGTGTTGAAAATTCATCTTCTCAATTGGTTCTTTTATCTTCCAAGTTATTTTCAGTAGTGTCCACCCTCTTCATCCCCCTGCTATATCTTGTATATATTATTTACATCCTTTGTCAGCAATCATTACACACAGAGTGAACTCACATAATACAGCAAACAGGAAAAATCGGACTGCAAGAAACCACATGCTTTTCCAAGGCAATTCAAACTGCAGAGGTGTGCTTTGCTTGTCTCTCAAGTGTGACAACAGCAGCCACTGGGTGAAAGACAAGACAATGTGCTGGTTAAACCACACTCATCATTTGTATATGACAAAGCCTTTTGCAAGGACCAGCTTTACATTTACAGATTAGGAAATAGGCACAACAAGGAAAGACAATCCAATAGCTTCGGCATTGAATGAAGACATGGATTTCAGCCCTGCTCTGAAATACACTGCCTGGTGACCTTGTTCTAGTTAATTAGGCTAAAAACCAGAAGTGTGTCACAACATTGAGCATTTCCCAACAGAAGTCGGAAGTTTCTGAGATAAAGTGCTGGACCTGTTTATGGTTCTCTGTGCTGCACATTGAGAGCACTGAGTTTCTTTGAGAGGAGATCCAAAGCAGCCAGTGTGCCATGCAAGCAGCCAGTAAGGAACTATTGCCTACAGAGCTGAAGCTTTTGCCCCTCTTGAGATTGTTCAAAAATGGGTCTCTGAAGAATGGCAGTCTTTTAGAAATGGAGCAAGCCAAGAGAACATTGCTGGGGCAGCTGATCAGTACTTAGACGTCCTCAGAATGTGGAAAAGTGAGACTTGTGTCTCTGCTTGGCAGGAGAGAAGTCAAACTTCATTTTCTCCCTTTTCTTGCAGTTGTCCTGACAAGTAAGTAGCTGTCTCCTCTCATTGAGAGGAATGAGGAGTATTTGTTAAGTATTTGGGAACTTCACAGCTAGAGCAGTCACTGGTGGCTGGGAAACACTGGGTTCTGGTGACTCCTCTGAGAGCTGTTACTTACTGCACATAATCAGTTACTAGATAAGCTACTTAAGTGGTACTTGAAGCCGAGACAGAATTCAGTGGCTCACCTCTGTCAAATCAATGCCCCAATCTGCATGCCTAAAGGCAAGGCCCATTCCTTCTGTAGGTCGATGGCTCTTAAAGACCTTTCTGTGAACTAAAGCAAGTTCACAGGAAGACCAGAGAATGTTTCCTTCTATGGGTTTTTGGTGTGAGGTCGTAATTTCAAAATAAGCTTGACAAGCCTGTCCTTGAGTCCATGCCAGGAAGGGGTTTGAGCCTCATTTCCCAAACTTACGCCAAAGCACCCACATTCCCACAAAAGATCTCACTAGTAAACTGCTGGATAAAACTGAGGAGGTTAAAAAGATAGTGATACTCCTTTAAGAAAGTGTCTCTAATGAAGTCCTTGAAGGGATGAGAAGTACTTCAAACCTCTATTATTTAATTCAGTTTGAAAATATAGTGACAATTATTCCACAAACATCAAAACAGCAACACTGAGGGAAGGAAAACCATACTGAATTGGTGTTTTATGTTAAAAAATATTAAAAAAAAAATCAATTGTATTTCAGATGAAAACATGAACTAATTAAAGTTTCCTAGAATATATTGTAAGTACAGCATGTGAGGTTAAATGAGTATTCAGCTTTAGCTGCAGTAGCCAAATAAATGTTAAAGTTAACAACTGGTTTGGACCAGAAAGAACTCTAACTAGCCCTGACTTGTAGGGAAGTTAGAGAACCCAGCCCATCTTTGGAAACTGATGACCAGCAGGGCAGAGGGTTAAAAACAAGTAGTCTCAGTTCTCCTGTATGCAACATTTTGTAACTATACAACATTTCCTGGCTGATGAAATGCAGCTGCAGTACCTCCCAGGTGTAAGTTATCTGTTGCCTTATCATTTCAATGCAATAAAGAGGTCCCTTTCTTTCTGAAGGCTTTATTGCAGGGTCTGTACACACTGAAGGAAGAAGAGAGGAAGAGGGGGAAGAAAGGTACCAGGAAGTGCTTCAGTCTCAAGCAGTCGGTAACCAGAGTCAGCTCTGCAACAGGAGGAGCACCGTCCTGCTGGGGCATTTGGACATGCTCAGGTACACCTCAGAGTTTCTAGGTCTGCAATCTAGGGGTCTCATCCCACCTTCACAGGACTCTTGTGCTTGTATGATCAGAACTATCCAGCTTCCAGAGGCCAAACTGTGCCCAACCAAGCTGTAGCACTTAGTAAAAGTGCTGGAAAAACAAGCAGATATTCCCTGCTGCCACTCAGTGGGACGTAGGACAGGGACTGACCCAGGACACAACTTACCTCTTTCCAGAGACCTTTTAATGCAGAGCCTGTTCATTTCTTACCATCTGAAATGCACAGTCAGCCCATTTAGGCAAAGCTGCAACATGAAGATACAACTTTAGAGCTATTGAGTCGAGGCATTACATATCTAGACACTTACAGATAATATAAATGTGTGAATGAAAACCATGATGGAAACATCTTCAGTGTGAGCCTGCAAGAGACACAGCTACCAGGAAAGATGAAAGCATTTCTCCTAAGGCATCCATCTGTAACTTTTCTGATAAATAATAAACAATAGCACACTCTTCCCTACTCATGTACCAGGAATTTAACCAAGCTTAATGTAAGGTTCCAGGCCATAAACTATAATTTGAGGATGTTGCAAAACGTGAGAATCACTTGGAATTCAAGGACAGAAACGTTCCCCACAGTTCATGAGTAAGAATTTGATGGCACTGCTCCTTTTATGACTTTACAAGTACTCTTTACAAATGTTATCAGTTCACAACATTCCACAGCTGTGTGATGGGGATTGCAGAAGTACTGTTTGACATCTGGGAAATGCAGCCTTTAGAAGGAAATGCATCTATCTATTGTACAGATCAAAAGATGAATGAGAAAGATTCTCCAGTTACTTTCAGTTCTGTTTCCTTTGGCTGGAATTTCTGTTTCCCCAGACAACCATGTGTCCAGCCAGAACCCAGGGTAGTACAATGACATTTCTAAGAAACAGAAGGGAAAGTTGCCACAAGCAAAAGGGACATTCACCAAACACTGCCAGCTTTGAGTAAAATGTGGCACTATTTAAATGAACACTCCTGTGACTGTAAACTTCAGAGATTTTCTTAATAAGGACTGTTCCTCCCAGCCTTGATTTTGAAAGTTGCTAGTGACCACTACTCAGGCTGATACCACTGGAGGCCTGAAGTGTGTAGCATTTTTCAGAAGGCACTGTGTACCCTTCAGAACAGGGAATACACCCTTCAGTCAGAAGAATCAGTGATTGATACTGAACAGCACTGGTTTTATGAGCAGTATATACTGTTATTTAACTGGGCCAGCCAATGTTTTGTGAACCATCCACCTTATGTATTCTGAATCTAACCTAGATACCTGAATGCTTAATTTTACCAGGCAGGGAAGAGTAGTGGAGCTGGAGAGTGACTGGAGCTAGCCCAGTTGCATTTGAAAAGTGTCTGCCCAGAGGTATTAATTCCTTCATCAATATGATCAACTGTTGTTCACAAGCCTGGATGGAGGGAAGAAAGGGGTCTGGAGGATATTTTTGCTATCCCCAGATACTCACTCAAGTATTTCATTTGGCAGAAATTAATGTAAAACCAATTGCATTAAATGGCAGCATGAATGCAATAGTGAGTGTGCTTTAGCCTCCTCAGCTCCACTGGTGAGTGCTGGAAGCTCTTGTGGTCTGGAGTGGACTGAAACACCACTGAGTTCCCAGCAAAGGAAGAGCCAGAGGTACCAGAATGCAAATAAACCAATGGTCTGTGTCAAATAGTAGGGTCAACTGTTAAGTCTCCCTCTACTTTAAGAATCTGTGAAAACAACAAAAATGAAAATACCTAACCCACATCTATTAGGGTTATTAGTAATCACAGTATTATCTTTATAGGAGTCTAGATAACGAATTAGCAAACTGGAGATATCTGTAGGTAAGAAAAAGAAACTTGTATGTGCCTTTCACTTTCACCATACGTGATTTCTCATAAATGAAGCTGTGACCGGCAACGGAGCCCAAGAGCTGACAAGCTTTGCCTTGCAAATCCAAGGTCATGTGCTGCCCTTTTCTGTTCTCAAGTGTTTATTGTCTGAAATTTGTATTTGTTCAAATTGTAGCAGAGTGACAGCTCTTCAAATGCTCCTGTGTAAAATCTGAAATTACTTGAATATAAGCACTTGATGTTTGCAATGTGAAAACTCCAAAGGTGCAACCAAAAATGTGCACACGATGTCCTGCCAGCTCTGCACAGCCACTCTGTGCTATATGACATTTGCATGAGTCTGAGGCACCATCTGCACTGAACTGATGTCTCCTGGTTGGCTCTTGAAGTATTGACAGTTTCTATTTTGAACAAACAAGCTCTGATGGCTTTTGCAATAGGGCGCACTACTGTAAGTCTGGTTTTGTGGGCTTGTCAGGTTTCGAAAATAAGGTGTACTGGGTCTGCATTTATCATTTATTGCTGCTTTTCATGACAAGCTGAAAGCTTGCTCAGTTTTTTGCTTCAATATTTTTTGATCGCTGATGAGTCATTTTTTTGGTTGTATTTGAATTTCAAGTCCAAGTTTTGTTGTTTAGTTCAGAGGGCTGCCCTATATAGAGCTACGTTCAGAAACAACTATTGTGTTGCACAACTATGTGCAATCTTCTAGCCTTCTATAAAATTCAAATATTTTCATGTCAGTCATTAGTAACTATGTAAATACATTCAGGTAAATAAATGTTCTTACAGTTGCCTCACTGCAGACTTCACACAACCATTAGTTCTGTAGGAAGGTCAGCTTACATGTACATAAAAAGTTATTTTAGTATTTTTACCTTGAAGTAGGTCCTTTTCACAGTTTCTTTCTATGTTCCTCTGGTTTGTGTTGTTTTTCTGTTCAGTTCATACCATGAGGTTCTAAAGTCTCTCTGGAATGAGCTGATTAAAATCTTGGAGCACCAGTAGGTGTATTTACCTTAACAAAAGCTGAGTACCGAGATGCTCATGGATCAGTTATCAGTGATGGCTGTTCAAGACAGTGAATGCCAGCAATAAAACTCTGACCTTCATTCCATTAAATTCATATTTGACCTTGCATATTCTGGGCTTAGTGGAAAGAGATGGGTCTAAATTAGAGAGTTTCAACGTAGTGCTTAGCATAAGGTGCTGTACAAACTACAAACTAAAACCTGTGATTAAAATTACTTAAATCAAGAGGTGGAGGCAGTTTGTGGCATTTTAATGTCAAATTGTATTTTAAAATGTGACATTTCCATATGGGTTGTAGAGGTCTTTCTAAAATGAACTGATGAGATGTCTCCCCATTGGTTCATGCAATCTTGTGTCTTTTGACTTTTTAAATAAATTAAAGAAACCTAAGAACATAAAAACACCATCAATTATACATTGAGTGTTCTGATTTAGGAAGAACTCTGTGATTTAACATGACATTTTATATCTTCTCTTAGACCTATTAAGAGCTTAGTAGGCCTCGTATATCCATACACTAATGTGACTTCCATCCAAAAGTGCTGCTGGTACTACTCCAACATTCATTCATCCGTTCATTCACTCGTGCCAGTAGTTGGGGAGCAGGCTGCTATTTGTAGGGGCTATGGCAATAAATGCATTCTGCATCCGGGCTTGAAAGTACTTCTGGGTCTGAACCTTGCTTTACAGAATGCACACCATAATGTAAGAAACTGGAAACTGAAGCTTCTTTAGGTCCCAGTCCACCTATGTACACAAAAACATCTAAGTGCTATTGTTGAGCAGCTTTAAACAAAGTTTCACTGCTGCTGATTTCCTCTTTATATTGTTGTTGCTTTTTCAGTCATTCAGCTGTTTGCTGTGAATCCATGCCCGGTGTCCCCCTGCAGAGCAGCACAAGGTCAGCAGTTCCTCCAGCTGTGATTTTTGCTTTTGCTTTCTCAAGTACCAGTTCCAGGGCCTTCCCACTGAGCCCTCGGCAGCGTCCTCCACCCCAAGGCCACTGCTCTCCCCTGCCGGTGTTACTGCCAGCACCAGCTGAGCCAGGACACCGTTGCTCACAAGCACTTTCTGAAGAAGATGCCAGTGCTGCCTGTGTCCTTGTCCAGTCCAGGATCCTTTGTGTTTGCATCCCTGGGCAATGGCATGGACAAAGCTTTAGTCACAGCTTCATGGAAAACTAAGTGCAGCCATTTTATGTGGTGATTCTCTGATCTCAGCAAAATTTGGTGAGTTAAGGACAGTCACGACACGTGTGTCTGAGGTGATACTCCATGGGAATACAGGTAACAAACGTTGGCCAAAGCATAGGGAGGAGTGAGCACAATTCACTTTTCACATGAATTATCAGTGATTAGAAACAGCTGTCTGGTCTGCTTGGCTGTGCAACCTGCAGCTGCCACCAAACCTATTAAATAAATGTGTGTCTCCTGAGACTCTGCAGAGTAGCACTTCACACAGTAACAGAGGTGTGGGCTTTCTCCTCTCTGGCTCCCTGTAACTCTTGGATGCGCAGTTCAAACTTTCCTCGTCAAGCAGCTTGATGATAAATTCCACAAGTTTTTTCCTAAATTAATGCATGTGTGTGCTGAATGTGAGATTGGTGTAAAATTCTTGAGTTATATAAAAATTCTGAATTCCTTTGAATTGTGTTCTAACATTTTATTAATTTGAAATTACCTTGATTGGTGGTGCTGTAGCTGTGATGTTTTTAGTTTGAACAATATAAGGTTCATAAAGAGAGACGGTCTTTTTGATTGGACCTGAGAAAGGTCTTGCCTGCATGAAAATTTGACTATCAGTAAAAGCCTCTCCCTACTAAGCACCAGAAATTTATTTCACTAATCTTTGGAGAGGCTTTGAATATTGCAGAATCCTGCCAATGTATGCTCTGGAATGGCTGTAATTTCTCAGCTGTACTGGCTTCTATGTAGATTTCTGATATTTGACAACTCTTTTGGAAGTAAAATGCCACTCTTCTGCTTACTGTTCTTTAGGAAAAACATTCTTCTGTCGCATCACTGAATGAACTGGATGCTGACCATGCTAATCAGAGTGTACTTATGCAAAGGCAGCAGCTGTCAAGGGAAGGCACTGTGATCTGTATTCCCCAGCACTGGCTGGAGGGACTCTCCAGTCTTGTTAAGCTTTTGCTAAATATTCAATTCTTTTATAAAGTGAAATTCAGTCACAAAGGCTGAGTGACTGAAGTCTCCTAGCTACTGGCTTGACTTCAGTCGGGATGAAGATCTAATGCTTTGGATATCATTCATATTTCCTGTTTAAAGAGTTATTTTTTTCTTGTACAGGAGTTTGAATAAGTCCATCTGGAAGCCAGCTCTGCAGACTATTTCCAGATCAGCAAGCAATACTGGTAAAGTAAAGACTCTGATTAATTAATTTTTTTCTTTAATCGTGTCATAGTCCTATTCCATAGAACATTAATTTATTTATTTTACATGCCAGCATATTTATACCATGGAAAGAAACAAACAGGTGACACCCACTTCTGCAGAACACAACTGGAGTTCTCTAAGTATTTCCTCTAAGTATTCTTTGTAAATGAAATGAGTCAGCTAAGCAGGACAGCATCACGCTTGTCACAGCCTGCAGGCTCTGTGGCAGGGACTGTGGTGAGTGACAGGAACTGGGTAAGTTTGCATGCTGGTGGGAGCAGTGAAATAATTTCTCATGCTAACGCTGGCTGTACAAGCTGAGGTTTTCCCACTCTCTGAGGAGATGCTGTTTTTCCTCTCCACATGCTGGGTGCAGCTGGCAGCTCCTGGCAGCTGCAGGAAGGCTCTTGCCATAATCCTCTATTGATTCCACTAAGCATAAGCTCACGTGCCATGTAGATCATCTATATTAGGTTCTCAAGAAAAAAGAGCACTGGGAGGTGCCTTGCTAATGCTTTAGTTGATGGTATTTGCCACAAAAGTTAGGTCATCATATCTTACAGTGACTCCTGTGCAGTTTTGGCTGGATGACACTGTGGGAGAGGCCAGACTCTTCTTGTTGTAAGTAGTGGGATACTGATGTCTGTCACTCACATTTACCTGCCCTGTCCAAGTCACATCTAAAATACCACTTATTCAGAACTACCTCCTAATTAAAACCTTGGCAGGTTGCATCTAGAGTTTTCCTGTTCCAGCAGATGACTTTGCTGGCTCCAGGTCTTTTGAAATTCCTGGTTGAACACAATTTAGTATCCATCTGCCAGTCCCAAAGCATAAATTACAAGCAGCTGAAGCTCATGTTAGGGATGTAAATATGACTGACTTCCAATCCATTAATTCCAACTCATTGATCCATTAATTTCAAATCATTAATTAAATTCAGTGATGATGAGATAGTCTAAAAAAAAATCCTTGAAGGATGAAGATGTTTTTCCAGACTTCAGTCAGCATGTCCACATTGCACCTTTTATGCAGTACAAAACAAACATCAGGCACAATCGAGTTTTATATTCTTTTGTTTGTGTCATATAGTTCTGTGTGCAATGTAAGAAAGTAAGTCTAAATGAGGACAGATCTCTTGAAGGTCAAACCTGATACTGGTATTTGCTAAAAGTTGTCCTTCATTGAAGTTTCATAAATACATGAATATGTTTCATCTATCCATGAATATCAGGGAAAGGAAGACAGTCTCAGACCCCTCGCTTACAGAGTAACACATTATTGCAAAGGATTGTTTTCACAGCTTTCTCCTGTGATGCTGAGCTCCCACGTGCTGCTTCCTTCTGCAGAATGAAGATTTGAAAGGCTCAATCATATCCTTTTGCAGTTTACTCTGTGACTGTGGGCAGCCAGTGTTGCTGGAGATGCCAGAATAGAGCAGGTCTTGGCCTGTCCCCATCACAGTTGAATTCTCTGAGTTTCTGGGCTGCCAGAGACAAGGAGTTTTTTCATGAATCTGTTTTATGGACACTTGTGGGCCATTCAGGCATAACCATTATGATTCATGTATTTTTCAGCTCCACGCTTTGTGACTTTTCTTGCAGTCAGCTGTGGAACTCCCCGGCAGCCCTATTTCTAAAGCAAGTGCTTACAAAATACTAAAAATAAAATTTCTTTAAAAACCCTCATGATTACTTGGATTCCAAATCTTAGGGAAAAAATTAACAATTTTTTTGAAATCCAGTTCGTAACTTCTCAGTACTAGGAAAGAGAAACAGAAATAAAATGGAAGAAGCTGTTCTGTACACATTGGTCATTCCAGTTCATTCCAGCGAACTGAAAAGGAGCTATTTTTTAAAACTCTTTCAGGTAGGATGAAAGGCTGTAAAAGATCAGACTTCCTGGCCAAGGGAAAGAAGGATTTTTCTGCTTCTGTAATATCAGCCTTTCACCAAAATTAGGGAGAGAAGCAGGGAATTGCTTCCATTTTAAGTAGTACTGTCAGTGGGAGCATGAAAATGTCGAAGCTGGACAGAAAATTTCAAGTTGCTGCTTCTTTGGAAATCTCTTTTCACAGAGATGTGGGGTCGAATTCTTTTCTAAGCTCTCTTGGCACCACACCAACAAAACAGTGCCAGTGTAACTGAGGGAACCCTGACTCCTGCTATCATCTGGACTGTGTTATCTAGGTGTGGTTTGACATTTTTCTTACCCACACTGTGACCATCTCACGTGCATGTCAGCCTGAGGAATAATGTCCTTGAAGATTGCTTTGAAGTGAGGTACACATTGTAGTAGCAGGCAGAAGATTGATTCCTTTTTTTAGTCCACGCAACCCAAAACTCTCTCATCCAGCATGCTCTCAAAAAATTTGCTCATGTTTAATGCAGTGTAATTTAGAGCCTGGCAGCCACTGACTCAGTGCCTTTTCCAGCTGTGTGCTGAGCTTCCTCTGCTACCCTTAAATCAGAGGATGATCGCTGTGGGGTCACCTCCAGAACAGTCTGTTGAGGCATCAGACATTGGCCCTGCCACTGCAGAATTTGTCTGTGCTGAGCTGCACCAGGTCTTGGGTAAGAGCTTTGCAGATAATTCAGTGTAACTTTGCGTTTTACTGAAAGACAAGGATTTTCTGGTTTAGGAAAACAAATCCATTTCTTGATGCAGGTTGCCAGTGCTTCTGCCCTTCTTATAATACAGTTTCTTGAAGGCAAATCTTTTAAAAGGGACCTTTTCGTTTCTCCTAAAGATTACACTCCTGTAGGGGTCTTGCCTTGATCTGTAGATTTAATGGCTTAATAAGCATTAGACCGTCCTATAATGCAGTAACAAATAGGAATACAATACTTTTATCAATATTTGGCACAATTAATTTTTTTATGTGAAACTAAATATTGATGCTGTCAAGTGACTGCAGCTTAGGGGCATAAATTACAAACATTCTCCTGTGAGCCTCTCTCAAATCTTGCATTCATATACAGTAACCATCTAATGTCTTTCTATTCCTGTAAGCCATATGATTTGATTGCCAGATTACATGGTTCTGTATTGTGCTTAGATGTCAGTGTTTTTATTGTTATTACCAATATTGTGTTTTATTCTTACTGTAAGTGGTAACAAAAAGTTAACTGCTTCCTTACACTATAAAAAGAATACAGTCCCATTTACAGAATGTCTCTAAAAAGAAAATATCTCTGGAAAAAAAAGATATACAGAATAAATAATTCACAACATGATGGGTGAGTAGAGAAAAAGGTCTTTTGATGTACTTTGCTACTAAAGACAAAACCAGATTTTTAAAATTAAGTAACTGCCTATTTTAACAGAGAACAAAAGCTCTTCGAAAGAATGATTGCAGTCAGTGTATTTTTGCCCATTCTGCACTTCTGTAGGTAGTAGGACTTGTGAAAGTAATGAATCCATCCCCTTGGTTTTCTTGATTCTTTCGTTTGTTCCATCCTCCTGGTTTTTTGTTAGCTTTTTTCTTGGCTTATTTTCTAAATGAAATGTCAACCCACCCACCCAAAGAAACCATAACATTTCAAGAATTTCAGACTGCAGCAAAGTGAACTAGCCTGTCTGTAATGTAAACAGACAGCAAGTAAATTTGTAAAGGCCTTGGAATTAAAGTCTCCCATCTTTAAAACTGCCCATGCTTTCAGTGCATTATGCTCCGGATTTCCCCGTAAGAGCATCCCTGGGAAAATCAGCATGTGCATTTTCCTGTTTTCTCATGGAACTAGAGGAGCTTCGTCAACTCCAAGTAAACACCAAGTGCCGCTTCTCGCTAAGCAGGGTGGGAGCCCGGGCTGGCTCCAGCAGCGGGGGCGCGGGGCAGGGACAGAGCGGGACAGGGACAGAGCGGAGCGGAGCAGAGGCAGAGCGGGGCAGGGGCAGAGCGGAGCAGCGGCAGAGAGGGG
>VZRO01007986.1:718304-813889 GCA_013397915.1 Daphoenositta chrysoptera | reverse complement strand
GCGGGCCGTGTGGATGCAGGGCACCGTGCTGGAGGTGCAGCGCGGCGCCGGCGGCTGCTCGGCCCGGCTGCAGGACGGCAGCGGTGCCTTCACCGTGCTGGGCGTGGAGCAGGTGCCGCAGGGCCGGCCGTGCCTGAGCGCAGGTACCGCGGGCGGTGGGACCCCCGCGGGCAGCGGGCGCTGCCCCGCCCGTGCCCGGCCTGACGTGGTTCGGCACATCCCGTCCGCCCCGCCAGGCCCCGAGGCTGTGCCGGCCCCGCGCGGGAGGCCGGGAACAGGGAGAGGGGGTTTTCTGTTTCTCCTTCAGTTTTTTTCTTCTTTCTTTCCTTCCCTTCACCACAACTGCCAGTTCAAACGGAGAAGTGTTGGTCAGCCGAATTGCAGAAATTTTGGTACAAAGTAGGCACACTGCTTAAATTTTCAGTCTTCTGACCTATCCTCAATCCACTTAAACAGCAGGACAAACTGGTGGTTTTTTGGCTCTTACTGTATGCGACAATGTAACTAAATATGCCGTAAAAGTGGCTATACAGATACTGAAGCCTTTTTCTGAAATTTAGTTCTAAGCAATCTTCATTCCTTGAGTTTTCTTAAAGTAGTGATGTCTTCAATTCACACTGTATAGTCGGCTTTAAGTAATCTAATTTATGAATTTAAATGATAATACGAAGGTTGATCAAATGTAATGCTTACTTGTTTTTTAGGGAAGTATGTAATGGTCATGGGTGTGGTGCGGTCCTGCAGTCCTGAGCCCGTTCTTCGAGCAATAAAGATGACAGATCTCTCTGAAAACCCCGTCCATAAGAATATGTGGGACCTTGAAGTGGAGGATTTGCACAGAGTCATCCCCTAATACTATTACTTTCTGCCTAAAGAATTGGAAATGCTTTCTTTTGCTTTCTGGTGCAGAACATTGGACTATTCTGTGTAACCACTCCTGGAGTAAACCTAAGTGAGAAGCTGGGCTCAGTTAAGTGTAGGGACCAGTGCTTATCTGATAATAATCTCAGTGTTTATGTTTTCTAGTCTCTTTTTGTACCAACATATTTGAGAAACGCCTATTTGATGTTTTGGGCAAGATGTCCACACTATTAAAAATGCTGCATGTTTCTGTGTGTGTAGCTGCTGTTTGTGGGAGCACGTGTTGAGGCAGTGGTTCTGTAGCAGGGTATTCATGGCAGCAGGGGCTGCACAGGACTCGTGTTACCAGGGTGAACTCAGTACTTGCCATGAAGGCAAAACGAGTTTCAATCCGTTTGGACTGTGGCTGGAAATAATCATTTTCACCTGTATTTTCTCTTTCAGTAATCAACGTGTCTGCACTACTTGTAAGACAGGTGTCTCTAGTAACCGTTAGCAGTATCTTGTACTTAAAATACCTCTTCAGTTTCTGAAATACTGAAAGTGCTATGGTAATGACCCCTCTGTTCAGTGAAGTGAAGTTAGTGAAAAGATGTGATGCAGGATTCCTTGGAATAGGTTCTCCAGGTGCAAGATGCAAATACTTTTTACTTCCAGAAACAAGCATTCTGTCCCTAAGTGCATTTTTCTCTTTGAAGGTTTTCTTTTTCCAGTGTATGCTATTTTTAACGGTCTAAATCATTCTAAATTATATTCTGTTCTTATTTTTCTTTCCTTCTCCTCTGAAAAAGAACAAACTATTAAATCACATCAAGAAATATATTAAAAGTAGAAATGTTACTCCTCTTTATTTTCCATCTTGTCTAAAGAGAATTTGGGTCCTGACAAATGCATTGTATTATCTGTGTGAAATGACTTTGTGATTGGGGACTGTATTGTCCAGCAATAGCGTTAATTAGGAATGCATATTGGAAGGGGACATAATGTCTGATTGAATGGTCTACAATTTGAGAATTAAGGGGTGGTAATTAAATTATTTAATTGTGGGATTCGGTTTTCAAAGCATGTGGAAACTACCTAATGTCCTTTAAAGACTGCAGACTAAGGACTGGATTTCAGAGTACAATTCCAGTCTTGAGTGTGGTATTCCAAACCAGACCACATCACAGGCAGTTGGGTAGTGGAAATCCTGTGCTCTGAGATCCTGCTGATGAAATGCCAAAACATACAGAGATAAAGAATTTTGGCAGTCTGGGTTTATTTATTAATTCTGGAAAAAACCCACTTGGGGAGTGCTGTAGCCTTTCGGAAATAATCCATGTGGTGAGCATATTGGTTGGCAACTGATTCGTATCAAAAACTATTTTCCTAGTAATTCAAAGCAAAAGACACGTAGCCAGGGTGAGTGTTGTACTTCTAAACAAAAGACTGCTGGAGATGGCTTTGACTCACAGCTCAGCTGTGCTTCACCTAATGAGAGGCTGCTTGTGGCAGAAATTCCTGTGTGTTGTGTGGTGGGAGATCCATGATGTGTGCAATGGATATTACATATTTGCCATATGACAGCATAGTTTATATACTGCATTACCTGCATCTGAGGCATAAACATTGTGGATTACTTCAGTCGAGGCCTTCAATAATGTGCTGTGTTGTCAGTAGTTATCTTCTAGAAGTTCAGCCCTGATAAAGCCAGGGCTAGTGCAGAGAAAAAGCCAGTTTTGAAATACAGAAGCTGATGGACTGACCTGATAAATGCTTCAAACCGTTCCAAGGTGATTCTTTACCAGATGTTGACATCCATGAGAAACCACAAAGGTCTCAGTTGGCCTGAGGGATGTTTTGTGCAGAGCTGGCACAGTGCCCTGCAGGGAGGCTGCTGTCCCTCCCTCCAGGTACACTTGGAATGGGCTTCCTCACATGCCCCTCTGTCACTTGGCTGTTGTGTTTGGTGATAGGAGCTGCCTCAGGATGGAGCTGCCATCTCTCCTCTGTTAGGCAGGAGGGTGATGTGTTAGCTCCAGTTTTTAATTCCCAAGATGACACATTACCATGCAGTAAATAAGACACACTTAAAAATGGTTTGGCTGGATGCTTTCATTGGTTCATTAAAGGTTTTACACAGTTCAGTCGAAGAACCCTGTGGCCTGTGACAGTGCTGTGGTTGTACATGGTGAGGTACATGGGCGGGTACGTGGTGAACAGCTGTGACAGAGCACTTTGCATTGACAGCAGCAGTCTGGCAGGGAGCAAAGGCACGGCTGCCAGTGCAGAAACGTGGAACACGTTATTTACCTGTGGGGTTGGTGGGGGGTCTTTTCCTTTCCCTTTATTTTTCCCCTCGCCCCCAGTGGGGCTCTGTTAGCCCTGCTCAGTGTAAGTGGTGTCTCACAATGCCCCGAGTGCGGGCAGGTGCTCTGGCTCAGCGAGGTGGCTGGGCTGGCCCATGGGGTCAGCAGGCTCTCAGGCTGGCCCGTGGGGCCGGGTCTGGCTCCTGCAGAGCTTCAGGGCTTGAGGTGTGTCTGGGGGCCTGTCCAAGTTCCTGCCTCTCTAAAGAGTATCTAGACAGGAACTATGGGAACAGCTCAGAGATACCGAACAACTGGGCTGAGCTGTAGTTTAAAATGTTTATTGGTAGTTAAATGGCTTCTCTATCACCAGTGATAAGTTATATGCAGTTTTTAGGAGACCTGGTATCTGCATCCAGCTCAGTGTTGCTGTCTGCAGTTAGCATTTAGTTAAATTCCTGTATTTCTGGATTGCTGACTGAGCTCTTCTGAATCTTTTCCTCTACTTGCTGATGTTTTTCTTTGTTCCTGAAACTGTCACCTCAAGACTTTTTCAGAGGTGTTTGGTGTGCTTAGCTGGGGAGTGAAGTGACATTCAGTGACTGGGGAGAAAATGATGTGGTTTTTTTTAATCAGTAACCGGTATAAATATTCTTTAATTTCCAGAAATATTGTATACAATTTTGGCTTCATTACAAGGGTGCAGGTACAAAATAATTACAGAGGAAGGGTTGATTTCTTCTGTGTTTTATGCAGCAGCATCTGATGTGTGTGGGAGTCCTAAAAATGGCACGATTTTTTCCTGACTAGTGTAGGAATATTATTTTAATTTGTATCAAGCTAGAGAGTAAGTGTTCAGAAAGCAAGTGCAGCCACAAGCAGTGTACACAAGATAAGAGGCAGCTGCTGGCTTTGTCTATGAGCCATTCAAACCCAGCCAGTTACAACTCTCTAGGTCAGTACAACTTTGTTATTATGAATAATAAATAAAAATGTGCTCCAGTGTAAAAATAAGGTAGTCAAATGTTTATTAGCATGATCTCATAGTTCAGAACACCATTATTTCAATGTTTGCATATTATGGAAAGACATTGGATGGGTTTTGCAGTGTTACCTTTTACCAAGGAATAGCTGCATTCCAGGCACTGTGTGGAGAAGGGGAATGCAATTTTTTAATCAAGTGACCTACAATACAGAAAGCAATTTAACAGATGAGACACAGTAACACCTTAACATTACTTTATGGGTAGTATAGGTATTGGTCACCTTTTCCCAACACTTCAACTGACTGCTGACAAGGGGGTTCTAAAGACACAAAGGGAAGATGTGAAACCAGTCCACAGAAACCAAGAAGGCTGTTTCTCATTTAGCAGTGTATACATTAATAAGGGAAAAATCAACCAGCGTAAAAATGAGAAAATTATTAACTGCTTTCCGTTATTTAACCATCTTATTTCTATCTTAGCCTTCTTATGTGTTGGAGCACTTCCCTGGAAATAAAAGAGGTAATTTCCTCCAGAGCTGCTGAACAGTGGAGTTTCATTTCTGGAGAAAAAAGAAGTCAGCGCATCTGCTGACACAAAGCTGATAGTTCTGCTTTCACAAAGTAGTCCACTTGTGCCAATCTGAGCTGGAAGAGAGCTTGTCTCAGCTCTTCAGTGTATTCGTGCTATGGTTCAAGGCTTGTGGAGAGGCAATTTCACCACTGAATGGGGAAATTCTTTCAGAGTAGCTGATACTTTCATGTCGAAATTCTTTTGGTTGATTATAGTTTCTATACTGAAATGATTCCTCTTGCCCTCAGGGGTACTGGGTCGAAGGCTTTCTTTTTAGACTATATGTACTTTATTGTTTTCACAGTTAACACTAATGCTTTCCCACTTCTACTGTTCTCTCCCTGTTCTTTCCTCTAGCTTGTCTACCTAAAATAACTGTTCTGGTTTGGGTGCTGAAAGGGTTCTTCCATCTTCAGGGCTGCTATCTGCCATTCAGAGCTGGCTCGAGCTGAAATGAAGAAGAGATGAGGTCCAGGTAGGTGGTAAGAAAGTACAAGTCACTTGTAATGCAACCTCTCATTACAATGAAATACAAAAAATCTATGAAGGGACAATAGCATCAGATACATTTATGATGTCAAAAAGCTGTGGGGAAAGTACTCCAGCATTTTTAGATACGGTTTTATCTCAGATCACTAAACTGAAATAAAGGTGTAAGGTTCTCTCACATATGATAAATTCACATTAAGGAGGAAAAGGGCAGCATTATTTCTAAAGTTTATGAGGTTTGGGTAGTTCAGCTATTCAAAGGAAGATCCTTGACAAGCATGAATTTCTAAGAAATAGTGTAGAGGTAATTTCTGCTGACAGCCACTTTCTGTTTTGCTGTCATGACTGTAGCTGGTTATAAGTTACTGTGCCTGAGGTAACCCAACCATTACAGAGTCTTTCACTGTGTCAAACCTCTCCCTTTGTTTGGTCTGTTCAACTTCCTTCTCTTTAGAGTGTTTACATATTTAGAGACTTAATTCACATCTTTCCTCAGCCCTTCCATTTTTTCCCCAGGACTGTTCTCAACTGGTTCACAATTTAAGTAAAACATGGTGTCCAAAACTGGATACATAAAATAAGCTAAATAGAGAGGAAGTATCTCTTGTCTTAAATATTTTTATTCACATGTACATCCCCAATGTACTTTGCTTCTTTAATAGCAGGTTCTCGTTGACTGAGCTTGTGATCCACCTTCATTCCAATCCTTTTCCTCAGAAATGGGATAATGTAAACTAGCAGCGTTAGCTGACTTCAATCATTCAGTTACCAAGCCATTCTAAAACTTTATTGTCAACTGAATATTCTGTTGATTCAGATTTAACAAAATTTGTCTCTGTATTTCATATTTTTATGTTGAGAGCTAAAACCACTCACTGCCTACAAGGTGCTACCCTGAAATATCCTGATCATCTGCTGCTTAGGAGCTGAGTGAACTGAACAGCTCAGGCAGATACTGACATGAGCGTTGTTGCAGCATGTGGGAGTGTGATGTGATGCACTTACAGACACAGTGAGTGTTCTTTTTCTAGGTTTTTATTTTAGGGCCAGCAAACCCATCTACAAATACTACTCCCTTCCTCAATGGGTAAGAAAGCAGCTAATAATTGTAAATTTTCAAAGGCATATTACAAATGGGTTTGTAGTCACCAACGCGTTCTTTGAGATAGGGTTTACAAATGCAAGTAAATAATGTTTCATTACATATATTAAAAACCCCATCCTCTTTTCATTACTAAGCCTTAGCAAAGCATGGAGCATAAAAGGAGTAAACTAAGTGTTTCATTTCAATCAAAAGCATAATTGGCTCTTCGGCATGATCCTGCTTTGTATTTGGTGTAAACGTTTCCATTCCAGTTTTGTAAAAATATAGTAAGTTACTACTTGGGCAAGAATATCAATAATGCAACTCCAGTTAGCAGTATATGTAGCTCCAGTGACTTTTGGAGCAGGAACTGTGCTGTTCTGCACTCTCACTGAAATGTGAGGATCTGTAACAAATTGGCACAATAACTACAGAAGTGGGCAAGGATTGTAATGACAAAAATTTGAAGCAAATGCTACTGCTCCATTCAGGCTTTTCATCCTCTTAGCTGTATTCCAGGAATGCACTTAAAAATGCTGGGTGACAGCTGCATTAAAACACAAGTATTGATAATCTGGATATTCTAGGTTGAAAACATAGATGAATATCATTATTAGAGACTGAAAAGTACAGAGATATGTCTCTTGAGTATTTTGTGTCTGTATAATATGTATCGTTGTTAATATGAATCCAAATGCATAATTCAGACCAAAAAAAAGATGGAACCAGAAATAGTATCCAAGAGGAGAAACTCCAAGGGACATCACACAGTATCCTGCAGGTCTCCTTCTCCTTCGTTTACAAAGCAGATTAGGATGAAATAAGAAAGGCAGTAGAGAGTGTGCAGTGAATGGGCTCTGCTGTGCTGCTGAGTGAACAGCAGGAAGGGGAGGTAGCCAAGAAGCAAAGAAGAACATTTCTGGGAATAGGATCAGTTTTGCTCATGCCCACAGTCAGATTCATTAGTTTTGTTTTCTGTGTTCTTGAATTACAGACATGCAAGTACTGTAGCAATGCAGTCAGAAACGAAACTTACCACTGCGGAGGCATTTCCACAGGGACAAAATTCCGGTTGCACAAATGAACAAAAGCTGCTGCTAAGGTGCAGGCAGCCCCCAAGGGCGGGGAGTCACAGGTGTCCTGTGTACACATGGTGTAGAATGGCTGGGGCTCCACCTGGGCACAAAGGGATGGGTTAGGGGAGCAGGGTGCAGGTAAACCCAGAGGTTTGGGTTGTGTCCCCTCACCCCTGCCTGCTTAGGACCATTTATGAATGGACCAGGAACCTTTATTCCCTTCCTAACAGTGAGGATGTTATTTCTATTTCCATATTGTAGACCTGTATCCTAAAGAGCAGTGCAGTCATGCCACTACTCTGTGGATGTCAAAAACTTCCATTTATATTTATGATGATAAAAACACTTTTTTCTCTGTCTGGATTGCTGTTTTACTTCTAAAGTTCTCTGCAACTAAACTTCTGTATTCTTGCAGTGGTTATGTGTCTTCCTTGGAAGTATGACACATAATTAAGACAGTGCTTCTAGCTGAAGTTCTACTTACAACTTTGAAGCAGTTCCTAAGAAGTGAATGTGGTTCTTCAAAAAACACTTTACAGATGTTTTGCTTAGCTGTAATTGGACATGGCTTCTCTTTCTTCGGTACAAGACTGCACTTGTTCACCTGGGAAAACAGAATTACTGAAGTTGGTGGATTTGGGGATTTTTTTGCATACATCAGGGTAGGACGAGTTCTTCAGATTTCCAGTATGAGCTGGTTTGAAGGAAGATCTGGGCAGCTCAGTACCCTGCTCTGACTTTATTGGTCATTACTATTGAGAGGCACCTTGCAGATGAGACATTGTTTCCTTTTATTATTGATGCTGTTATTCACTGAAGGGTTTTGGTGTGCAGTTGCTGACATAGCAGGCAGTTGGCTGGTTCTCATTTATGCAGATCTGACAGGTCACAGTTGTGCTTTTACCAGATCTTTCTGATGGAGAAAAAAAACTTCATATCCTTGTTGGGTTATTCATTGGTAAAGGTGGCTTTCAAATAAAAACCAACAAAACCACACCACCAGAAAGTTACTTAAGCAAGTGTAAATTGTACTTGTTTTATTTACTAAGGAAAATGAACTGGCAGTTTAATCTATACTAACCCTCATCCTGTAGGAGTCAGTCCCCTCCTGTTGAGCAGCCCTGGCCTTGTGATGGTGGAGCTCTGCTGATGTCCTTTGCACAGTCAGTGTGTGACAAAGGCTGTGATAAAGCTCCTGGGAGCAAGTTGCCAGTTGGAGTTCACAATTCAGTGAACCCTTCCAATCAGCAGTGCAAGTGCAGTCATTCTGCCCCCAAAGAAGGGCACTCAGGACTGACCTGCTTCTTTATGACACTAAATTCCTTATGTATTGCTTTTAATTGATTATTTTTTTTTCAATGTCTCTGGGGAGTTTTGCATTTTTATGAATATATTAGAAGCTAATATTTGTAGCAATTAAGAAGTTTGTGCCTGTGGTCAGTCACATTGTGATTGTGCCTCATTATTAACATAGACATAGGCTGCAAGCTCATTAACTGTATCTCTGCAACAGCAAGAAGTAGTACAAGATACTTGAAGCAAATCTCTCTTTTATAGTACAGTACTGACAAAAAGCTGAAAATGAGATTTCTCTTCCCAGAACTCGGACATCATCTGTGAGACAGGATAAATGGAAGAGTCACAAAATCTTTGTCATAATAAGATGCTGGTTCCTTTTCTTTTTGGTAATAGATTCTTAGAAGGGGTTTAGAGGATCCTGTCAATATGGCTTGAGAGCATGTTAAGGCTACTTTTCTTGGTTGGTTGCATTCACAAATAGTACTGTACAACTGCATGTTTGTGTATTTAGATTATTTTCAGCTGATGATAGAGTAGATGAATTAAGCAGAGGTATATTGTTACTGGTATAAAATTGTTACAGCAAAACATTTATTTATGATAGTTAGAGGAAGTCTTCTTATGCAAGCCAGTAACTGACAGCAGCAGCTAATTTTCCAAAAAAGTCTGAATACTTAGTGATGTGGGGATGGAGATACTAGATACTTGTTTCTGAAGTTTTGTTTTTGATCAGATGTAAAGCAGGAAGAACAAAGAAAATTAAGAGGCTCAACATACCCAGCTAGAACTGACAGTTCTAAACTCTGGCCTGAGTGCTGAACATACAGATTTGGCCAAGACCTGATAGCACCTGTTCCTGCATTCCAGAAAGAGGTGCTCTAAGGAGGAAAACATCAAAGATACTTGGCTCCACAGCAGATAGTTCTAAAAGCAGCAGCAGCAGCAGCTACCTCTGTGTTTACCATACCACCTAGGCCAGAAATACTTAATGCCTATTTGTAGGGAATTCTTGAACAGTTTTTAGCAAATATGTGCAGCCTTTTTCCCTGGCTAGACACAGCAAAACAATACAGTGTGCTGCTTTCACTGTCGAGCTTTAGTTCATCTGAGCCAACCCAGTGTGTCAAACACTGCCCTCTGTGCTCAGCAGCCCTGCACACAGAAGCCCCAGCTCATTACCTGCCAGCTCTGTGTGAACTCCTGCACGTTGTCAGTGAAGGAACCATTAGGCACCATCCATTCGTTTCCAGCTTCATTATCATTGGTACCAAAAAGCCCAGCTGAAATACCTGGGAGGAAATTGAAATGCAGTAAAATAGGAGTTGTCAGGACTAGGTGCAGGAAGATTACAGCAGTTGTCTCTGGGCTCTGATTATTCTGTCCAGCAGGGCTCAGCTCTAGTGTGGAAGAGGGAAGCTGCCCAGCCTGCATTGCCACCTCATGTCTCAGCTGATTATGGGCTTCTCCTGAGCACACCAAGGCATCAGATCCATTCTCTGGTAATCTTGGGTGGTGACTTCTAGAACAGTGTGGGGTACATGGATGGGAATGCATTCCAAGTATGCCAAAAATCCCGTGAGGTTTTGGGCTTCTCTCTGTAGTTGCCTTGCACGTCTGACAAGCTAAGCCTGCTCTAGAGCAGATCATCAGCCAGGGTTTGGGGCTGGGCTGACTGCAGTACCTCTGCCTCTGCTTTCTGTCTGCTTTACTGCATTGAATCAACAGTAAAATATAACTTGCTCTTACTGGAATGGTGCATTCCGTGCTCTAGTTGGCAATTACTGGGAATGCCTAGGGCCATTTCCAGGGTGTGTATAAATGAAGAGGGGAATAACAAGTGAAAGACAGCACAGATGCTGGTACTACAGTCATACAGATAATTCAGAGATAGCAAAAATAACTAACAGCTGTATGATTGATACTCACCATGGTGCCACCCAGCCAGAGTGACAGTACAGAGATCATACTGGAAGTCACAAAAGACAGAAACTCCTTTGTGATCAGATATTTCTATTTTGTTGGTTCCTCGCCTTGAATTCATGGTGCTGTTTTCAAGGGATTGATCCAGTACTTGGCAGTTCTCTTCCGTAAAGGAGAAGTTATACACCTTGGATAGCTGTTTTAAAATAAAAATGCAGTTTCAAATCTGTCACACTGAAAGTTCAGTCAAAGGCAACCACAGTCTGGATTTGCAGGTGGGATGAGGCCAACTTAGTCCAGAATTAAGGGAATAAGAACGGGGTTGTGTTAAACGTCCGAAAGAGCAGAAAGCACAAAGCCTCCCTCACTGCCATTCTTTTAGACCATGTCAGAGGAAAGTTGAAGTTCCTTCCATATACAGAGAGCAAAGAGGCAGCCCTTGAGTTAAACTGGTTTTCCTTTGGAGAGGTATTTTATTTTTAAGAAGTGGTTACTTTAAAGCCTTGTCTGACAGTGCTTCTGATCTATGTTTTGAGCATTAATATTTTAAAAACTTTTTTTTTTTTGTCAGTTGAAGAAAATTTCTGCCAAAAATAAAGAATGTTTGACTTGCTCTTCCTACCTTTAGTCGTGGGTGGATACTGATCACAGTCTGGTTCATCTCCACATACAGTGATCTTGAGTTCCTAGTTTCCTCATTTAGTATTACAGTGAAAGCATTGTGAACAAAATCCTTGGCAAGAAGTACACTGCACTTTGATACCAAATCATACATTTTTCCATCAAAAGTCACTAGATGCTTGGTCCCCACTAACATAGCATGATCTGGAGAATGGTATTTCAGAAGAAACATCAGTGAGTTTTCCTCAGAGCAGTAAATGCTGTGCATGTTGCAACACACAAAGCTTCTTGCTGGCATACTCTTAAAATAATTTCTCAACGTATTATTACACTGACACTACCACATTTACATTTTAATTAGTTACACTGTAGTTGTTCTGCAACAACACTTTCTCAGAAACAAAGCAAATTAATGATGTATTTTTTATTATAGATTTACCTGAGTGCTGTAAAACTTCGATAAACTTGAATAGGGATTCAGAGCTCAGCTTGATTTATCATTATATTATTTGATAGTCATATTTATAAACACACACACGATACATTCTTACACAGAAAACACATGAATATTGTCTCCAAAAACGACCCTTCCAAACCAGTGAATCAAACAGCTGCAGTCCAGGAAACCCTGCTGATCATCACGCAGCTGATTTGGTCACTAGGACCTACTTTCACAGCCCTCTGTTGTGTCTCTGTCTGCTGGAAAGAAACCATTTAAAAGGGTTTTCTGGAAAAGCCATTCTCTCTAAGGGACAGCTGGGACTGTTAGTGCATTCCTTTAGCATTTGGCAATACTTTTACAGGCATTACTGTCTCTGAAGTTTTGGTAGGGCTGAGCTTGCTCATCCTGGAGGCAGCAGAGGTGAAGGCACCAGTTTCCAAGCCTCTGTGGCAGGACACAGAGCCAACAGGTATGACTGGCACTGAACCATAGTATCAACTCACAGGAGCATATGAATAAGGCAGATAAATGCCACCTGCTGATTTCTAATCTCAAGAGTAGAAGTGTAAAGAGTTGCAAAATTTGCATGAATATTAAGTAGAGCAGTGTTACTGCATGTCAGCTTTGCCCAGAGTGTTGATCTTGCACACACCATCACTGTCTTACAAGAAAGACTATATGTAAGTTTATAGGAAAACTATGAATTAGCAACCATCTCTATGTAAACTACTATTCCAATTATGATTTTTAAAATAAAGAACTAAGTGGAAATAGACCCAGGTACAAAACAAAGCAGCACTTTGAAAGGGCTTACATTCAAAGGGGCTCTCCATCATCCTCCGTTTGAATCTATAGTACTCTGCAAGGATGTTGAGATTGTAGAGGTCTTGCAGAGGCCTCATTAGTTTTTCTCCAATTAGGTAAGTAGTAACATTTGCCAGCTGCAGGGACAGGTCTGCTTTAGGCAGTACTGGCAGTTTTGCTGCCACGGAACAGTTCCTGTAGAATACAAAGAGAACACCCCTTACCTGCTGAACTGATGAAATGCTGTTGCTTTATTATTAGAAATGTGGAAGTGAAATATTCGTAAGAACTGTAGTCTGGTTAGAACAGCAAAACACAACCCTGCTCTGGCCAAGAGCTGCCCTGCCCCAGGCCATCTCAGGCCAGGTATCAGTTACTGATAGCCTGTTTGCTGCCCAGTAGCTCCTTTCAAACAAAGTTGGGCCTGGAAGCCAACAGAAATAAACACTAGGATGTGATGTGCCCAAAGCTAAGAGTGGTTGGGTGGCTGTCCAGAACCCTCAGCTGCAAACTGAGGGGAAGACTTTGCACATACCCGTTTAGAACACTGCCCAGAGCAGGCAACCTGCAAAAACACCAGATGCCAGTTACCTGGGTGAAAAACTGTACAGGTTCAGCAGGGGCTTCCGGATCTTACTCACAGCTCTGGAGAACGTGGCCTCTGCCCACCTGAGCACCTGCTGTGTAGCCTGTTGGAGAGTCAAGAGGTTATAAAACCAATTTCAGTATGGCTTCAGGGCAGGGTCAGTACTTGCAGATGAGTTTTAAATCAAGAAATGTGAAATGCCACTTTGGTCTTTCTTGCATTTGTCACCTTCCCGCCAGTGTCTTGTCATGTAGAGGTTAATATCCAGTGGACAGACTCTAGTCACAACACCAACAAATAATGGACAGAAATATATTCTTCCCAAATAATATTACTTAAAGTATACTAATACTTCACTAAGTTAATGTGCTTCAGTAGCTTGGAAAAACTGGTATCTTTACTAATATAAATTGGTGCCATGATATATCTTTTTTGCTTTTCATTTCAACTAGAAGAGCCTAGATTTATTTGTACACTGTTTATTGGAATGACAATTCCTCCTCTCTATGGAAGCAAAGTAAAAGCTACATGAACGACAGATTACTGCTACTGTGATTTCAACCAGAACTTGTAAAACAACCTCTCCTCTAGCTGGAAAGTACTCTTTCAAAGCAGGGACAAATATTGCAAGAACAGTAAATAAGCTGTGCACAAGCTTATTATGTGGAAAGATAACTACACTATTTCCATAAACAAAAATAATTCACTATTTCTGTGTAGCCATAGTTCAAAGCTGAGACTTAAATTTGTAGGCCTTGTCTTTCAAACTTAAAAATGGAGAATTGAATTATACCAACCATATCCAAGCCTGCTTTCACAACCTTTAATGCCACCTGGATTGGTTCCATTAGCCACACATCTTTTACAATCTTGGGCAAGAAAGCCTGGATTTTCTTCATGTACTCTTCTGTCTTCTCTTTCCAGACTTCATCCAGTGGCTTCAAGGTTACATCATAGTAGGCATCCTTCAAAGTTGCTAATGGCTCTGAAGCAAACACATCAATGAGACAAACCTTGGCTGGTTTGGTGCAAAGTGGGTGTTTGGTTGTTTATTTCCACCCAACTTCCAGCATAAGTGAAGGAGGGGCACAGAAGGATGGAAGAGGCAGCTGTGTTTCCGTGGCAGTCAGGCACATTGCACAGCTGCAAACTGAAAGAGGCATTTAGCTCTAACCCTGACCCCCTTACAAATACATTGCTGCTGTCCAAGAGGAACATAAGGGATGCTCTGCCATGTGCCCCCATCAGACCTGTACTGCTCAGACTGCACCTGCTGAGCAACAGGACACTTTGGTCACAACTGATTTCAACTATATCAACTAAGTCCAACTTTTGAGTGGGAAGAGCCTGAAGCTAAGTGGGTCAGAGGGAGTTTTTACCCTTGTGAGAACTGAAGGTTCTTGCAGCTAATTCCAGCTGACCACATTTCTCAAAGGTTTCCATATGGGCCACAGTCCAGCTGAACAGTGAATTAGGGGCTACTGGATAGGCTTGGAAAAAACCAGATCAAGTGAAATCCGATTAGTACAAGCATTAAAAACTCAAGGATGGATATGAACAGCCCTTTGGCAGGAAAGGCTTGCCAGGGAACTGTTAGCAGAAATACTTCAGCTTGGGAATTAAGGGCTCTGTTCTCATGTGCTTGAACCCAGCCTCCTGCGACCGAGAAAAAGCCTCACCACTGATTTCATTAGAAGGGTGCTCACAGAGAGCCTTCTTGGAGCTTATTGCATCAAGGCTCCCACTCTGTACACTGAGAGCCAAGGTCAGCACTTTTTGCTAGATCAAAATAGAAACCCTTGTGCTGTTCATTATGTTTGATAGTTTACAGTCAAGTTTGGTTTGCCCTGCACTGACATTGTCCCTATTCTTGCTTTGCACTGTTTTGCTTACTTTGTAATTCATTCAGCATTTGCTGGACAACATCTTGAATTTTCTCCAGGTAAAGAGGGATCTTGCTTGTCAGAATGTGGCCGATTCCACTTTGCTTCCACACCTGGGTGACAGCTCTACCCCCACTGTGCAGGAATCCTGCTGCCCTTTGCAAGGCCACCAAAGGCCAGCCAGCTGCTTCAGACAGGAAACCAACATGCTGCACCTACAGTGGTTCCAAAAAAGAAGCAATATCAAAACACAGAGTGATCTCAAGCAAAGCTTTGACCTCATTGCGAGGCAATTCTGACTCCATGGTGTAGGTGCAGAGATACAGGATCTCCACCATAAAACATGCTTTTTGTCTCTGTATGAGTTACAGGTCAGCACAGGAGTAATCATTTAAATGTTTAAGCAAAACAAAACAGCTGCAGGCAATATAACAATGTTTAATTAACACTGCATGAACACTTCATGGTGTTTTCACAGATCATGTACAGGTACTTACTGATCTCCTGAATCTCCACAGGTTTCCATCAAACTTCTTTATCTTCTCTATCAGTTTGGCTTTCAAAAGGCTCCCAATTTCATTAAGCTTTTTCTGTGAGAAGATTATTAAAACCTTGAATTCATTACTTAAAATTGCTTGTGCTGGATCCAAATCATTCAAAGTTTGTAATAGTTTAAATGCCAGCAAACAGCCACAGTCGCCTCACATTCCTTAAGGGAAACAACTTCTGCATTATTCAATGGATAGACATGGGAACAGAAAAGTCAAACCATGAAAAGCAAAAAGCACCCCCTGCCCCCTCCCCCCAAGTAGAGAGTATGAGAAACCGTAATAAAAGTGAAAGCACATTCAGGATTTTAATCATTCGTTTTGTATCTAACATGCTGAGCAGTTACTGCTGCTCTCACTTTATTTCCTTACTCTCCGCAGAGGATCCACCCTTCAGAAGAGGGTCCTGTATTGTCTATCTCTAGTCATGGCTGAACTTCTTAATTCTCACCGTGGTAACTTCACATCAAAGTGAAAATAATTTAAAAATCGCATAATTTTGCCTGGTTACTCACCAAGATTCACACCTCAATCCTACATGGAGGGTGCTCCATCAAAATGACAAAATCAAATAATATTCTGGGGAAATCACGCTGCAGTTAATAGTCACTCAAGGGTCTCACCTCAGCTTCAAGAACTGGATCCCGACATCCATGGGCCAGAAAACTCAAGCTTCCATTAGCGGCTGCTAGAGTCACTTGTCCCACGTTTTCCTGCCTTTCACCATTGATACTGAGATAGGTGTTAATGGCAGCCATCTGTTGCCCATCAGAACAAGCACTGACTTCCACTCCTTCTTCCAAATCCCCTTAGGGAATGAAAAGAGAGCACTTCATTTACAGGAACAACACTGACAGGCATTGTTTCAAAGCCAGCTTTTAATTACTTAGGTGATCAATCAGAGTGTGTTATGAAAAAAAACCAAAACACCAGATAAATAGGAGAAAATTAGATCAGTGTCAGGGTCTGATCTCTCTCTTCTGTGTGGCTTGTGAATGAATTACAAATACAGATTTGGTATTGCAAAGGAAGCACTGGATTAATGTAAATCTAAATCTCTCGGTCACACTGATTTACAGGCCTTTTTTTCTACTTTAGTCTTCATTGTCCCTTGTTGCAGATGTTTCAAAACTGCTCAGCCCTTAAATGAAAGCCTATCAGTTCCACCCACCACACACACAAGTCATTTCTGCAGAAGCACTGATGAGCATAAACAAATGGCTGGCAAAGTGCACATAGAATCTGGTTTGAGAGAGCTGAGTTGAGTCATTTCTACAAACTGCTGACTTCAGTGATTCACAAACTAATGGTCCTAATCTCAAAAATATCATGGCACTTACAGGTGAAGACGTGAATGTGAGAAAAACTCCCCTCTAGAAGTGTGGGATGGCAAATCCGTAAGTGAAACGAGGGCAGGGATTGTCAGCAACAAGAGTTTGAGACAACTGGGATACCACCAAATCTACTTGGTTTGCACCTACTGTAATGTAGCTGAAATGTGGATGAGCCCCACCTCCTGCAGCTCATCTCACCTAACTTTACTCATGTAGAAATTAGGCACAACTTGAACCAACAGCCAGTTTTTCCTCTCCCTTGTCAGTCAGAGCTGACTGCTGAGAGACCATCCCCTGCAGCCAGTGGTTTTACACATCCCACTTGACACATCCCAGTTCATAGAGCTGTTCCAGCATGTGCTACAGTCAGTCTCTGGAGATGCCTCTCTCATTCCCTTTATTGAATTTGGAATGTAATGATTATCTTAAACAAGGCATACAACTTTAAGATGGTTAAATCAAGAGGAAATTAATCCTCTCTTTTGTTAACATCTGTTGTAATCATACGAAAATGTCTCCCAAACTGACCTTTGTAACAGATTTTAAGCTTCAGCTTTTCTTTATCTGAAAGACCATAGCTTGAATGAACTGAGCTAGCTCAGCACTAGAGACAGGGCCTTTCTTCCTGTCTCCTCATAGCAATGACACCTGGGAGTCACGGAATAGCTCCAGTTGGAAGGGACACGTAAGGACCATCAAGCCCAGCTCCCTGCTCTTTGCAGGATGACCTAAATCTTAAGTCCTGTGGCTGAGAGCATTGCCAGTGAGGTACGTACCTTTCAGATAGCCCATGTAGTACTGAACACACTCCTTTCCTTTTGAAGCAGCTACTTTTACTTTCTCTTTCTGATCAATAATCCCCTCCACCAGGATTTGGCTCTGGACAGATGAGGAAGCAGCAGTTCCTGTCAGGCCTAGCCAAATATCTTCAAAGGCTCTTAACTGCAGCCGTAAAGGAAAAACATTTATTCAAAGCCACCACGCAGAATTAATGACCGTTCAGAGATGGTGCTCAAATATCAGTGCTTCCCACAAAAGGGTAAGTGGTGAGGGAAATGTTTCCCAATGCTTGTGCACTATGCAGGAGTTACACCAAGAGAGGCACAAGCATCAGTGATTGGCCCAGGAGCTGAATGACTGGATAGCACGAGGCTTGTGGACAAAATTTTAATGGAAGAAAAGAAAGAAGCATAATGTCCCAGTCGGATCTATGGGAGGCTGCTAATTTGTGCCATTTATTCCAAAACACAGAATAAAGCAAGCTCATGCAGAGCAGCTGATACTTGTTTCACCTCCCTCCTCTCTAAAGAAAGAGGGATGGAAAAATAATTTAGAATTTGTTACTGATTAAATCATCATCATAATTTTGTTAAGGGATGGTCTGTTGTCTCAGTTAGTGCCTGATGACCCACGTTCCTGCTAATGAAGAGTTTGGATGGTGCTGACCCTGTTAGTTTTCTGCCCCACTCTGTTGCGTCCGTCTGCCTCTCCACCCTATTAATTTCACAAGAAATTAAAAGCAAATGCAAAATGGGGGGGAGGGCCGGGAAAGAAAAGGAAGAGAGATTTGTCTCAGAATGAGCATTGTATGAGCTGTTCTGTGCCTTTTTTAGTTCTTTATTCGCCAGTTCTTTTTTCTGGCAAATAATGTTTTGTGTGAGCATTGTATTTTGTTTCCCTCTTTTCTTCTGACAAGGTGAAAACCCAATACCTCACACAACAGAGTAGTCATGCTGAAGGGGAGTTATAACAGCACACAGCCTTTTAAAATTGATATACTCCACTAGAAACACACTTACTTCATTTGTGACAGCTCTGCAGAGAACGCTTGTTGGTGCCTTCCTTTGTCTGTCGGTCACACCACATGGACACTGCCTAAGTGCTGCTTTAGAGACAGCACTAAAGAAACCAGGAGTGTTTTGTGTTGCCTGCTGTTTTACAGTCACTGCCTGCACCTGATCTGTTTGGGAGATAGATGGCAGCAGGCCTTTAAAATCCAAACCCCAGTGCAAGTAAAATAAAATAGAAACTCACTTCAATTTCCAATGAATAGTTCTTCACATCAGCAGTGCTCTGATTCTTTATGGATACTCCAATCAACCCTTCATCTC
Source organism: Daphoenositta chrysoptera (assembly GCA_013397915.1). Taxonomy (NCBI): domain Eukaryota; kingdom Metazoa; phylum Chordata; class Aves; order Passeriformes; genus Daphoenositta; species Daphoenositta chrysoptera. Next base: position 794,990 of record VZRO01007986.1, on the reverse strand, counting down.
TCCTGTGATCAGCAAGGTGGAATCTGCCCTCTGACTGCAAAATGATGTCATCTTTGTAGAACTGGTGCTTTCCAGATAAAACAATTACCTAAGTAGGCACAAAAAAGGTGTTGAAGCTTCCAAATTCTTCCAAACAAATGGACTCTGCTTTGAGTAGTGAGAAGTTGTACAGTGGTAACATTCTCATGAAATTACACCACGAACAAAACTTGTCGTTTCAGAAACCAGCACATCCTCCTGCTCCTCACAGCAGTCTTCATTACATCTTCAGTTTCTGTGCTATAACAAAGCATTTTCAGTGATTACAGCTGAAGACCAGAGGAACAGTTGCAAGAGAACTATATTTTGTTAAAATGTCCAATATTTTTTGCTCCTACACTTCTTAGCTACTCTAGCCAGACGTTTTGATAAAGTTGGGGGTGCATGGAAGGTGAGGTGAATATTGTCCTGGTTTCAACTGGGATGGAGTTAATTTCTTCTCAATGGCTGGTACAGTGCTGAGTTTTGGATTTGGAATGGGGTTGGTTATACACTGGTGTTTTGGGTTTTGCTCAGTTGTGTTTATCCTAAGTCAAGGACTTTTTTGTGCGTGTGTCTCCTGCTCTGCCAGTGAGGAGGTGCACAAAAGCACAGCAGGGACAGGTGACCCAGCCTGGCCAAAGGGATATTCCACACCACAGAATATCATGTCCAGTACAGAAACTGGGGGGAGTTACCCAGAAGGGGCAAATCTGGGTTTGGGAAGGGGGGTCTGGCATTGGGCAGCAGGTGATGAGCAACTGTATTGTGCATCACTTTGTTTCTTTTTTTCCTTTTTATTATTATTATTACTAGTAGTAGTAGTAACAATTATTATTGTATTTTACCTTGTTTTCAATTATTAAACTGTTCTTATCTCAACATACAAGTTTTACTTTTGATTGTCCTCCCCATTCCACAGGGAGAGGGGAGGGAGAGAGGGGGTTGAGTGAGTGTCTGTGGTGCCTAATTTCCAGCTGGGCTTCAACCATGATGCCTTTGAAGAGGTGATCCAAAAATACAGAGGCACTTGCTTTTGGAGTGACATGCATATACATTCTTTGCATTATAGACAGGTTCTAGCACACCTTGGTCTGGGAAAAGTTTTCCTCCTGCTAACAGAGTGTGAGCTACTCTGACAGTAAATAAGGAAACCAAGATGTGTTTCAGCCACTGGGAGCTGGAGAGAGACATTTATTGCAAATTCCAAGTTCTGTGTTTGTTGTGAGTCTCTACAAGCAACTCTGAGGTCCAGCATGCACCTAAGGAAGATCATGGATGGGCCTTCAGTTTATGTGTGAAATAGAAAAATAAGGTTACGTTACGGTTCAAAAATCCATCACTACGAGCAGAGCAGTCATAAAAACCTGCAAGCTTTTACCCACAGGGGAAGGAAAGCACTTTTACTCCTCTCTAGTTTCCTTTTTGATCACTTATGAGCTTGTTTTGGTATTCTCCAGAAACATGAAATTAAAAGACCTCTGAAAGAGGAATAGGAAAGAAAGAACATGGAGGAAGTGAGAAGGTTTACAACCATAAAAGGACCTATAGAATACACTACAGTGGCAAACAGAACCTTTCTGCCTCAGTCTGTGAAAAGACACTGTTTATTTATTTATTTAAGTTACAGAAGTATGGCAATTCTTGTGAAGAGTTGCAGCTGAGGAAAACTAAGTCTCCAAATGAGTAATTAAAGTGAAGTAGATTCAGTGTGTTTATGTCAGACTTACATTTGGAAGGTCACAGAACTCAAAGCTTGTATAGAAATCCAGGCAAGAGCAGTAGTCTGTTTCTATTTTACCCAGAATCTTCTGTTTGGTACATGGGGTCAGGAAAATATTTTCTAGAACAGCTTCTAACTGAAACTTATCAGGATACAAGAGTTGATTTCTCTGCAATGAACCAAGAAAGTTAAAAGATGACAACAGGATCTTAGACACTCCTTGGAGCCCACTCATCCCATCCCCGGGCTGGCTTTTGTTATTCCAGTAGCTTCAGGATTTTAATGTAACATTTCCAAAACATAACATTTCCACTTGGCAATGTCTTGGCTTATCAGCTTTGTTACCGGTCCCCATCCTACAAGTTTTGCAAATTTAGGGCACAGGGGAGGCCTCTTATTTATAAGAACCCTCTCTTTCTTAACTGTGCTCCATTTAGCTTTCTTCCTGTGTAGAGAAATACCTAAAAGGTAAAGTGAAATAATGATATTTCACCGAAAATTGTGCTCTACAGAAGCTTTCTTAAAATCCACTCAACATTACCTCTAAAAACAAAATAATTTCTCATCTACTAAGAACAGCTTCCATAAAAATGGTGAGTCAATAGATACAAATATAAGTCAGATACAAATAACTGCCTTCTCTTACCTCATATGTGAAATTGTGTTTGAATTTTTTGTCATCCCAGTTCAGATCTAGGTATTCATTAAACAACGTTGGTCTTTGCTCTAGAGACCCACATGCATGCAAGTGGTCCATGCTTAATATTCTCTGAAGCTGGAAAAGCGGAAAAAATTAACACATGTAAGTAATTTTTTAAAGAAAGTATTCAGTGTATCCTAGGGCAGTAGGTTTCCTGGACAAAAACACACCCTGTGAGAACCCCTGGATGGTCTATACCCATAAAACACTGCTTCACTCTCTCCCAAGAAGCCTAAGGGGCTGACAGTTCTGTTCTGAGGGAAAGCTGCTGCCCAAGTACAACCACGTCTGGCAATAGAAACAGAATTTTTCACAGGGTTTATTTTATTTCCTCTGAGACACAAAAAGGTTGACTTCAAGGCTTTCATATGGTAACAAGTACAGAAAAAAAATCATTCTGTGAGGATCGAACACAGAAATTTGGCTACACTCACCCCTTCTAAGGCTGTAAGACTCATACCTGACCTGCAGTGAGTGTCACACAGCCACCCCAGGCAGTGATGTCCATCCTGGATTTATCCTCCAGGCTCAGCCGGAGGTGAGCAGGCTGCCCAGCATTCCCTGAGACCTGCAGCTGAAAGCAGAGGAGGATTTGTCCAGCAGCAAGACTAGAACCAGCAGAATAATCCCCATCCAGTGGAGGAAAACAGAGCCACAGTGAAAGCTGTGACAGATCCATGTCAAAACTCTGTGGAAATCTGAGGCCTGGAAGCTCCAGGCCTGAGACAAACACAGGGAAGCTGCACTTCCACAACCAAGGCCATGGAAGGCTTCTGTTACCCTCTCTGGAAGCTGCCTGGGGTCTGTCATGCAAAGCAATTAAAGGCACAGCTGCAATAATGACCCTACAAGAGAATTTATTCCTCTGAATACGATTCTGGAACCATCCTGAGTATTGTGCAAAGCCCCCGAGCACCAAAGGGCTTCAGATGAACAAACACTGCACAGCTGGCACAGCTTATTGCTGAAAGTCTTCAGCCTCAGCAGCTGCAGTGTCCTGACCCACACAGTGCATTGTCAGACAGAAATTATACTGTAGTATTTGATCTTGAAGGATGATTTGTGGACTTTCTCCTCCTCTTTTTCCCTATATATGCTTTGCAAGTGCACTTCACAACTATATTTTAAAGCCTTTCTAGCCTTAACCATTTGTGTTGCAATTTCCTGTACAATCCAAAAATTTACATTTTCTTCACAGGGGTATCAAAGGGTTTCTGGTTTGGTTTTGTTGTGGGGGTTTTTTTGTTTTTCTTGTGGGTGCAGACTAGGAGTTTGTTTACTGCTTTATGGACCATTTTTGCCTCATTTTCATTGCTTGGCTGGTTCCTGTGCACTTCTGGGTTCCTCCCATCCAAAATGTCAGTGCTGAAAGTGCAAGGCTGTCAGCTAGGAACAGTTATGGTTATGAAAGAGAAACAGTGCTGGTGGATGGACACAAGGTGGTAACAGCACTCAGTGCTCTTTACATTTTTCAGGATGATACCTGGTTCTGCAGGTCTCAGAGATGAAAGGCACACTCACAGTAAATGCAGCATCACAGTTGTGTATTTTGCAGCCCAGTCTCATGATCTCACCTGCTGGTTGTACTTTCTGCCCCTTCTTTCTGACAGGGAATGCACCTCCAGTTGCTTCAGGGTGTAATTAAATGGGTGGACAGCAGTGGCTCTGTAGCTTGTCCAGTGTCTTCCAGACTTCAGAGAAGATGACACTGATATCTGATCCATATCAACAGATGGAAAAGGAACTTGTGAAATAAAACACCTCAAACATGCACCCAGTAAGATTTCCCTGTACCTTGTCCTCAGATGAATTATGTGCACAATAAAGACCTTTCTGAAGTAGTGAGACAAATTAATATTCAAATTAGGACAATTCTTGCTACTTGAACTCCCTGCATATCACAGCTCAAAGCAGAACTATTATCTGTATTTTACTAAAATCATAAACAATGCTTAAGTTCGTTGAAGCTTAATTTTGGTCTCATCTTTAGGCACTGCAGGCTGCACTGCCACAGAGTCATTAGACACAGCTTGCAAAGTTAAAGCACAAGAAAAAAACATTTGCTTCATCAGGAACTAAATTCTGTTATGTTGTTGAGAGCAAAATATTTTTGTGGTAATCTAGATAGTGGTGGCATTTAAATAGTTGTGGTAATTTAAGTAGTAGTAAAAGAACCATTCTATATGACTGCTAAAGTAAATTTTAACACTTTTTAAAGAATCAAGAAATTCTGTGCTCTTTGCAGGCACATTTATGTTTATGTATGGTAGCATATTTTATACATTGTCTTCTATCTTTCCACTATTCAGAAAATAATGTAATACTCAGCCAAGGTGCTGCATTTCAGATGCACATGCAAAGACAGCACAGTTAGCAGCAAGTCAGAAAAGTGTCCCCACTTAACCACATATAGAAATAAACCTACCCCAAGTTCTCCTAGTTCTGTTTTTTTACTCTTTATATTTTTAAAGAATAGTGCTGACTTACTTTAAGAAAGCAAAGACTGGTTTCAACTCTTCCATATTTGTTCAGTCTTGCTAATAAAGAGGAAAGTGAAAGAATGAAATACAAAAGAGCTTTGACTGAATCAGTAAAGCTAAAAATGCAAAGCAAAGTATGTGTCCCCTTCTGTGGGGGTAAACACAGTATTATACCCATGCAATGAGTTTTCATCCTTTTCAATCTCAACTAATGCTCACACTCGCTCACTTGTCTTAGATTTTGTTTCTTTGTCCCTAAGCTGCTTTAAGCATAACACTTGTGCTATTCTTTCCACCTACTCTCAGAGGCCTTTACCCAGTGCTTTGAAGTTTATGCATTTCATTATCTTTGGTTAAGCAGCAAGGTGTGGGGTTACTGCAAACAAAAAAATAGTATGGCCTGAAAATACTTCCTACAAGAATATCAGCTGCTCATCTTTCATAGTCAGAACTTTTTTATATATCCAAGAAGGGGGATAATTTGCCTCATAGTTGAATTCCCTGGCTTGCTGAGTGCCTTTTTTAATTAAAAAACCCCAAAACTCTTGATACTCCTGTCATTCTCCTGCCATTGATTTGCTCTGGGCCACTGTACCTGGTCCTTCTCATTCCAAACGACAGTGAGATCATCCCGGTGACTGCGTCCCGAATGTTTCATGTATAAGTTGACCCTGGCATGCCATGGAAAAGGGATGGAGAGAGGATGGAGAAGTTCCACTACAAGGAAAACAAACAAGTAAGATTTCCCACCAGGAATCATGAGCATTCCCAGGACATTTTCCCACAGGCAGCAGGACATCCCTTGGTTCCCAGGGAAACACGGTCTGTGCTCACACACACACCCCCCACCCAGCAGCCACAACGACTTCAGTGTGCTGATATCTGCCCAGCACGAGGAAATGTAAGTGAAAACAGGAACCCTCTCCCTATTTACCAGCAGAACAGTAGTTACCTGCAATAATCAAAAGATTGACAGCTACACCCAGAGCAACTTCAGCAACAACAGCCAGGGAAGTAATCTGTGTGAAAGTGAGATGGCCTCACACTGGAAGGGGAACAGCTCACAGCACTCAAACAAGTAAGTGCAGTTATCTTCTGTTTCCAGATCATAAAGCCTCAACATAAGGGTTTAACACCTCAAGGTAGCAGCCAGTGGGACCAGTGCTCCCTGCAGGACCCAGTGCTTAAGTTTTATGTTCCATATTCACAAAGCAGAAAGACTATTCTGAAGTGGACATTTCTAACAGCCAGACCTATAATGAATTTAAAGCAAACAAGACCTTAGAAGCCCTAAATTGAAACCAGGATTGAAACCCTTTAGACATGCATTTTGAATATGCATATTAAAATTAGATCTACGTATTTTATTTTATTTTATAGCCTGCTTTGAACACTTGTAAAGACTTGAGAACCTACCCTGAATGCCATGACCTCCAGGCAGCTTTGGGAAGGCTCCAGTGTAAGTGCCTGTTAGCTTTATCTCTTTGCCATCCCACAGGGCAATGTGCCTCAGCAGACGTGTTCTGTTGCCTTTTTGGTAAATTGTCATAAACACAAGTCGCCTTGGAAGAATTTTTGACTAAAAATAAAAGAGGGGAAATATTAAACCCCAAGTTCTCTGAAAAGTTAAAAACCTTAATGTAATTTTGGTACCCCAAAGTCCTGTGGAGTAGGAATGTATTTTTAAAAGGTCTAGTACAATGATACTCTAAGCCCATTGTTCTCATACAAGCAACTATTAATTTCTACTTGTCTTCATTTCTGCAGAAAGTCATCTTTGCAAATAATGGAATGTACATGAACAACTGAGTATTCCCTTTACAACAGTCTTTGATTATTATACAGTTTGATTTTTAATCTTTTATCTCAGAATAATCCTTACAACATCAAGAGTCCCACCATAACAGAATAAATCTGGCAGATAGCACAAACAACAATAGGCATTGTGGCATCTTTTCTTATTTAGAAAAAGAAATGTGTGGTACCTGTATAATAAAAACTGACAATTGTTCCGTTTGTAACACATTATTTTTCTTATTTCCTATAAATCCTATATGTGTGCTGAATCTATAGGAGCAAACAAATATAAACTCAAACCAATCTACAGTCAAATGTTTGTTTGTGCTTCTGGAGAAATCAAGGGCAAAACAGCTCACACAGCAGGAGCTGCATTTGACCTTCAGTGCTTGGCAGGCACCCCCTGAGTGCCCTCCTGCCACAGCCTGCCTTTGCCACCAGTGCATGGTACCAACCTGGGCCATGGTCTGTGCCACTTCAATGGCATTCGTGTAGCTGGTTCCAGTGAAAGTTAGCTTTGCTGAAACATTGAAATCCCTTTTTTCCATCCTGAGGTAGAGTTTGCCTTTTGCTTCACTCATATCATAATTTACCTTTTCATGTTCCCAATAAATTTAAAAAAAAAAAAAAAAGAAAAAGGAAAAAGAAAAGACTGGGATTGTTAATATCTTTAAAAACAGGAACATCCCCAAGAATAACAAAAATGTTAGAGATACTAGTACTAGAAATAAAGCACCTTGATTCCTAAAATATTAGACAAGTCTACTTTGCAGTGATGTATGCAATGGATTACTTGCAGATAGTTACCTTAGAAGACAGTTCTGCTGCACAGGGGAAGTACTGTAGAAACAAGGGATGAGTCTGGAGTGCTTTTATATTCACCTCTTCACTAAAGGGAAGAAATGAACTTTTGTTCAACAATATCCAAGAAGGTCCACTCTGGCTGGCAGCACAAGTTCATCTGAGTTAGCTCCAAGTCTGCCACAGCTTTTGGAGTTATAAATGGCAGTACCTTCCACTGAACACTTACCCAGCTCCCAGTTTTTGATGCATTCACACAAAATGACCACCTCTGAGCTCAATAAAAAAAATCTGTGTATGCATCCCAGGGACAGAATGTACCCACTGGACCAGAATCACTTTGCCATAGCAGATGCATCAGCTTTTTAAAAATGTAAAAAGTATTTTGGAATCTGACTTCAAAAGCACTCTCATGGTTAACAAACTTCGAATTTGCAATTATCAGAGATTTTAACAGAACTTACAAGACTTTTCAATGCAAAGGTCTTTTGCTAGAAACTTAAGAAATATCTGAAATACCCCAAGGCTGAAAATACTAAATCTCTTAAACACCCTTAAAAGCCTACAGTTTTGTGCAGATACAGCCATAATGATACCAACTTAGAAAGCCAAGGCTCCATATTTTACAAGTTTCAACTGTGCCAAAACAATTTGATCAGTTATGTCAAGTTAAGTTACATTTTTAAGTACTTGTCTGGCTCAGACCTAGAGTTTTATGGACTCTTTCACTGTCTGCTCCTTGGATGTTGTGTGGGCAGGCAGAGAGACAGGCATGTCCCGAGCTGTGAGGGGAGAAATCTGTCTGCAGCCCTTCAGAAACTCCCTGAGGTTTACAGACTGGTGTGACTACTCACTTTATCCAAGTTTTGTTATCCATTTCACCAGTGAAATGGATATATGGTGATTAACGGTGATTAATACAGTAACTGTTTTCCATGGAATCACAGTGGCCTAATGACATTTTTTATAGTGCTCAAAATGACCCTTTTACCCTTGCTGGTCTTTTTTTCTACTGATGGAAAAGGAGAAGTTTGTGTTTTGTTCATAGGTCAGCCTCAGAGCTCCTTCAGTTTCATTTTCAGTCATGATTTCTTGAATTGTCATCTGTGGAGCGGGAAAATAAACAAATCACATGCCATAACTTCTACCCGTCATTTCACTTCAACTGAGCACAATCTCTTGACTCACTTAAAACCATCATCTTGACTGAAGTTTATCTTCCAGACAGGCCTTGTGGATGCTTCCTAGATGTAAACCAAGAGCCTCAAGAAAGGTTTTCCTTTTTTTTTGTATGTTTCCATAGCTACTTATTTGCATTATTGACAAATATTGGTATTACTTCCATGTACTCTTATCTGGCTTAACTCTAAAGCTACTGGTTCTTGTTTATGTCTCCCCCGCTCTCATTTTTCATATACTAGAAAGAAATTGCCTTTTTCTTCTTCTTCTTTTTTTTTTTTTTTTACTCCAGGGCAGTTTTTTCCTCCCACAGCTGCTGCATCATCTACAGCTTTATCCTGAAAATGCTAAAGAAGCCCTCTGGGAAAGATGAGGGCTGTGTACCACACTTCAATATCAACACTGGGGCTTGCCAAAGTCTGTGGGAACAGTAATTTCTGAAGTGCCCTGGTTATACTCATACCTTATACATGAATAAGGTACCTCAAGAATTACCACCTCTGCTTTTCTTTTATTTCATTCAAACATGTAAAGGATAAAAGACATTTCACTAAATATTAATGGGGAGGAAGCAGTGAAAGTATCTTTTACCTTTCAATAAAATGTTGGCATTAAATATTCCTTTGAAACACTGATACTTAATATGAAGGTTTAATATTGATCTAACATTTGTGTTCAGGAAAGTTGACCTTTACTATTGCATCCTTAGCTACATGTCCTGTTATTTGAAGAGAAGGTGGTGGATCACTTGGAAGTGTTTTTCTGTGTACTACCCTTCAAAAGGGAAGGAAACATTTCAATTAATACTTCTTTCTCCCAAGGGATAAACAAGTACAACCTTTGTTGATCCTATTAAGTAGTTTGGAATATAAATCTACTTCTGTTTATTCAACACTGAAACATGTTAGGCATTTGTGCTACAAGTGGTTTAACCAAGCCAAGGAGTTCTCTAGGTATGAAGGACAGCTGTTTTCTACCAGAAGTTCTTTCTACTTTTGTGAGCCCTATCAGCTGCAAAGCGACAGTAAATATGTGCCTTCCTGAAATGATTAACCCTGAAACTGGGGATTCCAGGTACCTGGCCAGGTTCCTTGGAAACAGACCACTAGCTCTGTACTTCAGTTGAATGAGGATTCAGATAAACTGGGCCAAGTCAGCTCCCAGCTGCACTCATATAAACCCGGAGTAATTTCACTGAGGCCACTGGAAGTGCTCTGGATTATTGCAGGTGTAGCTCAAGTGAGAGCTCGAATCAAAGCACAGCAAAAGTTCTGTGGTGCATTACCTGAAGAAAGAAGGGAAGTCCCAGGTGATGGAGAAGTGATATGGAATGCTTCACCTCTGCCATGAACACAAATATACCAAAGAGTTCAAAGTCTGTGTCAACATCCACAGTCACAGTTACCTCTTTCTCATCATACTGGATTTCACAGACAGCCTTGGCTTTGTTTTCTATATAGAAGGGACAAAACAGTGCCAATTTGAGCAGCTAATTTTTGAGAAATTTCAGTACTGCCTGCATAAAATCAATCCAGCCAGCTTTTGGGTTAATACATTCATCAAGACAGTCATCATTCAGGATTACAAGAACTTTGGCCTGTGGTTGGAGAAGGGCAGAGTTTTTCTGGATGTCCTTGAACTTTGTCCTTACAAAGTCTTGTGGTAACAGCTTGTGTACCCACATCCAGTGTTAAGTGGCAAGTCAGTTCCTGTCAGGAATGTGTTTGTGCAGCTAGAGCTGAGGAATCCATACAGCCAACTGCATCCCTGGCCTGTAGCAGCCTCTTCCAGGGAAGAGCTCGGAGCTGTTCTGACCCCCACCAACTCCTTTGGTTCCAGCTACAGCAGCTCAACAATGCCCAAATAGAATGACCTGAAGACCTTTCCCCACTTTTCTACCAGCTTTTCATTTTTGAAAAGGAAAATATGAGACTGCTAAAAGATAAAAATGAGAGATGTGAAACCCCCCAAATTCTTTATGATAAGACAAAACCCACAGAAATGAATGCAATCACATGGTGACTGTGGCTGTCCTGAGAGCAACCTTTTGTCCTGCTGCTTTTTTCTGAATGGATGAAAGGCGATGATGCCACTCACATTAGTATTGATTCAGTGCCTGCCAACCTCAGTAATATCCTGCCCTTTGCTGCTCTCACTGTTACTGAGTTTTCTTCAACATAAATGTATTCCCCTGGGGGCATTTAAGGTACCTGATCACAGTATAAGAGGGATATGCAGATTGAATTTATGCCAGGGCAAGCTTTGAGGTACTACCAGCAAATCTTAAGTCAGTTTGTAGCTGTTGAAGGAACAGCTGAAACATCCTCAAAGAGCTATGACAGAACAAAAAAACCTGCCAGGAATGGCAGGTACCCACCTGATTTCTGTAAACTGAGAATCAAGTTGATTGCCTTAGGGTAGCCAGATGCCTGGAGTACCTCACTGCTGTGCACACTCTGGCAGAAGAGATCCACTTGGTGGCCAACATAATAGGAGTTTATTATGTATGTGATTGATGTTTCTCCAGCAGCAATGTGCACATACCTCTCTTGAGTAGCGTTTCTCCCTTGAGAAACCACATCTATCTAAAAAATGGCATGTAGATAAAGGTTCTTAAAACAATATTTAAATACTATTTAATTTTAAGACAGGAGAAAATGGAAGTGAAAGAAAGTTCTCCCTAGTCTATGCTGATGTCAAAATCCATCCATTAACAAAATGTACCTTGGCCTTTCATTAATCATCCTTGACTTTCTAGTATGAAACTCATTCAACTGAATGAATGCCAAGCCATGCCAGCCTCACTGATCTATGTCAAATTCTCATGAGGTTCTCTTTTATCCCACAAACACAACTCTCTTTATATAAAGGATATTTAATCTACACCTATTGACAATATTTACCAGATACTACTCCAATACTTCCCTGAAAACAGAAATACTTCTTTAAGTATAAAATTCCCATTAAAGAGCATAGGAGCACTATTCCAGTCCCTGTGCAATGTGCTCAAGCTATTTTCCTGTAGAGTTACAGTATCAACAATACCCACTCTACTAACACTGATCAGAATGGAGGAATCTCGTTCAGAAGGCAGTCAAGAAGAAACTTTCTATTTCAGTAATTCAGGTTTTAGCCATCCACAGTTTTTAAATATCAGAAAATCTCAGCTTCCATCCTGTACCTTAGAAAATGGTAGTTTTCATTCAAGCCATAGGCTTGAATTACATTGTTAGCTGGGACAATAATTATAATTTTTTTTAAAAACCAAAACCAAACAAAGCCAAAACAAAACAACAAAACCCCAAAACTACCTGTAAAGTTGATGGGATTCTGGCTTGTAGCAGCCATGGCAAAGTGTGATGGAACTTCCCTGTTATGTTGGTACTTGATTCAAATTCCTGGATTTGTCCTTCAAGAGCTGTTAGGTGAGCACCATAAAGCACTTTCAAACTAAAGCTCCTGGTCACTTTGAGGTTCAAGAGAGCCTGTGTGCAACAAAAGTAAATTAAGAAAAGACAGAACTGTAAAACTTAAAAGCTCCTGCTGGTCAGGGTTCTTTCTTTGGTTGGGACAGTATCATCTCAATGATGTGTCAAAAATGCATCTTGTATCATTTTATAACACAACATAGTTACAAATGTCTCTTTTATTTTAGAATTCAGCCATTTAACATGTATTCTCCAGTATGGCCATGCCTTAGTGCTATTCAAGCAGCTCCATGGTTAATAAAGACTAAGTGGTTTTTCGTAAGTCTTGTGTTTCTCAGATAAAAAATTGTGCCAGGTAGTCTGGGAGGAAAATACCCTTTGGAAAGGCTCCAGGGAAATCCCAGCAGTGCTCCCCTCTGCCCTGTGTGTCAAGGTAACACTGCAGCTCTGTCACACACAAATGCAGTGCCCTCCTCTCACTCCACACTGGGAGCCAACCTCCTCCCCCAGGCCTGTGGAAAGTCCTGGCCTCAGCTATGGTCCCATGAGAACAAACTGAGCTTCGGGGCTCCCCTCAAGAGCAACGGGAGCACCTGGGCTCCCCCTTCACCAAAACAGCAAAAGTGTCACATCTACAGCCGCTGCTCTTTGCCATCTCACTGCCACAGCTCTGCTCCCCTCGTGCCACGGCTCCAGGCTGGAATCGTGTCTGCCCAGCCATTGACAACCTACCTGAAACTCAATCCTGTCTTTTATTTGCAAAGTCTTCAATGTCTCTATGTTATGAGCAAGTTTGTAGTTAAGAGACACAACATCCAACTTCTGGACAAAGTTCAGTTCTTCTGTAATCTGCTCAGTCCAAGTAAATATGACAAAAGTTAACTGTGGCACATCTCTGATATGGAGACTTCTCCGAATAACTGCAATTATTGGACTAATTACACATTAGAATAAAATTATGAAAACTATGAAAACTTTATGGTGAAGAATTGTCTCATTTTTTTAGAAGTCACAACTTTGTACTATAAAAGGGATTATGCTGCACCAAGTGAAGATACTTGACAAGGAAGGTTTGATATAATTTACAAATGGGAGTCATGGATCATTGCTGATGTCAAATTTGTTGCACAGAAGGAGTGGCTGAAGGAAACTGCCTTAATTTAATTAAGGTCTTTAGAAGCAAACAAGCCCCTGCAGAGTATTGCTTTTGGGTTGTTTGCAGAAACAATATTTAGCAAATCAGTTAGCTCACTTCAACCTCTATTTCACCTATTGCTGATATGGAGGAGACACTTACTTGCTTGCTGTTCACACAGAAATGAATAAATCCTTTATAGAAGTCACTGTTGTTTTCTGATATCACATCAAGTAACACCCTCATGGGAACACCAATGTCAGCAGCTCCTTGGATGTTATGGGTTAGCACCATGTCCAACTCTTGCCTTTCCTGTTAATATTTCACAGCATAGATAGCAAAGCACGTGTAAAACCCAAATCTTGCTGCAATACAGAGCTCAAACCAGAAATCCCTCTGTCCTACATTTAATATTAATTAAACTCCCACTAGCTATGTTGTTTTTCTATGGCACAGAAACATGCAGAAGTTACCAGTCATGGCAGGAAAGTGAAACATCACGAGGAAACAGATACTTGTGTGTGTTCTCTACTCTCCTGCTCTGATGACAAGAGAAGCCAAAGTTGTAATTGTCAACAGAAAAGCCAGAGATTCACAGCCTTCCCTGTGCTGCTGTCTCACTGAACAAACAAACAGCAGTGTCTGAATAATCACTGCCCATCATTTTGCAGAGTAAATCACAGTGATGTAAGGAACATCCAACAGTACAATACAAAAACCAAACATTTACACATAAAGAGCATAATGAGGAAATTATTCAGGAAGTGCCAGAGCCTGTATCCTATTATCCCATACATCTGTTACTGCACACTAAAAGTGCCAGATTTTCAAAGATTTTGTTATTTTATTTTTATTCTGGCATTTATTACTAATGCTTGGCTATTTGTTCCAAATAAAATAGGTTAGAGTACATCACTCAGTACTTTGTACACACACTCCAACAGCCAGGGTACTCACATCAGTGACTTTTAGTATCAGGAGTCCTCGGAATTTACTTTCATCAACAGTGATCAATGTCTGTGAATCTAGGTTCATTTTATCCATCAAAAGGTAGCCTGAACCATCAATTTTCATTGGTGCTCCAAGATCCTGTAAAAGAAGGAAAAATTTATTAAAATTCACCACTTTTACACTTAACCACAAATACATTTTACCCCTGAAACTTTTAATTCCTTGTAGTAGCTTTAATAACACCTAGCTGTAAAATCAAGTATGTCAGGCAGCATAGCCACAGGATGTTTCAGAAATCTTGACAGCTTTTTAATACATGCAATAAATTTTGTCTTTTTTATTTTGAATATGCCTGATTATTTTTGATAAATGAATCAGCATAAATAGAACACTGGACAATGTAGCGTGTCTTCCTGCCTAAATGAGAAGTTAATTATTATTCTATGCTTGGCATTTTCCTAGTGGCCCAAAGCATCCATAAATTCAGTGAAACCAGACAGTATACATAAGGTTATTATGGCAGTTCTGTTTATTATGGCAGTTCTGGTTTTGGAAAAGGGCAGATGAATCTCATCTTTGTATATTCAGGTTTATCCTGACTAGCATATTGAATCCCCAGATCGTAAAGTGATAACATGTCTCTCAAACTTTCCATACACTGAATGTTCTGACCTGAAGATTATCTGTTTACTTCATATATTTTTAAACTATTTCAGAGTTTGTTTCTCAGACTGCTGAGAAACTGTAACTGCTGATAAAGCCAAAGACAACTTTGAATAATCATTATTTCTTGAATATAAAACCCCTGCAGAATTCTCAACCATATTTTAGAAACACATCAGAGCTAGTACAAGCAAGTCCATTATCTGCAGGTACTGATTAACAGAAAATTTGGCTTATACCATATGAAAATACATATGAATGACTGGCTGCAAAAGTAAGATGCAACATCAAAAGAGAATGTTTACCTTACTTCTCTGCTACAACTTTGAAATCCTTAGATTACTGTCTTTTGACTTTAGCAGGTACAAAGGTTCTAGCTTAGATGTCTAAATTCAGCCTTAGAGGAGTAAATTCTTTTTCATACCTGAATTGTTTGGCATTGGTTTTCTATAAGCATTTTCCACTGAAGGTTCTTTTCAGGGTCAAAGTCCCCATTCATTTGAAGCTCACAGGCTCCCAATTTTATTCCAATTCCAATGAGATATTTTAAGTGTTTCCGTGCAGTGATGGACAGCTCATTTTCCCTTGGGATTTCCTTCAGCTGGGGGAGGTCATGCCTGAATTGAATTTCCAGAGTAATCCTTGGCTTGCACTCTGCTCTCACTTCAAGACGGGCACTTTTGCCTTCTGTTTCCAGGACAGAGAGAAGCTCTGCCTGGCACTTGTCCTTCTGAATGGATCCTGTGAGCCTTGACTGAGTTGGGAAACTGAGATCCTATCAAGAATTAAACAAAAAATCTTTTGGAATATACAAACACTTTAAGATAAGTGTGTATTATATGATACAATATCAGAGACAAAACCTACAATCACCATGCTGCCATTTTTCTCCCTCTCAACGAGAAAGGTGATTTTTCCTGAATAGGACCTGATGGAAGATTTAAGGACTGTCCTGCAGAATTCACAACTTCTTTATATTTAGAAAGTTTTACATTTACAAAAATACAAAACACCTGTTTCTTCAGATTGGCAAAGTTTACTGAACATTCTATGCTTCATTCAGACCACACCAATCTCAGTTTTCAACCAAATTAACGTACAAAAAATCACAGGCCTAACAGACATTCTTGCATCTGGTTGTACAAGGTTTGGTTTTTTAATAATTAAACTTCCAGCTTGATTTGTGCAACATCCCAAATGAAATGTTTCTTCTCATGCTTTCAAAGGATTTCTGAAAACACAGAAAATTCTTCTATTTTTAATACTTTAAGGGGTTTTCATTACCTCTTCACTACAACTTTCCTGTTATTTTTATTTTTATGTTGCTATTTTGTAGTTGAGGAAGTTACTCAATTTGAGGATTTGAAAGCAAAATATAAATGCCTATGAACATCTAGAAAAAAACCCTGATTTTTGCAATAGTCATTCTTTCTAATGTATTCAGTGAGGCTAACTGGAAAAACCAAGGAAATTCTATTTTAATATAATCCACACAGACCAGGGAATGTGTTTTTGCCAGAGTTCAGGCTAATATTGCTGTTCAGCCTTAGAGGGCAGTGTCGGCCTGTGAAGGCAACAGGCAGCAAAGGCTGAACAGCTCTGTCTCCAGAGAGCACCTGGGAGCAGGATGTGAGACACTGCCTTTGTCTGGTGCTGTGAGACAGGTGTGCCTTCAGAGTGCCTTTCCAACACCCCAGCACTGTCATTTTGGCTAAAACCCACATGGCCTTCATTTGATCCCAGAACTCTCTTTAAAAGCTTCCCAGAAGTACCTGCAGAAGCTGACAGTCTGCTTCTGTTTCCAGTGTCCAGTCAGCTTTATTCTGAATCCAGAAATCCCCTCTAGCCCTCAGAGTGCATCTGCCAGCCTGCAGCAGGAAAATGCCCTCTGTGGTGGAGTCTGAGGCCACAGAGAACAAGAGAGAGTTTTCAAAAGGCAGCCCAAGCTGGCTGAGCCAGGGAAGTGAATGCCTGAGCATCCCCTGGAGTGTATATTCATGCTGGCAGGAGGTGTCTATCTGCACATCCACTGCTCTGCCATCACACTGCAGGCTCATTAACAAGCCCACGTTGCAGATGTTCTGTCGAAATGAGCCCCCCAAGACTGCAGCACGAGGCAATCCCATCCTCTGCAACAGAAAAGATTACACTGTTTAAAACACACAAGGTAAAGCAACTGTCTTCCTAATTTGTTCCTAATTCATGAGAAAGCATTTCTTCTTTCTGCTTTTGGAAAGGACCATACAAGGCAGCTTGTTTCATAGAGAAATCAGAAATTTCTCTGTGAAAAACCTGGAAAAAAATGGGGGGAAAGGTGGGGCAAAGAAGAAGAAATCCTACAATAACCTTTCCATAAATAATGTAGAAGAAAAAAACCTTAAGCTCCATAATTCCAAACCAAAAGGACATGTTTTTCACTAGATTTTAGGACAAAAGTTTATTTTAATTAAAAAACTATTATTAAGTAACCTTTTTATGGCAACAGCAGTAACATCTACCCTTGTATTACTCCAAATTATCATCTTCAAATACACTTCCCCTGCAAGTGCTCTGACTCATTGCTCTGCCAGAACAACTTTAATGACCAAAATTGGCCTGTCCATAAATGTGTCAGGAGACAGTTTTCTGTGAGTCAGTGATTGGAAATGCACAGACCAGAAGGGCAGGCAGAAAAAAGGCTGGGTTTACCTCCAGAGTGACGCACTTGTTTCTAAGAGCAAGTACCCATCCTGTCTCATTGCTTGCCAGGCTCACTTCTCCATCAGCTTCCAAAGAGCAAGGCCCAAGGACAATACCAAGGATGCCCTTGTACTTGTCACTTCTCATGGCTGACATCTTCAGTTGGTTCTCTCTGGCAATTCCCAAAGAATGAAGTGAAGGCAAGGAATGCTGGAAGTCGATTTCTAAATGAGGCTGGGTGTTAGTGGTGGCATAGAGTTGCAAGCAGGCAAACAGGTCATGAAAAGAAACTTGTCCAAAGAAGATGACAGTAAAGTTGCTGGTAAATATTGATCCATTCAGTGAAACTCTTGCTGGAGTCTGAAAAATTACAGAAAACTGTTGTCAAGTTTGCTTTCCTATCAGGTCACATACTGTTTTTAAAAGCTCATATTACTAGAAGAGAACAGTTCCCCTACACCATTTTGTATTCATCCCACATAATTATAAATGTTGAAACAAATGGAGAAATGGCCTAAAATCTTTATTTTAGAGCTCCATAGTAGAAACAAGAGGAAGAAAACCCAAACCAATAATTAAGGGAGTGAAAATATTTGAAAGTGCACACAAAACTTTCAGGTAGTTCAAGTCCATTTCTACATGTCTGACACTTTCAGTACTTAGATTCCCTTCATGGTAGTTAAGACCCTGTGTTATTGAGATGAAAGTTTATAAATTAAGCTAGTACCTGAAAATGATGAAATGCAATTACACCATTGCAAAGGCCAGAAAGTTGCTTGTTAGCAGAGTCTCCACTGCAAGTAACCTGTTGATGTTGTCAACAAAGCACATTCAGAGCATGAAGAAAAGCATGGAGGACTAAAATTCAAAGGAGTGAGTTACACGGCTGCATTAAGGATCAAATGGATAAAGGTACAAAAACATAGATTTAAGATTAAAGGTTAGTGTTCAGTTTCAAAAACATCAACAGTTTTGTTTTTAGTGCACTAAATACTTTACAATATATGGCAGGATTTCTGCAAACCTCTAGTACGTGTGGAACGATGTCCATCAGTCCTCCCACATCGTGGTGAAGTGAAAGAGAAATTTCCATAGCAATGCCAGTGGTTTTCTTCTCTATTTCAATTTTGAGCTGCTCTGTCTCCACTGTGGTTGTTATCCCTGCAGCAATCTTTCTGGAGAAATTCTATGCACAAAAGAAACCAAATCATGGGAAGAAACAAACAACAACATCCCAGCAACAAATGGGAAAGGCAGAGTCTGTTTCACTGTGCTTAAACATCACAGCTTGTGTCAGGGCACCAGCCCTGGTAAAATTAAAGTGCAAATTCATCAAGACAGACTCATTTCTAATAGAGATTGTAGTGTTATGCCAGACCTTCTAAATTCAGTGTACCAATAATTCTTCTGGCTCCAAAACATACTGAGAACATTCAGTACCCTGAAGGATTTGAGCCCTCAGGCACAATTAAAGCACTGACACTACTAAAAAGCAAGGCAAAGGAACTGTTTAGAATTCTTTCTCTGCACACCTCTGTGTCTCACCCTACTACAGTGGTTGAACCCACCCAAATATTAGCATGTGAGTGACTTGAGCCTTACAGTGGATGTCTGAGGTAGCAAAGTATTTGAACCCTTCTTTTATGGAAAGATAATCTGCAATGCCAAAGAGCTGTAATGTTGTTCACAGATCAATGGCAGAAACGCAGGTATAGAGAACAGTGGCCAGGCAACACCATACCAGGAATCATGGTCCTGTGGGTAGGAAGTCCCAAAGGGAAAACCATGCTAAACACCCTTCTCCTCTTTAGCAGCCACCCGAGGATGACATCGGGAGCAGTTAAACCCAGTGGCAGATGCAGCACAGCCCTGAGGCTGACACCTGATGGCTGCACGCCTTAGGCCTGCTGGTCCACATCCCATTTACAGGGGAAAGAGAAAATCGGACAAGACATCTGTTCATTGGCAGCAAAGCACTTCACTTAAATGAGAACTGAATGTAGTGTCTCATTTAGTCTAGATTCAGCTCTGAGATAACAGATGACAGGTTGACAGTATGACAAGGAGCCAGACAACACCTTTCTTTCACACAGTAATTTAGTACATCTCAAAAACAAAGCAGCTTTTAAAAGAAATATACACAGTGCACAGGAAAAGCCTAGAGTTATTATATATACACAAATTGTCATGCCAGAAATTACAATTTCACAGGCAGAACTCTTCTTACCTCATAATAGGCAGCAGCTTCTACAACAAAAGGGATCCCATGTTTCTTTATCTTTGAGATGTTGTGCTTTAAGCTCACAGACAGCTGGGATTTTGGAGGCTCTGTGGCCAGTCTGTACCCTCCAAACACAGCAGCAATCCTTTCACTGCCACTCTGCAGGGCTATGGCAATGGTGTGATTTCCTGTGCCATGCTCACACGTGGCAGTAAGGATGCCATCCAACGGCAACCCTATTGACAGGGAAGGAAGGAAAATCAACACAGCACTTCTGGGCTGTCATTATCAAATACAGAGAAGATGGAATACAGATCAAAAGAAGCCTTCTGTAGTTTTTCGTAAGAAAAGACACACCTTTATATAAAGTGTGATCACTTTACTGGTATTTATAGAAGGACATTACCTACCAGGTGAAAATTGTATTGAAAAGAGACTGCTAAATTAAAATGTGGCATGCACTTTGGAAATCAAGGATTTTCCTTTTCCTAACAAAGGATATCTACCAATTGGTATTGTGTCCAACTCCAGTAGTCAGCTGTCCAAAAGATTCAGAACAGATTTATTCTGTCCAAAAGGACCTATGCAAAATCACTGATAAGTCCAGTTCATGAAAACCCACCGCTTTGCTTAGGAAACAACACTGGGCATAAAACTATAACTTAGAGAAACTGGTCAACTTAGATCCTGTGCAGGAACACAGATGTACAAGAGAGAAATCATTTACTCTGAAGTTTTTCAAAACTCTTTGAACTATTTCTGTGTCCATTTTACTGTATTTTCTCAACAATATTAAAAAGAATACTGCTAAGACTGGATCACATTTTGTTCTGGTGTAAGCAAACACAATTCATCTATTTCCACTGGTCAGCAGTCATTTACATAAATTTACCTTGTCATAACACACCTTCAAGTCAGAGTTTTCTTCCTACCTGCATTTTTTAAAAAGTTGATATTATGTGTGAAAGTCCCACTGACTCTGCTGTGCTCATGATCCATGATATTGAAAAAATCTACAGAAAGAGCCTTCTCATCCACCTGGAAGCTAGCTAGCCCCCTTTTCTTCTCTTTACTCAGTTCCAGGTGTCCTTTCAGTCTTGCCTCCACTGGGATTGCCTGACTGCCATTCTGAAACATGGCAACAGTGATATTGTGTGTGGTGGTATTCCCAAACACGTTCCTGTTCCTGACATGGAGTCCATACAGTCCTTTGTTGACCATCACATTGATGTTACCTGAAACAGGAAGAAATTATTTCTGTGCAGAGAGATTCTTGGGACAGAAATAACCACAGTTTTAGAAGTAATATATAAATTAACCATTAATTTAATATCAGGAGGAAGCAGAAGAATTTCCATTTATTATAATAGATAATTTTGCCTAATTGAGAGAGCAAATCAGTTTAGTGTTGAGGGTTTCTCTACTAGTGAGTGTCTGCATTTAAAACAAATTACATAATAGTATTTCTGGCAGCTGTACATTTTTATTCACCAAGCTGCTTGTGCCCTTAGGCCATAGACTATACTGCACTCCCTCTGAAGGAAAATTTACAGAGGGACAGTGACCTACTACTTCTGTAATTGCAGGCTAAACAATCCCTCCAGAGCTCTGCAGTGACCTGCTCCACCCATGGAGCCATTCAAAGGAGTAAGAGTCCCAAGTCAGCTCCCACATTTCAGAAGAGGAAATAGGCTACCCACTATTTCCTTCAATCTATGAAAATATGAAAAATTCCAAAGTAGTTTGTTCCCTGAAAAGTACTCTCAACCCAGTGCACCAAGGTTCATTTTGCATGCTCAATATTCTCCTCTGCATTATACAGAATTGCAGAATGGTTTGGGCTGGAAGAGACCTTAAAGCCCATCTTGTTCCAACCCCTCTGCCATGGGCAGGGACACCTTCCACCAGCCCAGATGGTTCAAAGGCCCATCCAACCTGGCCTTGACCACTTCTAGGGATGGAGCAGCCACAGCTTCTCAGGGCAACTTATTCCATTGTCTGATCATGCTTATAATGAAGAATTTCTTCCTAATAGCCAATCTCACCCTGACCTCTGTCAGTTTGAAGCCATTCCCCATTGTCCTTTCACTCCAGGCCCTTGTCCAAGGTCCCTCTCCAGCTCTCTTGGAGCTCCTTTAGGCACTGAAAGGGGCTCTGAGGTCTCCCTGGAGCCTTCTCTTCTCCAGGCTGACAACCCCAGCTCTCCCAGCCTGGCTCCAGCCCTCTGATCATCCCTGTGGTCTGCTCTGGACTTGCCCCAGCTGGCACACATTGTTCTTCTGTTGGGGCCCCAGAGCTGAATACACTGTGCAGCTCAGGAAGGATTACACTAAAATTAAGAAGCTTCCTTAGATAGCTGCAGATTAGAACAAAACACAAAGGAACAAATTACCATTGTGAATGTTGTTTTTGCACTTCAGTAATCCATCCAGAGAAAGAAGATGAGGTATGGCCTTCAATCCAGTAAAAGTGTGTTGGACTCTTCCATTTAGGGACAACACAAGACCAACTTTTTGCTCCCTGGCTCCCATGAAATCTATGTGAAGCCTATTTTCATTAAGCTTCAACTCAGAAGACAACAGAAGTCTAAAAAGACAGACATAAAAATTGCTAGTAAGATATTATTATGGTTGATTCAGGATTGTCAAGACACCCCTCCTCACTCAAAGCAGGATCAATGAGAGTAGGAGTGTGTGTGGTCAGGTTTGGATTATCTCCAAGTATGGAGACTCCACAGACTTTCTGGGCCCTTGTTCCAGTGTTGTGAATCAGGCAATCAGATGCCTTGCAGTCAGCACATGCTATCCACCAGATGTTTATAAAACTCCCCAGTAAATCTTCACAGATTGGCAGACTAACTTTTCTTTTAATTTATTGAATGCTCTTGTTATGGTTCCTAATAAAAGGAAGAGTTGGACAGAGTTTGAGTTGGAAACAAAGCCCTCTCTGTCACAATATGAAATACCTCTTCGGTGCTGATTTAAAAGCAGCATTAAGAATTCAGCTTAATAATTCTAAGTGCCACCATCATTTGAGTTTGGTTAATGAACCAACAATATTTCTTTGCATCTTGGCCCTGAATTGAACAGTGTTAGAGAAATACATCACTACTTTTTAGGGAAACCTGCTGGAGCAACAAAAAGCTCCATTTTCAGTGTTTTAAGACTGAGACACAATTTTCACATTGCCTTCAACAAACTATCCACTGAACTATCTGACTTTCTAGACTCAAGTCTACTACACAAAATACCTAGAAGTGAGGTAATCACTCCAGTTTTCATAGTGTTAGATTTCCCTCCTAGAAACTGGAACCCTCTTGAAAGACTGATGATGAGTAAAACCTGAGTGAGAATGCACTCCATGGGAAGAACAAAACTATGTAGTTCAGGGAAGTAAGATTCATTCCATCAGTCAGCAAGTGAAGTCTGTACAGACTGCATCCCTTTAGCTGTTCCCCAGAAACATTCAACAGTTTATTTTTCTCTGTATTCTCCCTGTAAAACAAATCTTAAACAAACTGTCGTTCCAAAAATTTTAAGTGTTCTGTTTTCCTTCCTGTGAACTGCAATAAATTGCTCTCTTACAGCTTACCCTGGTATTTGAACAAATTAATGCACTACTGGATGCCCAGAACTGTAAGAACTGCTGCAGAACTACATGAAATATCCTTCTTGGAATATTTTATCTTATTTTTAGTGTTACTAGTAAATCTAATGTGCTTCATCTAAATTCTAGTAACTTCTGATTTCTTTAACTCTTATTTCCTCATTCTCCTTATCCCATCCAATTGGTAAACACTGGGACCTCTGCAGAAACACTAAATGATTCACTACATACTTCTGTATTTGTGAAATTTGAAAAATCAGCTGAAACTTGGGAGGGCCAAATTTCTATTTCCCACCTCTGCCAGCTGAGAGCTTTCTGGAATACTTTAAAAACCTTATACTAAACACTCAGAAGTACCCTTTTCCACTGGCATAGCTTGTACCACGCATTCGTGCAAGGTTCTCTGTACAAAGTTCTAGGAAAGCAACTAGAACACATTAACACAACTTATACCAACTTAAGAAACATAAGGAGCAGAAGTATTTCAATAATAGGGATAACACATGAACTGGCATTTACTCAGTGGCCTTGCTGCAGCCATATGAAAGTAGTTACATTTAAATTTGTATCACAGAACACTCTTCAGTTCCTCAATTAACCAACATTCTGATTTCTCTACCTTGATGGAAATATTTTGCTTAACAGCTGGAACTGTACTGATTCTGGGTTTGTCAGGACTGTCTGATGGAGAAAAGCCCTCAGTTCAACAATTCTAGCATTCCTCCTGTTTTCATTGTTCACATCAACCTCCAGCATCAGCACGTCCCTTCCACTGGAATGAAGGTGAAGAGAGCCATTGACATTGTTTTCACCATAACTCTTCAGGGCTGCCTGGGCCTGCACATAGTGAAAAAGGAGAGCAGGACATAAAGGACCTCAGATTATAACAGACAATACTGAAACATCAGTTTGAGCAATGAGACTGCAGACAACGAGTTGGGACTGGGCAAAAGCGGAGAGGGGAGTGAAGGGGAAAAGGAGTTTTTAATTCTCATCTTTGTTTCTCATCATCTAATTTTATTTGGCAATAAATAAAACTAATATTGCCCAAGTTGAGTCTGTTTTGCCTATGAAGTTAATAGGTAAATGATCTCCCTGTCTTTATCCCAACCCTGTCACCATGCTACAGCTTTCAACAAAAAAATGTGAGCTACACTGAATTTTAAGTACAATTTAACTCAGTTTTAAGAGTTTTCTGAATTTCAGCCAGAACACAAGCCAACTATACCAACCACATGCAGCTATCTAGTCAGAGCAAACTCTAAGTTAACTGTTTCCATAACAATTTACACCTCTCCACTACAGTCATTGAGTGTATGAACTGCAAAAATTCAAGCAACAAGACTGTAATTACCAGGGGACTGACCTGTGAAGACACGTTCTTGTTGATGATGGCTTTTACACTCACACCATAGTCAAAGTGTTCCAGTTTAGTCTGCCTGGAAAACAGCTCCCCACTTAGGCCCATTGCTTGTGGAAATTCAAGCTATTTGACAAAGTAAAGTATCAGAACAGATCATTGCATTCCCACCAATTGCCACATGTTAGGTAATGTCTGAACTTCTAGCATGAAGTGGAGGATGCACATAAGCAAATACGTGTATAAAATTTTACCAATTTTATCCCAAGATACTGAAAAATGAATCAAATGCATTAAAAACGCAGGAAAACAAAAGGTCATCATGTATCTTACAAGGAATTATTGATACAAATTATTGATCCATAATTGGACCTGCTGAGATACCTACAGTTATTAGTCAGGGCCAGGACTCGATTGATTAGGACATTTACCAGCATCAAACAATTACAATTCTAAAGACAACACAGTAAAACAGTCACCAAGACATAAAAAATAAAATGCCAAAAATTAAAACCAGCAATACCTGGAATGAGTGTGTCACATCCATGTGTAAAAGATGTCTAAATTCTGCCTCACTGGATTTGTCCTGATACCTTCCTAGAAAACTGAGAACATCTTCCTTATTCACCTTTAATATAGTCTCAAGCTCATGCTTCACCTGTGTGGTAAGAATGGGAGTAAGCAAACTGCACTGAGTATTAACCCTGTGTATTATGAAAGATCACAGAAGTCATCCCTACACATCATGAGAAATGAAAATGTTGCAAGCTTTTATGTTTTGGCTCAGAATGAAAAGCAAGAAAATCAGGAAAAATAGCTCCATTTGGTAAGAGAGATGAATAGATACAGCTAGATAAGGGTGAGAACCCTGAATCCATTCTATCCCAGTACTTGTTATTATTAGTAACATTCATGCATAATAATATTCTAAAAAATAATATATGAAGTATTCTTATCCTAGATTACTACGCAAACATATTTAAGGAGGTCCAAGGACATAATCACCCCCTGAACATTTTGGTTCAGCAGCTACGTGGTGAGGAACTAAAGACCTATAGCAAATTAAAAGACAGTAAAGTGTAAATAAACAGGTAATGAACATCCCCTAATTGAATTTAATGGGAAATTTACTCACATTTTGATGACTTAGAGTTAAAATGCACATTTCAACATCTTTGGGGAACATGCTGTAGTTATAAGGATGAGTTAAGCCAGCACAAATCTAGAAAGAAGTTTGAGAAGAAATGCAAGGAACATAAGATATATGCAGTATATCACTCATTTGCAGGCTGTTTTGGTATGTCAGATTAAAGGAAGTTCTTGGATAACTCACATAGGGGTTTTCAGGTTGGTAACCAAGTATAAGAGTTTGAACTGTTTCCTCCACCCCATTTATCAAAACTTTTGTTTCCATGAAATAGTGCTTTTGCTTTTTGTCAACAGTAAATGTCTCCTGCAGAAGGAAGCTCTGCAGAAAGGGCACTTTAAAAGGATGCCTGGAAAAAAATCAAGAAATAAACATAGTGTGAAAGATCTCAACAACTACAAAAGAAATCATGCAAAGATCAACTTGAACTCCAAAATTATCAGTTACAACCAGGGTGTCAGGTACAGAAGTAAAACACCTAGGACCAGGATGTTTAAGAAACCACAGAGCATAATTACTACTTCATACAAACTCCACACACTTACCAGAATTTTTGATAGAGTTTCCATCCTGAGTTTGGTAAAGGCCTGGAAGGGCATGGGAGAAGGTTCTGCTCTAAAACTCTGACATACATAACCAGCACCTACACCTTCTATACCTGCAAGGCCAAGACTTCATTTCAAATAGGGACAGTGTCCAAAAGCTCCTGGCAGGTTTGAAAATCTCACCTATCCACATTTTATGCTTTTTGTAGGAACAGTATCTACATGCCAAGAATCTGGTGCAACAGATGTTCAGCACTACACAGCTCTTGGAGCAGTTTACTACTGCAGTGCAATATTTTATGGACTTTATTAAATGTTTCTGCACATTTACTTAGTCAGACCTCTTGGAAACATGCACAAACTTTTATAAACTCAGACACTGGACTGCCCTTATACATGTTAGAATATCTGGTACAGCTCTTCATTTACATATTTTTTTACTGAAAAGACACCTCAAAGTGTTTTAGTTATCTCTGAGCTGCACAGTGGCTCCTAAGGCAGCCTGTGCACTCCTGTTGATCCTGCTATGCCTTAAGAAAGCTGAGATTTCCCCAGAGGTGATCCAGATGTCTCTAGTCTGAGCATAGATTTTTACAAAGGCCCTCAGGCTGTGTTTTAGTAATGGATAATGAAGAGAGAAATTTCAGGAACAGCCAATATGTAGAAGCAGTGCACTCATTCTCATCAGAACATGGAAACATATTCCAAAATCTAAACAAGAGCATTTGTTACATGTTTTAAGAGGATACCTTTGGCTTTAGAATGGCTACATAATGCCTAAGGACTAGGAAAAAGGCACATGGATGGCACAGAGGATCAGGTCTGGATTTTGGAACTTCTCACCACTTCCAAGTTTGGACACACCATAAATCCTGCTGTTTCCATGCATGGAGGCTATATGCCTGACTGAGTTGCCAAAAAACATGTCACAGCACACATGGCCTGTTCCCTTTGACAGCTTTGTTCACTGTCATTTCAACAGAGACCAAAAGCTAATGGATGCAAATAACCAGCCCAGGAAGCTGCTGTGCTTGAGCAAGGTCAGAGAGCCAGATGGGACAAAGCACAGACTTTGTGCATGTGGCACTCTCGCTTTGTAAAGCCCAGAACATTTTCTAAGAGCATCAAGATGCACATTAAATTAGGCCAAAACATTCTTAAAAGATAGAAATAAGAATACCAAACCTGAAATGGAGGGTTGCACGTTTTTGATAGAGCATCTTTTCCTTCCTCAGCTCTTTTATCTGACCTTCACACTGCAGTATGACAGGCAGACTTTTATAATCTCTCCATAAAATCTTCACAGAAAAGTTTGTCATCTTAGGCTGCGCTCAGATCATGAGACCAGAACAGGAAAGGACAATTGCATCAGATTTACTGCATTCATATTCAGGAACATCAATATGGAAACCATGTTGTTCAACAGGCTGCAGCAAGGCTGTCATTTCACAGATCAAACCATTTCAGCTGCACTTTAAGTCCAAATCTCCATTAATTTCTCAGGGGATTAAAAGTGACATCAGTAGAAAACTGACTCCAGCAGAAGGCAAATGCTTCCTAATGTATCACTTTAGTGTCACCCATTTGCAACATAAGCAAGATCTGGTACATACAAAACCTAATTGGATTTTCAAAGTATGGAATGCTATGTTTAGAAAAACACTTTTTGAGACTTCCTGCAAGGTTTGAATGGACCAAAGTAACTGATCAAAGTACCTCTTTTGAGGAGAAACTGCTGATTACCCTTCCTGTGCTGCAAAGATCAAGCAAAGGAAAAATTATTTTAAGATTGAAAGGGATGTAGAGATTAAAATAGCATATAAACCTGGGCTGTTACTGTGCTCACTAGCAGGGAAGAGATTCTGGTTCTCCAAGACACTATAATCTTCCACACCTCTCATACATCTGCATCAAATTGTGAGTAATCACATCTCCAGCTCTGTTTCTAGTCACAGAGTTCACCCTCTCCTCCCTGATTGTCTGTCTGTAGTTGGCCTCCAAAACAGGTGGGAAGTACTCCAGACTATGCCATACAAGTTTGTGTTTTCTTTTTGAACCTAGTTTTACACTGCAGCCTGTCAAAACAGACAGAAATAGATGCAGCACTGGAAGGGTTTAAGTTTCAACACTAGCAATAACATCTTTCAGGAAGAGAGTGCTGAGTCAAAAAAATTGCTTTTGTTTTTCATTCTCACCATTGGCAGACTCTGATAGCTGGCTGTGAAGTTAAATTCCTGTTTTGTACTCTTTATCTTAAAGCAGAGAAGTTTGGCGCGTTCGTTATTCTCCCAGTGAATCTCATTCTTCACAAGCTGATTCCACAGAGATATCATTTCACTATAGCTGTGCAGAACATTCCTCCCGAGATGATTAAATGTGGATGCCTGCAAAACAAAGACATTAGTCTGGCTGATCTAGGACAGACAGCATTCCATTGTGCAGCAGCACAGCACAGAGGTGACAGAATGATCATTTACAAGAACTACTGGAAATGTGTGCCAGCTTTTCCATTATCAAAATACTCCAAATTGCCATACAGAGCTCAAAGTTAATTTTATTGCCTCTAAACAAGGGAGAGACAAAAAGGTAAATAGTTGAGAAGAAAATAGTTGATCAACCCTTTTTTCTCATTGAAGAATGTTTCTCACATTCCACCACGCTGTGCCCGAAGCAGCAGTGACCTAAGGAGGAAAAGCTGATAAAGGAACACCTTAATCATAAACATAAGTCAAAGATTTAGACAACTGATTAGTGACAGAAGTCTACCATGTTGCTTAATGCACAGCAACTATGATGAAATCCATTTTAAACCTCTACTGCATAGCACAGTCTAAAATAAATTAAGATGAAGATTAGAAACCATAGACTCAGGGCACAGTGATGGCACAGAGCCCTGTCCCCAAAGCCATACACTCTGTGAAGCACCATGTCACCAACCTGCAGGTATGTGGTAGCTGGTGTGTAAATGTGAACTTTTCCTTCTTTCTCAGTGCCCTGGTCTTTATAGAATAGTTCCAGTACAAGGTCTTTAATAGAGAGAGCTTTTCCAGTTGTCAGCTCGGATGTCAATAAATAAGCAGAATGCTGAGGCTGATGCAGTTTGTGAGCTGTGTACACATGGAGCCATGGGGTGTCTATATTCAACACACCTGCAAAGAACATACATTAAAGCTGACAGAAACATGAGTTTTCTAGCTCCCTGGATTCTAACCCACATCAAGGCTGATAAGATCCTGGGGTTTCAGAATGAAGCTAAAATGCTGCTATCAACCTCTTCTCTTCCAATCACTAAAATCTCTGGGTGGTATATAAATAAATGAATGTCCTTCACTAATGTGAAGAACAGTGCTGGAAGAGGCCAGCCAGCTAGGCTGTGGTAGGTTGGAGATTTCGAAAACTCAGCTAGACAAAGCCAAAACAGATGTGATCTACTGCTAGAAACAGTCCTGACTGGAGCAGAGATCTGGGCTGGACAACCTCCAGGGTCTCCCTCTTCCAACAAAAATCTTTATCATTCTGTTGCACTCGTGCAAAACTACTCAGAAAAACCTGGCAGCAGCTTCCAATACCTGCTTTTCTAATGACAGACTGGAAATGGTTTGTGGTACTTCACCTTCCCACTTCTTCAGGCCATTTCTGGATGCATCCTTCCACTGCAGCCCAGCCACAAATGGTACATGGTCATTATACTGCACCTCAAAGTTGGTGCTGCTCTGCAAATACACCTGAGAAGTGTGCAAGTGCTGCAGCTGGGTTCTAAAATTCACCTGTTTTTCCAGGACTTGCATGGTAAACTGGAGAAGAAGTGAAGGAAATTTACATAAAAACAAGATCCCATTTTCAGGGGTGTCTAAGTTAATACACACACACAGTAGCAGGAAGGTCACAGCTTTTGCCTTTGCACATTTGCCATTCACTCTATAGATTTCGTGCATGCTCACCAATTATAGACTGAGGTTTCTTTAAGATGCATTTGTTACAACTACAGGAAATTCAAAAAGTAAAATGCTGTAATATTCTGAGTTACTATAACCTGCAACCTCCTTTCACATTGTGTCAGCAAAGCAGCTTTTGTAAATCTCTACAATCATTTTATATGAGTTAACACTGCAAAAACCTCAGACCAAATTACACCCAAACTTTTCCAATATTTGCAAAATTTATCTTCTAGCAAATGTCAGAGATCTCAGTGTCTCTGGGCTAAGACCTCACCTAACTCAAAATTATTAGGTCTGGGTACTTGCCTTATATTATTAGTACATACCATATTTACAAAAAAAAGGTCATAATAAAAAAAAAATTTCCAAATTTCTTCTTAGTTTGTCTGTTAAATATTTAAATTGAAGGTCTTACTTTTCAACCATCACTATTACCTCCATGAAATAGCTGACTACAGATGAACTGGAACTGTTCTTAAAGGCTTGGCTGATCAGCAGTTTCTTCTTGTTGTTTATTTCCTCCCAGTGTTTCCCGTAGTTCACTTCCATCTGGGAGGAAATCCAAGATGCACTTGCTTCATGTTTCAGGTGAACCTACAGAAGAGATGATGACCTTTTTGCTGTGAGCTCTCTCTCTGTCCCTGTTGCCAGCCCCAGCAGGAGCCCCAGGGGTGCCCAGCGCACGGAGCGCAGGGCAGTACCCACCTTGTGGCTGTAGGGGGGAGCCTGCACACAGTGAAACTCGTGCCCCAGCTCCAGCCCGTACGAGCCCTGTGCTCCCGTCTCCACCTGAACCTTCTGCTGCGTTCTGCACTCGTGGCAAGGGGTGTTTGCCTCCCCTGCTCAAGTTAAACCACAAAGTTATCTATTCAAATAAACCAGAAGTAATCTTTCAAAATGTTAGTAGTGTAAATCTGCCTCTGGCTTCGAGACGTCTGTTTTGCAAAATATCCAAGTTAGATTTGTCTGTTTTTACAGCTATATAGTTGTTGATTTATCCTACAAATGCAAAGGAAAGCACAAACTTCATTACTTAAACAAAATATTACCTGGTTGCAGTAAAAGCACTACAAACTAATCCTGATCAACCTTTGCAGCTTTCTTGGTATATCTCACAATATTTGATGATTTTCTGTTACCACCTACTCCCAACATCATGACATTACAGGATATTTCTTCTTAAACAAAAAACAATAATTAACTTTCAGACCTTCTGGAGACTGAGAAGAAAATTAAAATAATGAATTTGAAGTACCAACTAATAAGTAGGATTAGTTTTAAAACCGAAAAAACTAGTACTTCTCCAAGGAAGTATTTGCTGACCACTTCAGGTGGAATAGTTGTCAAACTGGGTTTATACCAAAGTGTAACTATACTCCAAGTCTCTAGTTTCACAATTATGTAGCTATAGCCAGGCATCATAAGAGACTGTTAAAGTGTTTTGATTCTTATTAAGTGTATGTATGCAAATATCTGAAAACACAAATTAATGAGGAACAATTCTCACTGAAAAGCTGATTTTTAATCAAATGTTGGACATGCTTGTGAAAAGCCCATTTTAAAAATGAATTGTTTTTATTGCAGACTTATAAAGTTTATCCAACTGAGAAGAGAAAGTTGTCCCAGGTTTCAGATCACAGTTTAAAAATAAACTGAAATCTTTCTATTGTGTTCTAAACATAGAGGCAAATCTTGTTGGAAAAATGAGTAATACAGAATACTTCTACTTTCCCTGTTTTTCACATACCTAGGAGTCCATATTTTATCCGCAGACCATGAGCCCACAATCCCTTACGCTGCTGGAGAAGAGCGACGGCATGAACTCCAAGAAGACCTGGAAGGTGAGTCTCCCCTTCCAAGGAGTATTGTCTCAGCTTATCTCCAACCTTTTTCTCCAGAAATGCTACAGAAAGAACAGAAGTGATCATACAGTGGTAGAAGTTACTTCAGCTAGTCAAAGGAATACTACACACTCTGCCACCATGGTGAACTCCCTGTGCAGTGAACAGGTAAAGACACAGAGCTGGATGCTCAGTCTCTTTCTCCATCTCCACAGACGACCTGCAGACCTCACTTATCACAACCTGCTTCAAGCTTATTGAAATGAACCCAGCTTCTCAAAGGAAATAAATTCGACAGATCTTTTAATTAATTAAGGCCTAATTTGTGAACACGTGGACGTTTACCTCCACATAAAGTCAGAGCAAGGCTGTGGCTTTGCAGCAGCACAGCTGGTGCAGCCAAGTTTTCAGGTGCTAGGGGTCTGAAATCTGATCAGAACTGGCTTTGATGCAGTCACTGGCAATCCGTGTGAAAGCTAAGGATGAAAATTTTACCAAAAGATCCTCTCCAAAAAAACAAACTGGCTGTCTGCATTCCTTTAAAGTCAGTTCTATTTGAAACTACTGTGCAACCCTATGACATTTCAGTCAAAAATGAGAGCCTTAGACATAAATTATTGGTTTATTTCACTGTATTATTTTAATTTTAATGTATTGATGTTATACAAATACTAAGGCTCTCTTTCTGATACTTTCTCTTGTATTTTCCTCTTAGCTTATTTGTGAGAAAAAAAGTCTTCAAGATTTTTAGAACAACAGGTCTTAAGAGATATTTAGCTACAAATATGTGTGTCTGCATTGTTTTGTACTAACAAAAGTGAAAAACAGCTGTTATTGTTTTGGCATGTTTTTGTTAAGTAATTCCTTATATCTTGTTTCCTCCACCCTTTTCAGTAATTCAAAACAGATTTTTAAAAAAAATTTCTTTTATTCTGAAATATATATATTTGTATTAATTTATGAAGGATAGTAGTTTTAAAAAGCAGTCTTTATGGATTTGAAAGGAATTTTAGGACTAGGTGTCGAAAATCAGGCAACCCTATCAAAAAAGTGCTCCAGAACTTGCATTTATATGGCAAATACTTACTGTCCTCTAACCTGAAATAAATGCAGTATCCTTCAACAAATTATTCAGAGATGCTGAAAAAGCTATCTTCTTGCCAAGCTGTTTAGTGATGTTTCCTGATAGAATGATAGGACTGCCTTGCTTTACCAGCTTTACCTCCAGCTGGGCCATGTATCTCTGCTCTCCACTCAGCATCTGCAAATCTGTCATTCCCTAGAATCAACAAACAAATCAAAAAGCCAACCCCAAGCCACTCAACAACACAAGTTAAGTTTTGAGAAAGCAGTAGTATAGACTTGGGTGTTTCAGAAATGAGATGAGAGGAGGAAGATATGAAGTTTTTCTATATATCTAACAACAAACCTTCCACACCCCACAAGGCCTAAAAGTTGCCATTGATAAATAATGGGGAGGAAGGATGGATTTGTTTTTCCAGTTACACAGAAGTCACAGTGGTGCAAGATGCTACTTCCTTCAGCTTCTGCTGGTTTTAGGACTGAAATCACTACGAATGTTGCAATACCAGGCCAGAAATTAATACAGTGTTACTGAAACTATCCGCAGTCAGAGATTTAGGTTAAAATTTAGCACTGAGTCTATCTCAAAAATATTGTAATAAGGAGAACTGGTAATGACTCTGATGGATTGCTCAGAAAACTGTTTTTCAATAGGTGTATTTTCATTGCCTTTCTTTTCTGTGCTTTTATGTAAGTATTCATCCTAGAATGAGAGCTGATGAAACGCAAACGTACCTTAATGTAATACACATCTCGGTCATCCACTATCAGCTCCAGGTGTCCAACTCGTGAAGTTTTAGAAAATTCAATCCTCCCTTGGAGAAAAAGAAAACTCTTTACTGTTCAGCAATGCTTCATAAAACTGTACTCGAAATGATAGTTGTTCTTGTTATGAAAAATAGATATAGAGATAGTAAAAATATAATAAATATCAGCTCAAAGGTAAAAAGTTAGGAACAGAATTTGCAAAGGCATTTTGCAAAGTGTCCTCAGAATAAACTAGCAATTTTGAAAGGATATTCTGAGGAGAATAATTGAGAAGAGGCAATGAAGCTGTCTCCAACAAAGACAACTTAGTTCTGGTACTGATTTATACCCTTCCTCTAGGCCTCTGCTAAAACTTGTAAATTGTGTTGTGCTGTGGAGACATTTCAGGAGCTCAGAATGCTCTGCACACAAAGTTTTGCACAGTGTAGGTAAATCTTCCTTGCAATCCATTTGGAAATAACCAGGACCAAAAAAAAAAAAAAGTGGAGTGGAAAATTCTAAATATGTGATCTACATTAGCACAAAACATCATTTGACCAGCATGCCAAAGAAGCTGAAATATGTTCTCTGTATTATTACCATGTATTTATCAGTTTATATTTCCTCAGTGGGTTTGTAGATTTTGTGTTCTATGTTAAACTGTGATTAAAACGTTATTTTTTATTATAATGCATGGCAGTATCATAGTCAGCACTTAATTGATTTAGCAACACATAACTTCATACCATAACTAACAGAACACAGCAAATTGAAACAGTGAGGCAAGTCCAACATATGTAAAAGATGTCAGAACGATCCACCATGTACTTTAGCCTTCATTTCATCAATCCTGGAAACAGCTTTCTTCTCTAACATCATTTTATGAACCAGGTACTGAACCTCTGACTGTGCAAAATATAGTATTAACCAAGATGCAAACCCTATTGGGAATGGGTGCTACCTAAAGCAGTAAACTGAGCAGCTATCACATAATAATGTAGTTTCAGCATTAGATTAGTGACTGAAATATACTGATATTTCTCAGTTAAGTGTAATTAAGTTCTCCTAACTGATACAATGAAGTTCTCCTAACTGATATTAGCTGATGATCAGGCTCCTAGTTGAAAAACCTACCATCAATCTCAATTTTTTTCTTAGGTTGTATAAATTGGATTCTGAATTTCTTCTGTGGGACACTAAAACTTAGGTCAACACCAACATCTCTTTTCAAGTCTGACTTCGGAGTCCCAAGGAAGAAGTGAAAGACAGCTTCACTTGGGATCCATGAATTCGCCTGAAAGGAAAAAAGGATAACCACATTATTCATTGGCACACCATTTACATAGCAATCTCTCACACTGAGATTGTTTTTATGCACTGTTTCATAGACAAAAGAGTATGTACATATGTACTATCAGCATCAGTAATTTGTGTTCAACATCTCTTCCCACTATATTGGGAATGGAATTAAAAACAACAACATAGACCTTGGAATCCAGAGGGTTGAATAGGCAGTACTGAGATTTACCACTCTGGTAATTACTGGTTATTCACCAGAATAACCAACTAAAACTAAAGCCAAAGTCCAGTGTGCCAGCAGTACCTCAGCAATGTAGTTATAGGCAGCTTCCACCACGTACTGCTGCAGGCCTCTGTCTTGCTTAGTTAATGTCACAGCCACTCTCAAAGGTGCAGTAAGGGGGAAAACCAGACCACTGGCTGGGTCAGGATGGGACATTTCAGAACACAGCTGCCAGCCAATAATCTCAGACACTGGTGGAAGACAACAGTCGAACATTTAGTTAGAACAGCAAACAAAGAAAACATGAAAATCAACATTGCACTGTAGACCTTGTAGAAATAACATGTGAAAAAAGAAATTCTACTGAATAAAATGATCTGTTATGGATATTTCAGAATGCATGTCTAAGACAAACATAATAGCTGGACTCACCTTCCTGCCTAGTGCAAGATCTGGTTTCTGTGTGGTCTTGGAAGACATCTATATCTTCTGTCTCATTCACCACTCTGAAGTACAGTTTAGAGCTACAAGCAAGAATTTTGAGCAATAACTTAAAACCAATTATGCTAAAGTTACAGCAATATTTAAACAAAATTCTCAGTTATATGCCACCTTCTCCCAGATGTGAAAAACAAGATGAAGTTCTGTAATGGCCAGTCTACATTTCTACTAATTGTAACTGAGTTTTATCCACAGTTTTTGTGTTTAATCTGACCCACCCTATCTTGAGATTCATTTGCTGTTCTCTACAGTCAGTATTAGATTTCTCTGTTTTGTGCAATTTGGTATGGTCAGCTTATAGCAACTCCACTCACTTCCTGGCTTCTAGATACTTTTTCCCCCTTAGGCTATGTATGGACATCAGTTTTGTTCCAGTCTTGAAGTTCTTCCAGGACTTCAGGACTTCATTAAACTGCTGATACAAAAGTCGTGGTCTCTGCACTTGATGGGAGCAAGAGTTAATGCAACATCTAACAGACTCTTCAGCCAGGCTTTTGTTCAAACAGTGCACAGTACAGGTTTGTGACTATTTTCACTTTCATTATGGTCTGTCATCCATCCTAGCTGACAGAACCAGAATTACATCTGTAAGTTTCCCAGACCCTAAGGGAATGAATGGTTTAAATGTGAAGTGCAGAGAGTTTCAGCCCTTTCCTGAACTGCATATCCTGTGGCATCATGATGTCCCAAATCAAGAGAAACACAAAGAAGCAGCAATCCAAAAACTGTAACTACTTCATCCGCTGGCATGTCCAAGACATGTTGACATGTCATTTACAATATGACTTCTCTTGGACTTCTATCAGAACTAAAAGTCCAAAGGAAAGAGAAAGCCAGCAGAATAAAATGAACTAAAAAGCCTAGATTGTATTAACACAAGCAATTAATCTGCTTAACATCTGACAGAGGTTGAGGTTTTATGTTACAATGCAACCTTTACCTAACATTAAGGAACCTAACTAAAAACCAAGCAGAAATGTTTGGGCACACTTTATTATTACTGTATTCCAAATTACTCCAGTGTTTTGCTAAATACCATCTGTGGAAGCAATGCTAAGCTTTTCCTCCACCATTTTAATATCCTGATCTGGATTCTTTGGATACTAAAGTTCCAGAAACAACACTGATATTCAGTAGGAAAAAACAGGGGAATATGAAAAATTCATTTCCATCTTTTGTTATAAGGCTTTGATATGAATGTATATTTTAATGGTAAAATAATAGAAAATGCAAAGAAGAATTTCCCCTTCCTTTTCTTCTGAATGGCAGATTTGGACTATGAGTCAGACTGAAACAGCTTGTTTTCTGACAAAATCTATTTCTGCTCTATCAATCAACCTCTCAGTTAAGCTCTGATTCAAGAAAGTAAACTGTTACGGTTTTAGAAGATGCCCTTGCTTAATCTTACCTGAAATTAATTATCTCCATAGATTCTTCTGGAGTGTTCAAGAAAACTTTGAGCTCTTTCCCTTTCTTCACCTGGATTCCCCCATCAATACTAGTAGATGTCCTCATTCCTGTTAACCACTTTAGGCCAGCTTGTCCCAGGGCCCCCACAGTTCCCATTTGGATGGAAAGCTGGACAAATGCACTGTTGAAAGATTTGTGTACATATCCTTCTGTGAAATGCAGTTCCTTTTTAAAGCACTTAATTTTAACCTCTTCAATAAATACACAGCATTTGATGCTGTAACACAGTATATCCTATGATTAAAAGAATGAACTATTTTGTTTCAGGAAATAACTGAAAAGATTGCACATACACCGACACAGGCTCTCTAACATGAATTAAAGTACAGTTTTACTGTATCTCCTAAGGAAGGGATTTGAACCCAGACTTCAGCATGAAATACTAAGAAAGGGAAAGCAATCAGAACTGAGTATCACAGGGCAAGTTTCTCTCTGTCTGTACAGCATTTAGTGAAGTTCAGTAACATATTCAGTATGTACAAAAGCTCCAATAGCCAGGAAAGGAAACACAGCATTAAATCATCCACTGGTTTGTACATCCATAACCTGTAACAGCATGTTTGATCCTGAGAAAAATCCACTTGTAACAGGCAAAGCATTCAAAAAATCATCTGCATGCAAGCAGACTCCTAAAGGAGTTTGATTTAGAGATAGAGAGGAATAGTCAGGTTAAACCAGTACTGGAATAACACAGCGAGGGAGTTCAAAACCAGACAGGCAGGACAGGAAAGCACTGCTGCCCCTACACCATGGTAACCATTCAGCAACAGAAGGCTGATGACTGCTTTTGTTCTTCAGGAATCTCCTAATTAATAGGCATTCACACAAAACTTTCACATCAGGAATTGCTACTTTACATCAGGAACATGTGAAAGTGACACATTGGCACCAATTATTACCTTGGCTTTATATATCCATTTAGAAAGAAATTGGATCGTTGCTTGAAATCCGCATTCCCTTTGATTTTCATGTTGATTGCTGCTGAGGCATTGACTGCCAGCTGAACAGGAAACCCTGAAATTGCTGGAAATTGCAACTCTTCAGTGGCCAAACTCATCCTTTTATTAAACTGGACCTCCTGCCCCTGTGGAAAAAAAACCCCAAAAAACCCCAGAATTTTATTTTGCATAACAGAGTCAGCATTCAAGAATTTTTCCAGATATAACTTTTGGCTGCATCTATCTATTGTGAAAGTGTTTTTACCTGAGCTGATTTAGGATATAAAGAAGAAAGCAGCCCAAAGCCTGCATATGGCCATGGCATGAGTCAGACACCAGTCCTACCCCAGAGAAGCAAGAGTTAAGAACCATTAGGGAACAGAACAAGTCTTTACCTAATGTATTGAATGCTGTTTAAACCAAATACACAGTGGAGTCTTTTAGAGTTCAATTTAGAGAAACAACAAGTAATATTTCGTATCTTTTACATATCTGTCAGAAAGCAGTTTCTCAAGACATTTACTTTCAAATAGAAAAAAGGTTCCTTTTACCTTCAGAAGTTTGACAGCCAACTCAGCCAGATTTAAGGAATAATGTTTCATTTGTTTTCTTAAATCGTCACAATCTAAGAAGCTAAGTTCATTTCCAAAGATTTTCATGCTCAGCTCACATTTCAGTGCCTCCTTTCTTACTGTTCTCTCAGTGAACTGCCGTGATAAAGAAAGAAATCTATGGGAATGGTGTTACAATTTCCTTTCAAACTTACAATAAACAATTCCTCAATGCAGGCTATGCTATTAGTAAAGAGACATTAGCTCCCTTTTACAAATACTTTGGAGACCACTTAAGAGCCTGGATTAGTAGCTGTTCTTTCCAGCTACACTTCAGCTCCATACCACACAAGCTGTCACTATGAACACTGCTCACATCCAGTCCTAAGATGACAGGCAAAGGAGAAGTATTGCAATATGTACCCACAAACAGATGAAGCTTTGAAAAATACAATCTCAAAGAAACATAGGGATGCCTTGATTTCTAACTAAACTGCTAAAAAGTAAAAATTTTACATTTTCTGTCCTTACAATTCTATGATACCACAGCAACACAACATGATAATGAGCTTATTCTCTAAGAAGAAACCCTAAGAAGATGAGTCCCAAGAAGAAAGATGATCTAAGACAAACTAAATTAATCACAGTCCCTGAGTTTTCCAGCTAATACATCAACAATCGAAGTAAATTGTCAGAGCTTTCCTGTTGTGTACATAAAACACAGCTCTCTCCAAAAATGGGTAAATTCACAAAGGGTCAATGTAACATCTGACATCAAACTGGGAAGTCAGATTTCAAACAACAGGACTCAGGAACTCAACATCAAGTAGCTGTTTACAATGCCACAGCAGTCAATAGACAAAAGCACATCAGCATAAAGGGACCAGAGCTCAAAATAATGAGAGGAAGCCCAAAACACAGGCAACATAATCCCATGGCTGAGTGTCATTGTTTTGAGACAATAAAATTATCTGAAAAAAACTAAAGATCTGACTCTTTGCTGCTCTATATTTTCTGCAGCTGTTAAATTCTCCGCAAGTGAGCAGAACAAGTTACACTTGCTTTATGCAAAGGAGTCACAGTAATCCAGAGCAGTTGTCCAGTGTGAGATGGGGCCCCGTGTTTGACTGGGAAATGTCATTAATTTTTCCAAGATCTACAGGTTCAGTTACCTTTTTGACTAACGCATTCATCTTACTGTATTTTCTACCAAGACAATTTCGGTTTGTTTTTCTCAGCTTTGGCTTGCCAAATTTGGTCACAAGATGATCAGCGGGGCTATATCGCTTCGAAGTCGGGTTCCTCTGCTTGACTTTCTCTGCTGTTTCCACTGGGGTTTCTGACTTGTGGTTTTCTTCATTAGTATTTCCAAAAAAATAGTCACTGAAAGTAGCAGATTTTGGCCCAAAACCCTTCTCTATGAGAGTTTCAGCATTCTCCAATCGTACACCAACCTAGTGAAAAGCATACAGGAAAAGCCTAACAGTGACATGTACAGGCCGTGGCCAGTTCTAAAGCAGAAAATCAAATCTACAACCAGATGTAAGCAACAGAAAAGATTTGCCAAGCAAGATCACAGTAGTCTACAAAGTTTAGCATTCTACCTCCTTCAGCATTCAATACTGGATATTTCAGTATTAAATCTTCCCATAAAAATTAGACA
The DNA here is from genome assembly GCA_013397915.1 of Daphoenositta chrysoptera. NCBI lineage: Eukaryota > Metazoa > Chordata > Aves > Passeriformes > Daphoenositta > Daphoenositta chrysoptera. The sequence goes on along the minus strand of VZRO01007986.1, from coordinate 754,303 downwards.
TGTAAAGCTCAGTCCAAATTAAAAATCCTTTTTCATTCAGGCACTGCAGTTCATTTACAGCACGAAAGGCCAGAAGAGGCTACTGCTATTTTGGCACGTTGAAAACAGTACTTTGGCTGGAAAACACTAACACACCCTTTTCATGCTCTGAAATAAGATTCTGTTTGGAAGTTTGCTTAAAACAGGATTACTAAGATACATAAATCCAGGGTATATGACACTGAAAAAAATACTTTGGTCTCTTGCAAGCTTAAACTTGAGATCTGAAGGCTACATTAAATTCTTTCTTTCACGTGCACATTGTTACCTGGCACAGCAGAGGTACAGCTAAAGATAATGAGGTTGCAGGCAGGTCATTGAAATATCCCAAGCACTGGATGCTCAATGGCACTAGAACAGTGACTTCAGCTAAGTACATGTGAGTCTGTCTCCTGTATTAAAGGAATGGTGTACCCAAGACAATCCATTTTCCACTGTGCATCAAGAAAAGGAGTTTTACTATCCTAAATAGGAGCCAGAGCTCTTCTCAGGAAGCACGGACTTTAATGTTTCATTTGAATCAAAAAGAGCTGAGTATAAGTCGCTTTCCTAGTTTATGGCACTAGCAGAATGACAGTGCTTTTATTTTGACTAAGCCCGTTACACAGAGGACTCACCAGTCTGAGGCAACTGTGCTACAGCAGTGAAAAAAGCACACTTTGCTAAAGGAACTGCAACAGGAAAACAAAAAATACTTTGTACTTCAATATATCAAGTGTCATTTGAGGAGGGGAATAAAAAACCCCCACAATTAAAAAATCCATAAACTTGCCTCCAGGAGATTTATAGCCTGTCCCATAAGGTGAACAGTCAAATTTGTCATGACTGATCGTGGTAGAAAAGATGCAGGAGAAAAGATCACTGATGCTTCCATATTTCCACCTGCACCAGCTGCAATTGAAAACACCAGATGTCTGTCAGCTGGAGATCAGCTGTTCTCATACACTTTGCAAAATTCTTAATTCTTGGGAAAACTGTTACTCCACTCAATAAGAAGATGGTGAATGAAACACTGTCAATAGGTGAAACTCTTTAACTTTGTAATACAGCAAAGACATTACTGTAAGTAACTTCCATTTACTGGAATTCTGTATTTACTGGATATTACTGGATATTATCTCACTAACATCAAAAGGAAAGTATTTATAATACATAAGATACGTATATGCACTGGAAGAAATGGACAGAAAATCAAAATGTGACTCTGAAAAACATCACCGAGCATTTTCACTGAAAACAAATGAACAGATAGCAAAACAGGAAGGAATTAGTTTGACTCTTTTCTTATACCAGGGACAGCACATGAATCAGGAGGAAAAAAACATCCCAATCCCTTGTTGCTGTAAAGGAAGTTAACTAAGGAAGGAATTAAAAGTTGATGCTCACAAAAATAATCTTAAATGTTCATTGGTTCTTAGTCTCCTATCTCACAAGAGGCAAAGGTGCATGGTATCTGGTTTGCTGGAAATACATTTCATATACTCCAATTAAGGTCAAAGCAGAATCAAGCTTACATTTGCATATTTGGATAGTATTAAAATCATAAAAATCAAAGTTCTCTGGAGAAAGTAGTAAAGTGTCAGAAAAGCCCTGTGGGATTTCAATAGTCCATATGCTACAAAGCATTAAGTTCTAAAACTCCACAGACCTGAGTGAAACGTGACATCAGAATATGAGGAGTATTTCCATGTCTCTCGGTCAAAATCTTTGCTAAGGATTTCATCAGGAATAGAATCTCGAAGGTGCTCCTTCAATGGATCATCTGTCTCCAGGAGCTGAGAGAGATGACTCCAAACAAAGGAGCCCACTAAAATTCAACAAAGAAAAGCATTTGGAAATGAGAGAAAAATTACAAGAGTTTTAAAAACAGATACAGGAAATATTTTTATTTATTAATACCACCATTAATTCTAAGCCATTCCCCTGACCACAATACAATTCCATTCATTTTCAGCATGATTAAAGTCAGTCTGATGCACCTACTGCAACAGCACTTTAAACAAAATAAAAAGGCACATACAATTAAACAGTTGTGATTCAGAATTAGTATTTCTGCATGACACTGTGTGGAGTCCCAGTTTGGCCATGTATGTGCTGTGTGGTGGGGGGCAAATATTTCCCATATGTTCTGGAGTCTGGTTCTTAAATAGCAGCTTTTTTGTCTCCTGAAGATAAAAGATAGTGGGCTCCAGTGCTAGTTCAATGCACAGACACTGAATACTGATGTAACTGCATGTTTCACAACCCAGTTTCTTTTTTTCAGATTTCATTTTCTGAACATGGGAATTAAAAAACAACATGTGCCCTATGCCTTCAAAAGCACTTGTTGTTCAAACATTTATTATATAAATGATTTAGCTGTCACATCAACAAAAGACAAATGAAAGAAATTAAGAATATTCATGAGTACTGCATTAAATTGTTTAAAGCATGCAACATTTTGGATGGACTTATAGAGCTCCTTCATAGATCAAGCAAATTAAATTTTCTGCATGGAGTCACAGGGAGGAGTCCCTGAGGGTACACCTTGAGAGGATTTTGGAGGTGCATGCAATTTCTCTGTGTCTGAACTCTGAACAGAGAGGAACGAGTGCCCTCCAAACCACAAGCCACATCAGCAGGTGAACACAATGCTGAGCCTGAGCTCACCACCACTGCAGGGTACACTGGTCCGGACATAACACCCTGGGAAAATGGATACCAGCTCCAAGTCAGAGCTGGCCAGGATCCAGACAGACAGACAGAGCCTGCTTTCATCTGCCTGCAAACAATCCTGGAGATACCCTTCTCATGTTTGCTTCTTCTTGACAGATGTAAATGCAAATGATTAGTCTAGAGGTATTCTTCACTGAACGTGGTGAAATCGTTTTAGAATATTGCAACTTTTTTTTCTGCCGCCTGCTTCTTTCTCACCTTAACAAAATGCAATGTGCAGTTACCCATTTGTATTTCTAATGCACTGAGCATCAAAGCTGTTCCATACATCCTGCTCAAGAGCCTTCACTGAATGAAATGCTGCCAGTAGAAGGAACTTACTCCATGAAAAGTCAGTCCTTACTGACTATTGCTAAACTAACAGTATTGCAGTTTCAATATAAAATGTCACACTCATACAAACAATCATTTATAAACAATCTACAAAGCATTGAGATGAAATAAAAATTTATACAGGTTGGTACCATTACACCTGCAAAGTAAATGTCACGTTGAAGTATCAATTAGGAACATGTAAAACTTCAGCAGATGCTTGGCTGACCTTGGCTGGATGTTTCTTTCAGCAAAGTCTTTTGTACTTGTTTAAATAACTCTTCATGTGGACATTTCATTGCTATATAATAAGCAGCAATTCTTATTTCCACGTCTTCACTGGTTGCTTGATACAACTGAACTAATATAGCGTTCTAAAAGAGAAAGATAAAAATATAAAGACAATTATGATTTACTCCCCTAGAACACCTCATGGGCACTTTCAGGTCCAGGAGGGTATTTTGTTCCCAAAGATCTATTGCTATATTTATAGCTATTGCCTTATAACTGACAAAGTCCCTTTGTGTAACATGGATACAAATGTATGTACATATTGTCTACACTACCTTACTCACAAATTTCCTGAACAAACTGTCTTTATGACCTTGAGTCCTATACTGATGAATCTATACAGGACTCTGCAACACAGAGCCTCCCTTGCCAGCACAACTGTTAAGGATGGTTTTATTCCACCACAGGGGGGACCTGTCTCTCATATCTCTCACACGTGCCATAGCCAATACACAGAAATAAATGGCTATGGTTTTGTTCACAGGCTGTTAAGATCATTACTTCTGGTCTCAATCAAAGAGCAGGACTGCAACAAATTTATTCTGTTCAATATTTCCCCAGTATCAAAAAAGATGGGGGTTTTTTGTGAACTGCCAGGAATTAAGAAATTGGTGACTGATACTACTAACATTTTTATTAGCATTTAACAACCCCAGTCCACCCAGCTCAGCAGTTCATTTGCTAGACAATGATATGGTACATGACAACATACAGACTTGATACTTTGAACAGGTCTAATGAGCAACAACGAGCTTCATAACTTCAGAACAAGTGAATCACACCAATCCATGCTGAAATTAAATTCTAAAAAGGCATAGAAAGATGCTTCTCCAAGTGCAAGTCCCTGTGGAGCCTCTTGTTCTTCTGGAGCAGGACTGTCAGCTTTGCCCAGGCCAGCACTCCTGGCTTTGCCATTCTTTCAAGTATCAAGGTATTAGAGATAAGCAAGTTTCAAACTTTCTTTTGTTAAAACATTTAACAAAATGTTCTAACTATGACAGTGTATTGCAAATCACAACAAGCTTCTCACATTAATACTTTCTATTTCAGAGAATGAAACAGTGAAACAGACTATGGGAAAAATAAAGTCCTGTGGTTTCTCGGCCATAATGCCCCCAGACATAAGGCACCCAACTGAAGTGACTAATTAAGAAGTCAAAAACTCTGCCTCAGCCACTGGATGTGTTACCTCAACTGCAGCAAAGCACATGATAGGTCTGCTCATCTGGGTGGTTCTACCCTCTTCTCCAACAGCAGAGGGGCTCTGCTGGAACACGTCTACACTTGTTCCTTATCTGTTTGCATGTTTTGTAACTGTTCCAGAACTCCCAAACCTCTGGCAGTGCCAGGAAGCCATCAGTCACCTCTGGCAGTAAATCACTCACCCTGACGGAGCAGGGAATGCGCCGGAAGGCCTGGACAGCAGAGAGGCGAATTTCCACTGGATGGCTCCGCAGGGAAGCACACGAGCTCAAAGCAGGAGCCAGCGAAGCTGCTGCCAATCCCGCATTTCCGATGGCTTTCAACGCCAGCTGCATCTGCAAATGCAAATCAAGGTAGAGCAGAAAGCTCTTCATGTGCTGTCAGCTTTACATTAGATTTTATGGCACATTTTCTGTGAAAAATTCAGTTTAAAATGATTACTGGTCATTTGGGGAGTTTACTGCAGTCCCTATTGTACTGCCTATACTCTGGCTTTACTGGGAGGACAAGACACATATGGACCACTGTTCTATTCTAATACCATGTGGCACTTGTAACTAGAACCTGGCTTAGACTTGGGAGAATGCAAAAACATTTTTAAAAGCCTGCATTGCAACAGAATAGCAAAAGTCACAACTTTTATGTACTGGAAAGGTTTTTCAAGCACTTTGATCTTTTGTCCCTTTTGATCACAGGGATTTTGACCTTTTAGTGTTTCAACATGGAGTTCTGCACACAATAACTAAATTAAAATGTTAATTTGTCAACAGGTGGGTGTTCTTCATACTGATCAACGGTATGAAGTTTGCTTCATAAGGAAACTGAAGACTTTTCCTTATTTCCACACACAAGAACAACCATACTGATAGGTTGTACTTGTTGGATTACAAAATTTTATCGGCCTGTTCTGGCAAGGAATATTCATTTGCTAAGCTTGTATTCATGGCTTTCTGGAAAGCCAATGAACGCCATTTTCATCAAACACATTCTAGATCACAGAGGGAACAGAAGAGTAAAGTACTATATCCTATGCCTCTGTATAACCAATACCTTACTGAGATGCTCTGAATCTTGCACAGTACAGTTTCCTCCCAGAAATTTCCCAAGAGTCCTCATCACACTCTGCACAGCAGGTACACGATCACAGGAGCTGTGAGCTGAACAAAACCTATGTACAAGAGCAGTTACTCCCAAGAAGCAGCTCTGGCTTGCTCTAGATGACTTCAGCAAAGGCTGTAAACAAGTACAAAAAGAACAAGGTGTTTCAGAAAAGTCATGAGAATGACTATTGTAACATACCACAGATAATAAATGTAACAAAATATTTACATACTAAAACTCAATCTCAACAAAATTACCTGGACAGAGCTTTGTATAAATCTGTGAAAAAGATTGTTACTGTAAAACACAAAAATTATGAGCCACCTAGATTCGTTACAAATTAAAAAAGGAAAAGCAACATCCACTCACAGCAAGAGATTCAATCATGCCTGAGGTGGGATTAGAAATGAATGCAAATGACCAGAAGAAATATTCTACTTTGTCTTCCTCAACTTCTCCAGAAGCTATGAGGTCTTTCATTAGGACAACACATGCCTCTGTAGCACAAGATGGGAGAGCATCTATCAATGGTTGCCTGTAACACAAGAAAAAAGTACAGCAAATCTAAAGTTACCAAAATACTCAAGAATCACATAACAAATACATTGATGCTGGGCTTCTTTCAAAGTAAATAAAAGTCCAGTGGCTTAGCAAAGGCCAGATTCCACAGAAATCAATATTATCTTTTGGTTTAGTGGCCTTATGGAAATATGCCTCAGCCAGGATGTGAAATTTTATTAAAATAGTAAAACTGATTTGACTAGCTTTTACTTCCTGTGCTTTTTTAGACCTTATCTGAGGGGAAAGCTTACACCAGCATGACAGACAATAGCATTTCAGCTCTTAAGAGACCCTCTGTAAATATTCTGTACCTGCCTCCTATACTGATGGAAGGACACTTTTGCATTAACTAGAAAGCAGTTAAACTAAATGGTGTAAAAACATCACAGAGTAGTCTGAATGGGATTCTTTTTCACTCCTAAATTTAATAACCATGTCCTGAGTAAAATCAGTCTGAAGTTAATATAAAAGAGGCAGGGTAGTTTAATTACTGTCTAATACTGAAGAATATTAGCATGACTATTTGTCAAAGGATGAGAATAAACCTATACCAAAACAAAATTTGCCCCTTTTGCATGAAGTTAAAGATATTGTTGCAAACATAAACCCTGGCATTAAGATTAATTTCAAACAGGCTGATGACATTTTGTACTGAAACCAAGTAAAAGAATTGTTTCATTGTTTTCAATTTTGTGACGGGAGAAAAATGTAGTACTGATTTTAATAATACTGGATTAGTATTTCTGATAGTTTCAAACCATTGCATCAGAACTATTCCTGACTGCAGAGGCGTAGGGCCTTGATCTTTAAAGCCACAGTTCTACAGTTGTTATAAACCATCCTGAGATCCAGCTGCTACTGAAAGATGCAGCTCCACCACATCCATACTTCCAGCCTAACATCTCTCTCCTCTCCCCCACGACTACTAAGGGCATTGAAGGTACAGATCCAGGTAAGATTTTTCATAACAAATGGCAACATAAGCTTAAAACCAGCAGAACTGATTTCCATCCAAGCCATGACTCAGGTTTCCCATTCACATTGCTTCAGAAACAGGAAATCTGGCTGTGGGAATAGGCATGGGACAAGAAAGTCTATTTTGTACATAACATTAATTCAGTAGGGAGAGAATATCATCCCTCTGCTACATAAACAAGATCTGCAATACAAATTATTCCTTTAAAATCCTCCAAATTTAAATCCAACATTTGGGCACAGATTTAAAACACTTTACTATCTTAAGTATTCACAAAACATTTCCTTCCTGTATATTTTTGAATGCAATTACTAAAGGAGCCTTACCAGTTGTCTCTGCACTTAAATGAAGATCTTTGCCATAGTGCTCTTAAGGCCTCAAGAGAAAGATGTCGAAGCTCAAACACGAGAGTCATGAAAAGGTCTGCAGTCTGTAAGTGCACAACAACAACTGTAATATTCCTGCTGTGCAGAGCAGCTTCAGAGAACAGAGCACAAGAGGTTGTACTGGCATTGCCACTGATTTATTGTGTAACCTGAGAGTAAACCCTCCTTTCTTCCCTGTGTCCTTACATTGCTTCCCTCACTTGCTTTTCTCTCCAGACTCCAAACATATATGGAGAAGGGATTTTAGGCTTTTGCTTTGGATGTCAGTCCCTCGGACAACAGTACTCAGTGACCACCATGCACACTACTGGCACAGAAATGAACAATAAACCAAAATGCAACACTGTGGTTACAATCCAGAAGAGAAAGTCATAATCTTCTCTGAGTTTCTATAGCAAGATCCTGATTTATGACCAGAACTGCTGACATGGTTTTGACACAAATGAAACAATAGTCAAGCTAACTGTAAATAAATCTTAGGTTTATGCGAAAGATCATTTAACTGAGGTTTGGGCAGCACTTAGAAGTTTCACTTGAGAACCTTTGGGCTGTGAGAAATTATTGCATTTTACTGGAGAAAAGCCCAGGATAACTGCCCTTACCTCTGCAGGCAGCACAGGACTAGCTGGAAACACAGAAGAGCTGCTCTCTCTCAGTAAGAGGAATTGCTATGTCATATAGCAGTTACTTTACCTGGTATTTTAAAGGCTATATAGCACGTGGATGTGTTCCTCTGAGACCTGATCCAAAGTTCAAGAAAGAAGATAGGTCTCATTACTTGAAAAATTAGCAGAATGTTCAATACAGTATCTTGTATGTTCATTTTAATCAAACTTTATAATGTGTAAGTTTTAAACATGGTCCATGTCAGATTCCCTTCAACGCTTTATTCATCTCAGTTGTGAAAGGCTTAGACATAGGACTAAATTTCTGGTTCCAAAGAAAACATTTTTCTTCATGTAAAATTCATACAAACAAAGTCTAATTCCACTAAGTCACATTTCCAAAGGTCTGGGGAGAGACCCACTTTGACTTCCTGACCTTCCTTCCAGGAGCTACTCCAAAAAACAATGAAAACATGGAATAACCCAGTGCCAGCATTTGATTTTCATTTAAGACTGCCAAGACATTTTCAGTAACAAGAAGCTGTCTTTCAGTAAGAAGTCTGAGTAATTTCTTACTGTTTTGTTTGATAAGCTGAGGGAGTAATTTGTCAGATCCAACACAGAGATGGTTTATGTTTTTATTCTTTTGGGATTTATATTATTTTTAGAAATAATACATTAATTTCATCAAATTAAAATTTGTTCTCATACATGAAGCCCCACCTATGTATTAATTCTGTTAACATTTATAATTCCATAGCTAAAATTCAGATAGATCCACATGCATTCCCTTCTTTTTCATCCCATTCCATCATTACTGTTAAGGTCTATTTTAAAAAGAAATTACAAACCCGGACACTATGGAGCTAGTGGAACAGATTACATTTTATGGTCTATAAAATATTCAGAGAGCTGTGTTTTATATAATTTTTTAAAAGCATTTCTAGAGCATGGGCCTTATGTGCATTTTTCCACAGGCAAATCCACTCTGGGCAGCATGACTGGGGGGCTGGGGACCCTCACAGATCTCATCACAAGGAGCTGAGTGTGCTGCAGAGCTCAGGTGGCCCATCAGCTGGATTCTGCAGCACAGTTCAAGATAAAACTGCCAGACTGATGTACTTCTAGGTGATAAAACTCTAGTCTGTAGACTGACTTCATTCTGCTTCACACCTGCTGACTAGACAAGCTCCTGTCTAATAACTTCCTGCAACATTTCACAGAGAAACAGCTATTTTTACTTTTTAATAATAAAGCTTTAGAATGATCTGTCTGACCAGGTGGGCTGTTTTCGTTTTTTAAGGTCAGCTGCATTAAAATTGAGCTGTCAATGCAAATTCCTCTATTTGTAGTATCATAATAACAAACTACATTCAAATCTGACTTCCATTCACACCTCTGAAAGAAACATAAGAAAGCCTGGCTTTTATTCTACACAGAAGCTTACTTTACCTTCTACCTGCAGACCTGCCATATTTTTAAAAAATAAACTAGGTAGAAGAAAGCAATTAGAATGCCTTACCAGGAAAAAAAAAAACCCAAAAATGAAAGATCATGCCCTGAAAGTAAACTTTTTTGGGGTCAGACTGGGGTCCAGGAGCAAGGCAAAGCAAATCTGACATACTCCTGCCCACACTGCTCAGTGTATACACAGCCACATTCACCAGAGCTACTGACCAAGCACCAAAACCCAGCCAGTCACTGGAAATGCAGCCCCAGCAGAAGTGGTGTGCCAGGCTTTTCTCCAGACTCTCTCAAGAGAGGGTCCCTTCTCCCTATCCCTTTTTCCATTCTTTGTCAGTATGCAGCTTGTTCACTTAATGGTCCATTAGCTAATCTACATCCACATTGAAATTCAATCTTGTCTCATAATAGCATTAAAAAATTAAACAACAACTTTGCTTCCTTGGAAATGACACAGTCTCCACCTCCATTTTCTCATCCCTTCACTGTTTTCCCTGAAGTTGGAGATTTTCCCTTCCATTTATTCTTGGTTTTGTGTCCTGAAAGAAATGCATAATCTCACCTCATTCAGAGTCAAACAATAAAGGGACAAACAAGCTATACATGCATAACAGCGCAGCTGTCTCCCAAGCAACGCTGTGGGCATTCCCATAACTTCTTTCCTGGCCCAAGGGACATTTTATTGGTTGAAATAAGGGATGATAAAGATTCTCTTTGAAATGTCTTGTCACACAGAAAGAACACCCTGAAACAGTGAAAATGGTTGACAACCAATCAAACCCTGTGCTGGAATAGGCACATGATGAATAATTCACCTCTCTTGGGCAGTGGCACAGACAGCAGCCACTTGTGCTAATCTTAGTGATTTACAAAACAAATTTCCCACACATGAAGCCAGTAGGCCTCTTTGGAGGCAGAAGTGACATCCCACTGTTAGTGGGAAAAATCATCTACCATTCTTTCAAAGAAACTGAATTAAGAGTGTTCCATAGTAGGCAGCATTTAGAGAAAGTTTCTCAGGTCTGCTGCAGTAATTTCTTTTTTCAACATTTTCCAGGCAGTATGTGGCCCTCTAGCCTGTGCCTAAACACCATTTCATACTGCTGTAACACTGACAACCACAGGGAACTGAGCGTTATCCTTCTCATTTTATTCTATATTAGCACCAACCATTATTATATGGCTCTCTGAGCCCTCCATAGCCCCAGTCTCCACAGCATGCAGCTAAAAGAAATGGCAGACCTGCTTATAACCAGAGACAGAAGTCTATCCCAAGTATTCCAACACCCACAAAGGCCACCTATTGCTTTCTCCTCAGCCAGGTGCCAAGGCCTTTGTCAGGCTGTGGTACCAGGTCAGACTATCATCACCATTTAACAGATTGGGAGTAAGGTCTGGAGCTGCAATTTGTCACAGCTGACTGAAGGTGCTGGCTTCAGCAGCTGTGACTTATCCTGCTCCACCCTGCACCTTCCCCTGAAGTCTCACACACAAAACATGAACACCCACCTGAGCTCATGAATCACAGGTGATGCTAAGAGAAAGGTGAACACACCCAGGATATCACTGCAGAGCAGGAATCCAGCACTGCACTTCTCTCCAGTCCCCATAAAGCCTCTACTCCATCCCCCAGTATCTGTGTCAAGCCCAGGGGTAAGACAGGCAGAGCTCCTGTTCTTTGACATGGGATTCAATCTACACAAAAGAAGGTGAGTGCCTTCTATGCTGGGTCTGAAGGTTTCTGTTAACATCACTTGTACCTATGTGCATTTACAGGAGAGATCTCAGTCCCTCTGCACAGGAAATAACCTTGCTCCAAAGTTTAAACAACCTAACAAGATAAGAACATCAGAGGACAGGGAACATATCAGGAATGAGCTGATTAAACTCATCAGTGGCAAATTCATAGAGGCATCAATGCCCTGTTTAGTGTCTTCCCCATTAGACCATACTTGTTTTCTAGTCATATCCTGACCAAAAATGACTTAAAGAGTGTGTTCTTCTGTTTTTCCTTATTTTTCTCTGGAGGAATGTCACTACTAGCAAGAACCACTCTATTTGAAGGATAATGGAATATGAAGTGTCCTCTCTTTGCTCTCAGTTAATCTCAGGTGAACAGTGGTTAAGCACCATCTGTAGATCTTTCTGTTATTGTACATAACAGGTGTTCTTGATAACCTCTGAATTCACAGAGATAGGGATCTTCATTTCAAACACAGTGACAATTACTGATTCAGCTGCTGCCAGTATCAACAAAAAATACAAGACCCAAGTGAGCTAAGGAGACAGGAAGACCCTCATCTAGAATGATGGTCATCATAAAAAGTATTTAAGCCACTGCCTGTTCCACATGATCAGAAGATTCCACCCTATCTAAGCAGCCATCACCAATGAAAATGGTCTAGGGGCCAGAGATTCCCTCTGGACCCAAGCAGCATCCCCAGAAAAGACAATGGTTATTAGCAGAGCTCATCAAAAGCACAAGAAACCTACCAGCCAAGACCCAGAGGCAAGGGTTTCATGTGAAAACTGTTTTGAGGAGATGAGGCAATGTAAGGACAGCAGAACTCCAATAAACATGGAAACAGCACTACCAGGGGTGGTGTCCCACTCTAAAGCTGTAAAAATGGTGGTTTACAATAAAGTATCAAAACTGCCAGTGACAACCCAAACCAGACACTTTTTATGTTTTTGTTTTTTCACAGCAAAACAAAAACTTGGGATGTTTTCTTTCAGATTAATTTTGAATATAATTCAAAATTGCTTTTGCCTAATATTCAGGGGCTACAGGATGTTTTGACTCCTCAGTATGATTTACTGTTTATATAAGAAAATGACACTTCAAACCGTTTTCTTTATTTCCACATTTTAAAATGTCCAAAACAATGGAAGGCTGCAGTATTTCAAAAGTGCTGCTCTCCTGGCCACCTCTTATCTGTGCAGGAGAATTCTCAGCCCCTCTCAAGGAAGCAGAGGCTGTGTGTACAGCTTACCTCATAACTCGCACTGTGTGCTAAGCAAAGCTTCCACACCAGTTCAGTCACTTCTGCCCCAGTGACCTCCCTCTTAGTCACCTCCCTTTCATAGAGAATGTTGGTCACATACAGATCCTCAGAGTGCCCTGGAGAAAGGAACATAAAGGACAAATCAGATCTCTGGTGGTTGCTGGCCATTTGCTATGGTTCACCCTATATGCAAGGGGAAAGTTTCTCTCTAAGCTTTTATTTCTCCCTGTACGAGTCTCTCTAGGCTCAGTACAGCCAAGGGATGAATATGAATGCCTGCAGTCAGCTTCAATTTAAGAATACAAAAGAATAAAGACAAGTGTGACCCAAAAGAGTCACAGAAACAAGACAAAGATACACATGGAAAAAGCCCTATTTTCCATCCATATGGAATCCATCTCAGTATGGCCCTGCTACTTTACATTCATCACCTTTTCCAACATCCTCTAATCACTCGTCCCACACTTCAACCACCCAAAAAATCAGCAGGAGATCTAGGTGCCAAGAAAATGAATGGCTTGGCTCTTAACCTCTTCCTGAGGAAGAATCCTATCGTCTCATGTCGGTATAATTCTAAACAAAGTGTCCTGGAAATCTGGGGGTTCCTTTAAAAAAAGAACCAAACAACTATTTAGACACAGACAAAAAAGCGTTTCTCAACATTTAGAGTTCAACTTTGAAATCATCCCTCAGGCAAGCCACCCGTTGACTTCAGTAAAATCATTTTCCTAAGGAGAAACACACAGAGCAAAGAAGAAGCAAAAATTGAAACTTTCTCAGACATGGCATGTCCTTAGTTCCATTAGGACTTGCAATTATTTAGGCTCCATTTGTATAAAAAGTAGGAATTTTCCACAGACATGGGAAGGTTGGCACTAGGTATGTAAAGCAGATAAACAGGAGCTGGCCATTATGGATCATCACTTTTGAAGACCCACCTAATTTTGAAGATCTACACAGTTTTGTTATGGCAGGCCTCAAAGAAGGGAAAACTCGGCCCAGCCTTTAGAAACACCCACTTTAAAACAGTTTAATACATTAAAGGCACAAATCACGGGTGCAAAGATTTCTCACAGGCAAGACGAAGTCACAATATTGTTCTAGGAAATAAATTCGCTTTACTTTAGCAGAAACACAGTTACCTGTATTGTAGAGTGTGTCTGTGTGCACTTGCAGGAGTTTGAGAGAAGACTGTGTCCGTGTCTCTGCCCCGCTGCCCTGCTGAGGGAGCAGCGCCACGCGGTCGGACTCGGTACATTGGGCCTCCACCAGGACTCCATCCTTAATGCTCTGAACACATTCCAGCCGGGAAGACAGGATCTGCTGTTCAGACTGAGAAGAACAGATACTTCAGGAAGATTCTTGATGACTTATGTCAGCCTACCCAATCCTTTCTCTCCCAGCTTCACAGAGGATTCCAGTTCTGGGACAGTGGAAAGTCTCTTGTCTACACCTCTGACAGGGCCCAGCCTGTGGAGGTTAATGCACTCCTTATTTTAGCCTAGTTTTTCATCACTGAAAAACAATTGCTATTAACTGTCAGCATCAAATGGTGTCAATTCATTTCAGTTCACAAAGCCTCAATGTTAATCAGATCTTTTTGGTAAGCAAAGTAGAAAAAAGCAAAAGCCTGGTAAATTACAACTATCTAGTACAATACAAGAAACAGGTTATATTCACCTAATAAAAATAGCACAAGATACAAACATTGACTGTATTTGCCATCAACAGTGGAAAGTTGTCTGGCATTTAGAAAACTTCTATCTTTCCTACAAATAATGACTTTCTTTTTCTCATGCATTTTTTTCTTACTCACGTCTCTCTATTCCTCTCTTCCACAGTCTACTTTCAGTTGACCTCTATAACATATTTTAATGAGAGTTCAGTCCAGGTGCCTAAAAATCTCTTGCATTTATACTGTAACATTCATCAACTACAATGCAAATTTGCATTAAAACAAATTCTGCGAATAACAGACATTACAGGGAGAATAATAATCACCATTTCTTTGCTAAGAACTCAGGTTTGGGCAGATGCACTCTTTATGGAAGTCAAAAGGCCCTGTGGAAGAGTCAGTGTCATTCCCCAAAACTTACCGACACATGAGGAAGAACAACCGACTGCACAGAAGTCAGACCAGAGGAGCGATGGGAGCAGAGGTTTAAGTCCCTTGTCTTTACAAGAATGGGCCCCTTTTGCTGATACCTGGTTGGGCATATTCCCAGGACATCCACCTAGTAACAAATATACACTCCTGAATCACACATGAACACATACAATACAAGGAGATAGTATAGGTTATTGCAAATAGTTTTAATAATTTTTTTTTTTTTTGGTAATAACAACAGATATCTAAATTCTCCCTTGCAGAACACTGGCTTTGCCACAAAAGCCAGGAAAAGGCAAATAATTTTAAAGACCTTGGTCAAACTTTATAGTAGCCAGGGTCTGTTGCTTTATGTAATTTCACAATTCTGAATCAGATAATTTACAGACATATGCTTTTTCATTTAAGATTTTGTGGGCATGCAGGGAAGCATTAATTCAGAAGAGCATTACTAGGCAGAGTAACTGCAACTACATATGGGTGTGCCAAGCCTTACTGCAGAACATCTCTTTAGGCACTGACAAGCAGCAGTAGCCTGAGGATGAGGCAGTGCACATCATGCTGAAGGTCAGTCTGGAGACAGCTCTTTACAAGAGAACTGCAGCCCCTGAGGTGTGCCAGCTGCACCCATGCAAACACGCAGGTGACAGCAGGGTATGCTGGACTATTGTTTCAGTGTTACACGGCAGAAATTGAGCTTAATTGAAATAATGGCAAAGAGCTCTGAGAACCCTGATCTTAAAACCTCATGAAATTAATGAAAACAAGTAACAAAAAACAATCATGGATTATGAATATTGTATTTTCTCCAGAGAACAGGTACAGCCCTGTCACTAGAACTTGGTGGAGTTCTAGTAACTAGAACTTATCCAAGTAGTGGATACCAAGCCTCAACAAGAATGCAAATTATAGATAATTTTAGAACATTCACTACAAAAAGATGACTGCCACTGTCAGCTGAACCAAGTGGCAAAAACCTTTACTTATTTACAAGTGGAATAGACTTAACATGTACAAGAGCTAAGAGTCACCTCAGAACATGACTGACAGTCTCACCTCCTCGATGACAGCACCAGCTGGGAATTCTTGTGCTGTCTGCAGGACACTGAGAATGCCTCGCTTGATGTTCAGTGCCCAGGTCTGTTCACTCCTCACAGGACAGAGCTTCAGAACTTTCCCATCATGGAAAGAAAAATGAAGAGGATGCTGTTCTAGTATTTCTCTGCAATAAAAACGTTTATCATTTCTTGCTTCAAAGAGTGCAAGTCAATTTATGATGTTAGACTCAGATTTTCCTCAACAGAGCTGCTTCTCCACAATGGATCTCTCTGTATCTCCATTCTTGATAATAAGCCTCTATTCTTTATAAATTCACCCTGACCCAAGGAGTCTTTAAAAAAAAACCTGTGAAACCCTAAAAACAAATTGTCTCGAGATAATCACAGCATCCTTAACATAACTTAATAAACACTTAATAAAAGCAGTCCTGGCAGGTTATTTACAAGTAAATGTACTTAATGGCAATGATTCTTGTTTAATTAAGAGAGAAATTCCATTTTATGATTCAGGGTGCCTTTAGCATGTCTGAATTGCAAAGTAACTGCATCATGCCTCTTCAGCTGTGATGCACACAAGAACAACTGCTTTCCAACTAAACCACATCTTCCTGCTCTGCTAGGTGCATACTTGGGCTCTATCCCAAACTTATTCCCCAGTCTCTGCTGTCACTTCCTAATTGCTTTTGCTATCCCAGATTAAGAGTATAGTGTTTTCTACCCTTCCAAGAGATCACTTTTAAACATTGATTTTTCTCTCCTAAAATAACATACTTTAATCATATATTTTCCTTCTATATGGGGAAAAAAAGACCATCCAAAGGAAGAATTCTATAGTAGCCCAGTGGTCAGCTCCCATACAGGGAGCTAGACAGTTCATCTGCAGATTAACTGGGGAGCTAACTATTCATCTAATCAATCAGGTCACAAAGTAAGAGATAAAATTTTAATACAACAACATATGGATAAAGTCTTTTCAGGAGAGACAGAGCATATAGGATAAGGGTTTCTGAACTCCTAGGCAACTGTGCCCGTTTTTGCAGCTATCTATGGAAATTACATGCATGTTCAGAGGACAAGCTAGACTACTGTATATTCACAATAGGCTGAGGCAAATGCTAATAAGGCTTTCTTGTCTGAATAATTATTTTGAATAGGCAATCTTCACTGAATGCTTTCTTTGCTACCTCTCTTTTTTGGCTTCTCTGCAAAGAACTATACACAACTGCTCTTACTGCTACAAAAATCCTGCAAATAACTTCACAGAAGATGTGCCTGTACACTCATTTGAACTCTGATACCACTGCCCATAGAGAGAACACAAAGTTCTTCCTGATGAATACAAAAAGCAATGCATTTACTCCAAGCTTGCTCTTTTTGACCCTTTGAATTGAGCCAATTACCTCAGCTCTCAGTGTTGTTTAAAGGCTGAGAATCCAAGTGGCAGGACAAAGAGGAAGATTACAAGGCTGAGCTTAATCAGACAACAGAACTGCTTTTTTTTGGATGACACAAGAAGCATCAGCTCTCTGGGAAAATGCCAGACTTCCACAGTTTGAGGAGATCTTTTTGTATAGCAATCTACACTGGAGACTATACCTTGGCAAGTCAGTGAGAAACACACTGACATATGTTATGAATGAGCTACTAAACCCAAAAACATAAAAGGAAAAAAATCTCATTGGACAAATAAATGCAATTTAAATATCCTGGAAGAAAAAACCTCAACTTTTTGCCTTAGGAGAATCTTCCAAACCAAGAACTTCAGAAATGTACTGCAAAACTCAAGAGTCTGTAGAAGTAACATCTGCAGCCCTGAGAGCTGTGATCCATACGTGCTGTTAGAGGCTTGGTGATTTGCACCCAGAATAATTTGAACTGTCTACTGTCCAAATGGTTTTACATACAAAGGGATGAAAATTAGGTTGAAGAAAAACCTGTTTGGACCAAATACCTCTCATTTTTGCTTATGATGCCCATATCTGGATCCTTGCTTAAAAAAAAAAAAAAATCAAAAGAAACCCTAAAACTAAGCAGAGTATAAAGCAGAGTGAACAATATCCAGTCAAGCTGCTGCTAAGCCATATAGCTTCAAAAAAAACTCAAAAACCAGACCAGATTAAAAGGTTTTCTACCTTAGTCTGTCAATTTCTTTCAGAGACTCCTCTCTGGATGCAAAACTTTTCTTAATCTGGACATCTTGCACCTAGGAGCAAAGATTATAGGCAATATATTTCATTGTCAAGAGGAACTTGTGGACCTTATCACATCAGAATTTTTTCACAGACTGTCACAGACCAAGAACAAAGGCTCAGTGTTGCAACAGAACTACATTAGCCCCGACTTCAGGTGGCATATCTGAGGCATTTTCCAGAAAGTTCTTCTATGAAGAAGTTTTGCTCACTATTAAACAGATTTTATACAGCACAATTATATCCCTTTCATTGTCAAACCACTGACGAGTTAATTTTTATCCATGTCCTAGGACAAGGATAACTATCCTATTCTTTGTTGGCCTCACGTATATGTGTATTTAGCAGACATGTGTCAACCCCTCCAGCAAAACCAATGAATTATCCCACTGTTAACCTGAAGGAAAACCCAGACAGCTGAGAAGTTTATTTTCCCTGCTGCCCCTGTAGTTCTAAAATACTGTAGTTTTCCACGTGGCCTACCACAGGGCTCTCCACAGGAGAAGCTCTGCAATTTGAAACTGCTCTGTTGCTCTTGTCACTGAGACAGATCTCATATTGTGATGAATGGAATGTTACAAGACCAAATTTTACACTGGGCTAGGAATGGCACCAATCCAGCACATCGTACAAGTTTCTCAAGTTAAAATGCTTGCTGTTTTCAAATTACTGCTACAGATATGGAAGTGCTTTAAAATAAACCAAGCTCCTTTCAAAGACTGGCTTTATCTCCAGTTCTGCACCTCATGTAACAGAACAGTGAAACTGTTGCACCACTTAGAAAACAATTATTTGCTTAATCTGCTTTTTAAAACTAGCAAACACCTAATTTCAAGTTGTGGTGCATCAAAGTAATACTGCAACTCTAATTATGAGATCCAGAACTGAACTGGCTTTTAATTACAAGAAAAATAAATGTTTGAAATGTAGCAATAATCCCCCCAAAAAATATGATTCCGCATCAGCTCATCCCAATCACTCAGACAATTATGACAATACTTACTTTCAAAACCATCTGGCAATTCCCCAATACTTCAATAATCACTGTGCTCTCCAGAGAGATGCCACTGCTTTTGTAAATATTTCCCTGCAGCAATGTGTTGGTGACTGCTGAATACCTGTAGCTGTATCTAGCTCTTTTGGGGAAGTATGATGCATTGTGTCCTAGGAAATAAACAAAAAAGAAAAAAGGGCAGGGGGGTGGGCTAGCCTATTAAATTTCCCCTTCTCTCTCTTTTTTTTTTCTACCTTTTAATCTTTCAGCCACTGAAATCAGCTAAGCAAAGGGCTGGATAGTCAGATTGCTCCCTTCCCACTTGGACTTAAAATTGAAAGAACTGGGTTTCTTAAAGCACCCTGCACACTGGCCATAGCTCCTGTAGGGAGGATGAAAAGACTTCCCCCCTCTCCCAAGCACATAACCTCACAATTTCCTTCAAGGCATGAAGTTAATTTCCGAGGGCAGAAAAGGAATGTAATTCATTTACAGCACGATGCTCTTTTGACACCTTTCAGAGAGCAGAAAAGCAGAACCTTCACAACAGCAAGATGAACTAGATCTGCCCTTCAGGCCCATGTGGCTTAGGCCCACACTGGCTTAGTCCTTTGCTCAGCTCTAATGCTTAGGAGTTTTCCAGAGTTCACAGAATGCAAACTTCAGGCAGGTGTGGGCCTGGTAAACCTTAGTGGAACTTCTCTGCTACCTCCATGAATGCTGATACCCAGATATAAGTATCATTCTTCTCAGAACACAACATGCCAAAGTTTTCAAATTCCTCTTTCCTTATCATATAAAAAGCCTGAATAGTATCTTGTTTTACTCACCTGGACAGTCTGCAAAACAGGAAGCTCCATAACTTAAACTCTCTGAGGATTCTGCAATGACAGGTAACAGAACAGAAAAGCACTGAAAATTTGTGAGCAGCTCAGCTCAGACCTGCTGCTTCTAAATTTCAGTGGAACTACTGAAATTAAAGCATGGTCTTCAAAACAAATAAATCCATGGAAGTATTTCTATCAAGTATACAGGGACAAGACTTTGCTCTTGCCCCTTTCCACACATCTATACCTCACAAGCATATACATGAAGGAATCACCTATCTTAGAGGATTAATTGATGTAGGTATGGAAACTCAACAATACCATGGACTATAAAGCAAATTAAAAAATAGGTTCTGAATCCAAGAAAGAAATATGTATTTTATATACCACACTTCTTCATATCCATAGTGTTTTAATTTTCTTGCAGGTCAGGAAGATTTCTACATGGGTATGATTTTTATTGCACATGGCCATTCCAAAGAAATCCTAAGCATCATTTAAAAAAGAACAAGAGCAAGCTTTACTGCCCAAGAAAAGCTTTTCCAGCAGCAGGAAGGATCTTAAGGAACACCTAAACATCACAACTCGAGGGAGGCAATTGGTTAAGATGTCCTTTAACACTGGAGAGCCTGTTCTCCAACATGACTTTCATTCAGACTTTGACTGGGAGGGCAGTGAATTCAAGGCGATGCAGAAAACACCCCACACAGATGGAATTGCTTTAGATTCACATTGGCATTAACATGGGGAACAGCTGGGGCTGCTCAAACAGAACTGCCTTTCCTTCTCTTCAGTCTGTGCACACTGAACTAGCAAGACTTTCACTCTAATGCTGTGATGCTGAATGAGCTTAAATAAACCTGGCAGAATTACACGCAGCAGTTACTGAAGGCACTGCTGGAAAACACAATCATGTATTACATTATTTAATTACTAGTAAAAACATTCAGCCCTAACTTACTTTGAAAAAAGATTTATCAATAATGGCAACTCCCACAAGAGTTAGTAGTAAGTACAACCACCCCAACCTCTATGCTGTATCATAGGCTAATGAGCCTCCCCATGAAGCAGTAACTATCACCCCTGTGTTGCTCAGCTTTGTTTCCAACTGCAGACAGAAGTTAAGAGAGCCTCTATTCTGCTTCTGGGCTTTTGCATGTTTTAGGCCTGAAGAAAATGCTCATCATTTTACAACATTTTTTAAAAATCTACATTTATATTATTTACTTGAAGCATATTTTCCCTTCTCTTAATCCCTTTATTTTAGTGCAATATTATTGGCAGGAGCAAAGAAGAAAATTCACTGGATTTGGAACAAAAACAAGAAAGTGTTTGTTTCTTTAGTCCCCCTTCAAGTTTACATACAGTTTTATTCCCAAATTAAAATTTAAGTTTCTGGAGAGTAGAATTACATTTTTCTTGAAAATGTCTTTCCCCACACTTATACCTCCTTCTAACAAATGCTCCTTTTTCATTTGCAGAATTGATTCTCTCTATGGAACTTCAGGTTTCTGCCTTTCAAAATTATGAATGACATGTTATGTTCAAGCTAACTTGATCTAGTGCTAAAATATCTGCCAAATGAGAGAGCCTTCAAGCACAGAGAGACCAGGTCATATAATATATGAGAATTATCACTTGACTATTAATTTTTATAAATATACCTATCCATACATAAAACATATACAAGTTATTAAAGACCTTTAAAACAAATATGGTAAGACAAACATGGAAGATTCATCTGTCACGGAGCATCAGAAGGCTTGTGTGGTTACTGGAATGCTGAGCTCAGAACTAAGTGATAACCATGGTTATCACAGACTGTTAATGTGGTGGGTTGAGCAGCCTGGACAATCAGGCACTTGGCTAACTTTATTAGGATGACTAAACTTAGAGTCTCTGCTCTTCATTAGTTCTTTTAAAATTTTCTTCCATCATTTATTTTGGTTCTGGAAACAGCATGCACTTCTCTCTCTTCAGTTGACAAGAGTAACAAAGGACCAAACTATTGACAGTTCACGATTTATTCGTACTTTTCAAAATCCTTCATCTGCCAAGTACCAAACTGAGCACAATTGTTGGACAGAATACTAACATATTATTTTCAGAGAATAAGTATTTTGAGAATAATTGACTGATACAATCTCACTGTTTCTGTTGCTTTCCCTAGAATGCTGAAGGAAGATGCACTATTTAAAGCCTCCTCTCCAGGTAGGGTGCTCTCCCACCTGCTCAGTACCACCCAAAGAGCTCAGTAGAGCAAACTGCGACACCACACTCAAAATCCAGACAAAGCTGCTACAAGAATTACTACAAACCTACAAGCTCTAACATAAATCTCTCAAGTTTTGCTAGTGAGAACATTTCTTAGCAGAAGTATTCTGCATTGAGAGAGATCAATCTTAGCAGAGGAAAAATTTCTTCTACTTACTCCCTGAAGCTCCTGCCACAACAGCACAGAGTAAAATGATGGCGAGCAACCCCGTGGCCATCGAAATCACCTCCTCAGACCAGAAGTTAACAAAAACACATCAGTTCTGCTCTGAAAGGCACCTCTGAGCAAGGCACTGAAAGAAAATTTCCTTCACAAAGCAGGAGCTCACTATTTCAACTCCCCTCTTCCAGCCAGAGGAGGGGCTCCGGCAGGGCAGCCTGCAGAGGGGAGGGGAGGTTGTAGTAAGGGGGAGAGACAGACACACACACAGCCACTGACCCCATCTCCAACAGCATTTCAGCCTTTTTGCAAAAAGAGAGAAAGATACGTTAACCTATTTGAAATCTCACAAAACTGCAAGGAAAAGAAATTAGGTATGTGGCATCACAACAAAGCAAATGCTCAACAATCCCATGAAGTGGATTTAAAATAAATAAATAAATGAACAAGTCACCCTAGCAATCATTCCTTGATGATTAATCAACCAAAAAGCACATAGGATGAAAGCCAAAGCTTTGGGACTAAAGGGAAGGTGTTTCCATTGGGAGCAAGTTCACGGGAGGCAGCTCATCCCACCAACCAAAGTCCCAAATCTCAAATGGGTGAAATTGTGTGTGAACAATACAGAAAACCACTAAACCACCGTCCTTCTGGTACCAGTCAGGTTTGTACAACACATCAGACACAGGCCTTCTAGGATTCAGCAAACTTAGGCACCCCTGACGCAGGCCCAGGGCTCTTCCCACACTTCCCCTGCAGACTGAGCCCATGTTTATTGTTCACACTAACAGAATGGATGGGCACTCACAGCACGGAGCCATGGCCACAACTCAGCTGTTCCTGTGTGCCAGCACCTCCCGAGGGAGGCTGCGTGGGCAGGCAAACACTTCTTTCCTCCTGCTGCAGCCCTCTGGTCTAGCCTGAGATACTGCTTACTCCAAACAAGAGTCACAAGTAGAAATTTAGATAACAATAACAATCCCAGTCACTGGTACTACTCTCCCCCACTAGGTTTGTGCTGCTCCAGCCTCTTTCCTGAACTTAATTCCTCCATCACATAACATTTGCTCAGGAAATGCTTACAAATGTTAAAGGGAAAGCAACTTCTCATGTGTGCTTTGCAAACATCAGTTACTAAAGAAGGTGAGAGAACAATTCCAGTCTAAAGAGTTAATAAAATACTCCATGATATAAACTGACCCCTCTGTCAAAATCCCTGACCTACCAAATGCCAAATTCAGAGTCAGTCCAGGTTTGAAACTGAATTTTAAAAAAAATCCCAAACCTACATATTTCATACAGAAGCTCAAATTTCCTAGAACCAACCCAAAGCAGTAACTGAGAAAGCCTTCTTCTGCCTTCACAGTGGTTTTTCATAATATTCTAATTCTGAAAGTGCTTCAGAGATTTCTTTGTGGAAAATTACTTGCTGAGTTTGCCATTTTTACTCTGCTGAGCTACTCAGCCTGGTACTCATTCTAATTTCTCATTTTAGAGTACAGCTCATCTGGGCATAGTATGTGCTCTGTGTAAAAAGTCATCTAGCTCTTGATCTACTATCAGCAATATGGATACAAGCAGGAAAGTTAATAGCTGGGCAGGAACATAAAAACAAGATGAATTTACCAGAAAATTGATATATTGTGACAATTCTTTTCTTCAATCACTACTATTGCCCAGTTTCCACACCAGTCTGACTTTTAACTGTTTATATAATAAGATTTTTCAACATATTTCACATAGCTATTGAAAAAAAAATTAAAGCATAAAACTTACACCAAAATCAGTAGGAACATCAGCTCTGGAATTGGAGAGAATTTCTGCTTTATCATGACACTGGTTCAGGTGGACCAGAGTGTAACTTAGACTTTCTAAAAAAATCAAATTTGCATTTTAATCTCAAGTTCTAGCTTTGTGGCTTCCCATTTCTTAGGGAAGAAACTACGCTAATAAAAAAGAAGAAAAATATCTTATGGTAGGAATATGAGCACACTCAAGAATTAATAAATTTGGGCTTGCTTGAATCTTGACAATTTCATAGACCCACGAACAAAGAAATTAATGAAGAAAACTCTCGGGCTTTTTTTGCTAAAAATATTTCAAACAGCTCTTTTCAGTATAGCATAGATTTGGGGCACTTTTTATTGAAACTTCTAAATATGGAATTAAATGCCTGAATAGCACTTATGTCTTAAATGCACACTGAAGCCAAACGTTTATGATAAAATATGACATAAAGTGTCCTGTGCACTTGACTCATGTGACTTCCCTCATGTAGTGGTTGGCAAGTGCAGGATGGAGCCCAAGACTCAACTTCTTGTGAGCATTTTTTCCTACCTCACACCAGAAAATCTTCTTCTAAAAAATCAAAACATCACTCCCAAGAGTGGCAGAAAAAGAACCTCCCGAAGAGAAATTTCCGGCACATTGCTGTCCTAGATAATCTTAAAATACTGAAGAAAATCTGGCACATGTGCTGCAAACACACTGGTTTAAAGACACACAAGAGACTCACACTGGCTGTAAGCCTCAGAAAAGTATTCATCCATTTTAATGGATACTGTACTCAAGTTTGGAAAATGAATTTAATAAAAATGACCATCTGTAACACAACAGGGTAAGCCTGTCCATGGATACCTGAGAACTGTTCACCAGTATTGCCAAGAAAGCCTGAGCTTTTACAAGCTGTCAAAGTCTGCTTTGTATAGGCCCCACCAATAATATTAAGTTAATATTATCGTAACACTGACGTTTCGCTTTAACAGCCGAAGAAGGCAGGAGGGAAGTGCCCTTGGCCAGGGCTCCACACCCACGCGTGTGCTCGCAGCCATCCCGTGTCCGCCAGCTCCGCCCGGCCACGGGCCCGAATCGAGCCCGCGGAGCCCCGCAGCAGTGGGCACCTCCCGGAGCCCGCGGCCGGGGAGCCCTCACAGCACCGGGCACCTCCCGGAGCCCCCCTCACAGCACCGGGCATCTCCCGGAGCGCCCCTCACAGCACCGGGCACCTCCCGAAGCCCCTCTCACAGCACCGGGCACCTCCCGGAGCTCCCCTCACAGCACCGGGCATAACCCGGAGCGCCCCTCACAGCACCGGGCACCTCCCGAAGCCCCTCTCACAGCACCGGGCACCTCCCGGAGCTCCCCTCACAGCACCGGGCATAACCCGGAGCGCCCCTCACAGCACCGGGCACCTCCCGAAGCCCCTCTCACAGCACCGGGCACCTCCCGGAGCTCCCCTCACAGCACCGGGCATAACCCGGAGCGCCCCTCACAGCACCGGGCACCTCCCGAAGCCCCTCTCACAGCACCGGGCACCTCCCGGAGCTCCCCTCACAGCACCGGGCATAACCCGGAGCGCCCCTCACAGCACCGGGCACCTCCCGAAGCCCCTCTCACAGCACCGGGCACCTCCCGGAGCTCCCCTCACAGCACCGGGCATAACCCGGAGCGCCCCTCACAGCACCGGGCACCTCCCGAAGCCCCTCTCACAGCACCGGGCACCTCCCGGAGCTCCCCTCACAGCACCGGGCATAACCCGGAGCGCCCCTCACAGCACCGGGCACCTCCCGGAGCCCCCCTCACAGCACCGGGCACCTCCCGGAGCGCCCCTCACAGCACCGGGCATCTCCGGGAGCGCCCCTCACAGCACCAGGCATCTCCCGGAGCGCCCCTCACAGCACCGGGCACCTCCCGGAGCTCCCCTCACAGCACCGGGCATTTCCGGGAGCGCCCCTCACAGCACCGGGCATCCCCGGGAGCGCCCCTCACAGCACGGGGCGCTGCCCGGAGCCCGCCGTCGGAGGCTCCTCACCGCACCGGGCACCGCCCAGGGCAGCTCTCCGGGCACAGCGGCCCGAACGCGCCGCATCTCAGGGGAAAACGCCGTGCAAGCGCTGAGAGGCACCGACGCTTTCCAGGGCGTTTTCCCAGCGGAAATAAGCGATGGAGGGGCCACCTGTCGGGCCCAGGGCTGTGGCGGCGGCCGCTCCCCGGCGGACTGGCCCCAAACTCGGCCACCGGGCGCCGAGGGGCAGCCGGGGAACCCGCGGCACTGTCGGGGCGAGGGCGGGCAGAAAGAAAGGTCCAGCGATGGCTGCGGGGAAGCGGGGTGATGGGGCCGCACCTCCAGTCCGGTGTCCAGTCTTGGGCGCCCCGCGACGACAAGGACATTGAGCTGCAGCAGCGTGACCAGGGACCTGCAATGGAGCTCCTCATCAAGCCTGATGAGCAACAGCTGAGGGGGCTGGGGGGCCTCAGCCTGCAGAAAAGGAGTCTCAGGAGGGGCCTTCCCTCTCAACTGCCTGAAAGGGTGGTCAGGCACTGGAACAGGCTGTCCAGGGAAGTGGTGGAATCACCATCCCTGGAAGCATTCAGGAAACACGTACATGTGGTTCTTAGGCACATGGTTGAAAGGTGAACCTGGCCGGTTGATGGTTGGACTCAATGATCTCGGAGGTCTTTTCCAGCCTTAGTGATTCTATGATTCTGTTGTCCTCGAGTAAAAAAAAATAATCTTCAGCACTACTTTTTGAACAATAAAAGCTTTTTACGAGGTATGGGCCTTAGGTAACTTCTGTACTAGTTACCAAGACACAGCACTCAGAGTAGCACCAGGAGAAGGTGCTTCAGAGCCTCTGGGGAGCAAGAAATGGAAATTGCTTTGGGTTTGTCTTTTTTTTTCCCCTCGCTAATGCTTTTGTGAACCCCTTGCTGTCACATTCAGGTGCACCATGGATTTAAGTCCTAGACCAGTGTCATACACCCTGTTAATGCAATGGCCCTCTGGAGCTCACTGAAGCTGCTTTTTGAGGGTATTTTTTTGTTACAAAGACAAAACTGTAGCATGAAGCAAAACAGCCAACCAAAAAAGGACTTTCAAAAAGCTGCCTACTCTCTCTTGGTTTATTCTCAACTTGGGGACAACTACTTTCAGCACCTCCAGACCACACAACCACCACTTCAGACACTAAATTTTCAAGTTCCTAAAGATAAAAATATTCAATTTTAAGTGGTAATAAGAAGCACTTCTTTTGAAATCAGTAGGTTTCACATGCACCTTTTGGTGCTGTGGTTTGAAAAAGTACTAAGACACTCATTGGCAAATTTTTTTCTATAACGGATTCACACCAGGCATATCATACCTGAGGGCATTCATCTCACAAAAATACATTAAAAGTCATCCTAAAGATACTAAATTTGTATCACATTGGAGGATCTTACGAGGCAAATAGGAACACAAAAGTTAATTTGCTATCAAATACAATCACCTAAACTACAAAAACTACACCTTTGTCACAGGACTTGCACTTAGTTTTTAGTCCTAGGATGACATTATTGTATACTCTGTTACTGACCTCCTGCTGCTCGGTTATGAATAATAATTTACTAAGTTTGAAAAGACAAATCATTTCTTAAAAAAAAACCCTTGTGGTTAGACTTCCAGAAGTGCTTTCACAAACACTGCAATAAATAGCAGCTTCTCTAAACCGCTCTGAACTTGCTTAACAACTGCCTCTTGTAAGGCTGTCAGCTGCCTTTTACTTGTTTTAACAACTTTTATTTTGGATCCTCTTTGAATGACAAAACAAGTTTTATTTCCTTCTGGCTCAAGCCTCATCAGAATTTGAAATTGTGCAAGGTCAATTAAAAACAGAAGCCTAATTAAAATAACACTGTCAAAATGTGACAGAAGACAACATCACCCTGGAAAGCTCATGAAGGTGGAGGTAGGGAAGGTCTTACCTGAATTTGTAATGTGAGGATTTCAGATGGCCTATGCTCCTTCCTTAGGTGAAAATAGCTTGCGCCCATAAAGTCAGCATTGCTCCTTCTGTATCTACTACCAAGGAAAAACTATTCATACAACACTCACTTACTACCAAAACAACCCCACGTTCCTTAATAAAAAAAAATAAGTATCAATGCATTAGAACAAACTTGTTTGAGGTACTAACCTTGCCCTCCTGTTGTTTCTGCACCTCAAAAAAAACCAACCAAACAAAAATTTAGACATTAAAAGAAAGTAGGGTATTCTCACATGATTAATAGGCATCCTTTCCCACTGAATACAGCAATATTTGATAGCTATTTTCTCTAGTGGTTCCTGGTATGTGAACGTGGAGCCATATTTATATGTATTTGTTTAGTTGCATCAGAAGTGAAAGTTTTGCCCAACAGTTTTAAGTGAAAATATATTTATAGTACCTGAGTTGGAGGAAAACAACACGTTCTCTGTGTGTCTGTGTGTGACAGTTGGTCTGCAAGGCAGACAATGCCATTTATCAGAGACTTGGCCCAGGTGAGACTCTGAAAAACTTCTCCCTGTAATTATCTTCACTTAACATTTCAGCCATCCATGTGTTTGGAAACATTCCAAATGTTATAATTTTCCAATTACAAGCACTAGATAGGAAAGACAAAGTTTTTATTTTAAATAGAGTCAGTTTTAAAAACAAACAGTAATTTCAACATAATCAAACACAAAGCACTTCCACACAAAGCAAGTTATATCCTGCATTTGTTTGTCCAAGGCAGGTTTAACAAAGCAGGTTACTTTGGCACAGTCTGTAGATCATTCCATACACAAGAGAACAAACACAGGCTTTGCGTTTAAGGAAATACAACTATAGAAGGGCAGCAGAAAGCTTTGCAAAATGCTGAATTAGAAGGAAGAGCTGCCAACATTGTGTGTCCTATTCTCAATCCATACATGGAACTTAAAAGAGAATCAATGGACTATGCACATAAATCAGAACACTTTCTTTTGGTCAGAGTTTTGCATTCTGGTGCCACCACCTCAGATTTCCCAACCATCGCTTTGGAGAGAAAAGGGGAGCTAAGGGAATAACAACTGGAAGACTCACCAAATGAATATATGGCAGGACTATCCAGACCAGACTGACAGGGTACTAAAAGAATTTAAAATCCTCCCCACCATGCAAGCAAATTCCAAGTTTGGAAACACTGCAAGCTTCATTGCTTCTTTCTGTCTTGCTCTGACAATAAACTGACAAGAAGCACATTTTCTGTGACAGTGGGGGAATTCTGCTTCCCAGTAAGGCACAGGACTTGCTCGTGTCACCAGAACAGAAAATTCACTGCAGTATCACCCAGGCCCTTCAAGAACACTGAGAGCACTATGGTGATGCACCAGCAGACAAAAGCACATGCTGGTACCACATCATCAGCGTGGAGAGCTACAAAACTACCAGCTTTTTTATCTCCATCATTCTCTTGCCAGTTAGTAGCTGCTGATGTAAATTCTTATGGTATGAGGAGACCAGAAACCTTTTCCAAATGCACAAGGAAGCTCTTAAATCACTTGCAGACTGACTCACAAGCAGCAGCAGTTTACAAAACCTAATTAAGACTAGGCCTAGAAATTGTACATGATCTACAAAATTACTGGATTTCAAACATAAAGTGTTGAAAGACTTTTGAAAAATAAACTTACACCAAAAACTTACAGAAGGCACATTTGGCAAGAACAGTAAATACAGTATTTTTTATTTGTGTTTATTTTAGCTTTTTGCTTTTACAAACATTAATACAGTGTTACCAACGTAGCCCTGCTTAAACACCTGTCTGCCTTTACTGGACAGGTATCATTTAGGCTGGACATTAGGAAGAAGATTTTTACAGAAAGGGTGATTAGATCTTGGAATGGGCTGCCCAGGGAGATGGTGGAATCACCGTCCCTGGAGGTATTTAAGAAAAGATTGGGTGTGGCACTCAGCGCAGTGGTCTGGTTGATAAGGTGGCATTGGGACACGGGTTGGACATGATAATCTCAAAGGTCTTTTCTAACCCAGCTGATTCTGTGATTCTGATTCTGTGATATGCATCAAGATGTAGTCTGATCAAGTTGCTTATGACACAGAAATTACTTAAACCTTCAGAGCCTCATTCCGCTGATTTTTGTGATTATCATCTTAAATAAGTATATCTAGCTTAAGTTTCTAAAAGCAAAACTCATCTTTCATTTAATTTAGAAAAATCAGAGACTCCTTAACAAACATTTTATCTTCTTAATAAAGAAACAATAATTAGCAGATCAACAGCTAAAAGACCAGGTGTTTTATTTATGTGTTTCAGGTGGAATTCAAGCTTTTAGATAAGGCTGAGGTCTGTTTATGATCAGCTGATTTATGTAAATGTACAAGGAAGTTTTCCAATGTTCTAACCAAGGCTCTCTGGGCTCTCTGAGAACACTTCACAGACTTGCAATCAGCAGTAAGAAAACCCCAGCCAAACAAAAAACACTGAACAAATATCTTCTGTATGAACATCTTCACTTCAGATTAGAGATAAGACTAGACTTGAAACGGTCAAGAAAATTCAGATACTAGATTCAATCACTATTTTTGCACAATAACCTGAGTTGTCCATTTGGAAAAGTTACCTCCAAGAAGGAAGAAGCCTTTAGGTTTGTTTCTCTTCCAACTAAGAAAGTTTTAAAGTGAATTCTAGCGCTCATAAAAAGATGACAACAAACCATTTCTTTTTTTCAAAGAGGAGCACCTGTCTCTGAGGCAACTCCCTGCTGGTTTGTAAACAGTGCTGCTGCCAAAGCACGAGCCTAAACAGTTCTCCACACATATCCTCCTCTTGTTCTGTGCTGAGACTTTACAGTCTGAGTGCAAGCACAATGTGCAACACGACTGAGACAAGATTAACTGAAGAACATCACAAACCTGTTTTGTACAAAGCAAAAAGGAAAACACTCCATTGGTCTCCACTGGTGCTGCACTGAGTGGCCCATACAGATTAGGTATGCTTTTTACAGACTGAAGTGAAACTCCTCTCAAGCAAATGCATATTCAAACCATCTAGCAATAAACATTACTTTTTATTGGTTTCCAGTGACAGGATGGAAGAAAAAACAGGAAGTCTCCATGAAGCTTCAGAGAGGGCTTGTAGAGGTGCTAACCAACTTCATCACTCAGTGTTAATACACTGCCTATAAACGTTTGTAAGAACCAAGAAGAGCACTGCATTTCGGACAGGTGTGATCCACATCCTTTAGGGCATCAATGCAGAAGGGAATTAAGCAGCAGCCTCCTATACACCTGCAAAGGCAAAAAAAGAGAAAATCACTGTTTCACACTTTTTCTATACACAAGAAGGTAAAATGTATTTTGTCCAAAAGCCATCAGTGAAACTGGTGCCATAAGCTTTAAGAAGAACACACATGGCTGTGGAGCCCATTACTGTATGTTCCAGAAATGCTTTAAGGTCCTGTAGGACACAGCTGTAGGCCAATTGAACCACGAAGGCTCAGGTCCCAGACAGAGAAAGCAAAGCTGAGAGCTCCATTACACGTTAGAGCTGTAAAATATCAAGGTAAAAGTGCAAATTGGAATTGACCTACCCCAGCAGGCAGAGGCCACCACATGACAGCCAGGTCAGAGCTCCAGCGTCGTAGGAGAGACGTGTCACTATCACCTGGTTACAGGAAGGGCAGCACATCTGAACCGGGCGGTCATAAAACAGTACTGGCTGCTGCACATACACCGTCTGAACAGCAACTGAGCAGAGAAACAGGCTGTTTACTCAATCAGTACAGAAGGAAAAAAGAGTACTGATCAACTTCCTCTGAACCAGGTATAACTTTGAAATATTTAGGGCTTAGAGGAATGAAATAAACGATGACAGAGAGAAATCACCATGGCATTTCCTAATGCCGAAATCCACTGTCTTAAAAAAAAAGTGGCACTAAAAACTGAAGAAAGCCAAACGATGTTATTGACTTCAGTGCACACCTAGGGATTCACAAGAATTGATTCACCTTATTCTCTTCAAAAGTATTTTTTGGCAGGTGGCAAACACCTGCGAACCATGATTTTTCATCTTCTGACAGTACCTATTACACAGCCACTTGACACCACTTTAAGATGAGGTACAGAGGAGTTTTGGAGGCTTACTGGGGTTATTTGCTGGTGGAGGCTGTCCCATGTATGGGGGAGGGTTCATTCCCTTCCCATCTGGCTTCTGTCCAGGGCCAGGGACGGGGTACGGGTGAGGATAGTTCACATTGATTCCTACGGCTTCCTCATAAGAAGGTGGTGCAGATGGGACAGGGTTGCCACTTGGAGCAGACATTGTATCTAAAACATAAAAGAGAGAAAATCTTAACAAAAGGCATTATTTATTAAAGGCAAGTGATAAATAATTAGCAATTCAATTAAATTCAGAAGCAAGAAGGTAACTAGATTAAAATGGACTTTTACCAGCATAAAATTTAATTGGCTGGTATTTGTTTCTGATAGCATTAAATGTTAATCTTGATTTCACTGTTGTTATTGCCTATTTCCCACTTCCTTTTCACAGGGTAGTTTTTACACTTTGTCCCAACACCAAGTCTTCCTTTATAAATTAAAAATACTAAAGCAGGGAGGGGGGCATCTTTATTAGTATACTAAACTATCTGGCAGTCTCCTAATTCTCCAAGAACATTATTTCTAAACCCTCTTGTTCACCTGAAAAATTGAACAGTATGATAGGCTATATGGTAGTTGCTAACCAACATGAGCCTGGTTTGTGGTGAACCTTAAATATATTTAGAATACTATTTATCTCTGCTGTAATTTGAAATAAGAAGTATTTATATAGAAGGAAAAAGAAACCCAAACAATTAAGCATGTCCAACTCAACTCAAAGCTTTTACAACTGTCATATATGTCTAAGGTTGCCATTTTTGCTTCTTAGCAAAGTTTTAATGAGTTGATAGTGCAACTTTTCCTCCACCAACTGTTATTTTGTTGCAGAGGATAGCAATGCCAACCACTGCCTTTTCCCAAAGCGGAAAGAAACTATTGTGGTTTCAATGCAGACTTCCTCTCTTCCTCCCCACCTACGCACTTCAGATACTCTGCCCACCATTTTCTTTGTGGAACAAGCTCCCATGGCATCGGTGCTGACCAAGCATCTCCCTTTTTCCCCTCCTCCAAAGGACCATCAGACAGCTCTCCAAGAGCCACACTCCATTCTGCTGTCCCACATGCAATCCCTCGGTACACATGCAAGTCTGGGAAAGGCAACCTGTACTTGGAACATTAATTCTATGATGCTATGATAGTTGTATAGGAGCTACAATTACCCATAGCACTACTATGAATAAAAGAACAGAAATTGCACTGATGCAATTTGCGGGTACAAAAGACAATGTGCAAAGTAAAAGAATTTCAGACATAAGTATCTGTTTAGGGCTGGCATCACTCCATCCACACACAGCTCGGGTGAGACCAGCACACAAGTGTCCCAGCAATGACACAAGCCTTTCCACTCTCCCAGAGCATGGAAAAGTCCCTGGAATACTGCTGATTATCTTCCTCACACAACACAGCTTTCATCAGGATTTCAGTGAAGTCTATAAACACTTCCATGAAGACCTTATCACAAGTTTGTTAACTCTTCCAGGTTACACAGGACTAATCTGCTGCACTGGAGGCATGGGGATACACCAGCAAACACCAGTGTTTATGCATTTCAGGAGTCCCACAGTCTTCCCAGCAGATTTAACAGAAATGTGGAAAGGTGTGTTACGAAGGGAATTGTGTACTCAATCAAGTGTGGGTTTTACAGCAGCCCCGTGGCCAGGACAAACACAGGAGCTGGCACAGAAGAACAGACGTGGCTACAGGAGCAGGAGCAGTAATTGTGGTAACCTTGAGACAGACATCACTCCTTCCCACCATTCTCATACTCACACCGCAGCTTTGGCAGAATGAAGAGGAAATGGGACAGCAGTCGAAGATGTTGAAACTCAGTAAGTTTTTGTAGTATCATGTATTTCACAGCTATACTTTTAAAAAACACTGATCTCCTGTTTTCTTTAGAAAAGAGAAGTTTTCTCCTTGTGACTAAACGACAAAGCTGAATCACGATCTACTGCCCCCAGTCAGTGTGCTGTTTTTGGCTGGGGGTGCACAAGAAGCCAGGAGGGGGCACTGCCAGAACAGCTGACCCCAGCTGACCAAAGGGATATTCCAGACCGTAAAGCATCACGCTCAGCAATACAACCAGGAAGAAGGTTGTTGGGAGGGAAATACTGCTCAGGGACTGGCTGGGCATCACCTGGTTGGTGGTGAGCAATTGTTTTCATTTGCTTCATTTGCTGGACTCTATTCCCCTCTGTTGCTTTCCTTTTCATTACAACTATTAAATTATTATTTTATTTCAATTATGAAACAGTTCTTATCTCAACATAAGTTTTCTCACACCCTTCCAGTTTCTTCAGGGGTGCAGTGAGTGAGCAGCTCTGTGGTTCTCAGTTGCCACGTGGGGTTATACACACAGCTCCTTCTGCTGCTCAGCTCTGCTTCACTGATGAGCAAGTTCTAAGAAATCAACACCCTTTCATAGATCTCAAAATGATCATAACTTCCAGCATGAACACTTCTAGTCTAGATATTTACTTATTTTTAATTTATGTTGCATGTTCATTTCTTACCACCAAGTGGTTTTGAACAAACATTATCACTACACTTTTTCTGCACTTTCACTTTTTTTTTTTTCCTTTTCCTGTAGACAGATGCAAAGAGGTCTCAGGTCTTCACAGCACTTTGTGGCATCCCTTTTCATTTTTTAAAGTTTCAAATCTGTAGCACAAATAACATATACAAAGTAGTACAGTGAATGGTGTAAAACTAAAACCGTGTATGAATTCCTTTAAGTTATCTATCAAAACAAAAATTCCTTATAAACACGATGACATCAGGACTACAAAAAAGCCTCTTCAAAATATGGAGTACTGTGGATGTAAACCACAACTTCAGACTTTCAATTTCATTTTTCTATTGTCTCTCCTGCTTTAAATGTCAGCTTTGAAGAAATATTTGAAACATCACTTCATACAGCCAGTGCAAATGTGTTTCACACTCCAGGTCTTGAATATTAGGCTGGGGACAAGGGAAAAAGAAGGCAATAACCCACGTCTCTGCTTGGTATGTAAAACACCAAGCAGGCAAAAACCCATCCAGCAAAGAACTGCTTACAATTACAGCTGTCCTAACCTAGTCTGGCCAAACAAATGTTGTTGCCCTTCCCTTAATCTCTTGATAAAATTTGACACAACTTAATCCTTAAATTAAACAATTCCTACACAGTCCTCTTCACTAGAAATCCCAAGTTGCCCTCCAACACCACAGGTGGTTTAGAAGGGCTCCCCACACAGCAGAGTCTAAGACAGTTACCGATCAGCATCACCTGGAATGAAACACAGGTTGAAGGCTAATTTTTTTTAACAACCCATCAGGATATACAGGTTTATCAGAGCACTCAGATTTTTGCAGTGCACAGCAAGCCCATAACACAGAGCATCCTCTTGGACCACCAACTTAATCTGAACTCCGGACAATAACTTCCTAGTTTACCAACCTGCTGACAAACATTATCTCAAAGTTTTTTAAATTTCTCAGGCGTTTCTGAGAGAATAAAATCCAGTAATCACAACAAAAAAGACCCTGACATATTATTATTTCATTAAGAACGAATGGCATTGAGGTCACACTGAATTCTGGCGAAGTAGAAATTCTACTGGCGAAGTAGAAGTATTACCACACGGTGTGTTGTGCCTGGCCGGACACATTTCAGAGGTTCCTGTATTACTTTTACCAAGTAATCAATAGTCTCGGAATAAGGCTGAGCGGCTTCCTGAGTAACCCCCCCCGGGGCAGGGCAGGGCCGGTGCGAGAGGGGCTGCTGCCGCGCGGCTCCCGAGCGCATTTCCCCA